>JAPZEB010000005.1:20891892-20904088 GCA_029783705.1 Chaetodon striatus
GATAATATTTTTATATATACGAAATGTAAAAATATCCACAAGGTTGCTCTGCTGTGTTGCATTGCCTTTGGTACATTTTAATAATTTTTTTTTAAATAGATTGTATTCTTTTTTTTTAAACAATTGTATGTAGTTTTTACCTGTTGGAGGGCCTCTAAACTGCGCAAAGAGCAAAAAAAAAAAAAAACATCTATGTAAAAAGAGCATTAATTAGCAAGGTGCCTGTATCTGCAGTGTAGCTGTTTCCGTGTCACCGTGTCCATGTCCCATGTATTTCGGCCATAAGGGACTGCTTTGAAGAAATGAAGTATAGTAAAATAATACTGGAATTTATAGCTTTTTGTTTTGTTTGTTTGGTGGAGATTAGACTCCGTGGATGTGAACTATCTATATTACGACAGAAGATAGGACAGGATTTCCTGGAGTCTAGACACTGGTGGCGGTGGAGTAAAGCCAGCTGGTGGTTGATGGACTTTTTGGACATCCTGTAGGTAATGGCGGTAATAGGAATGAGTTGAGGCTGAGTTGTGCAATAATAGGCCTTAAAGACAGAAAATAGAAGGTGAAGAAATAGCAGAAATACGACCATAGAGGAATAAAAGCAGATGGTGAAAGAAAATCCTTATTTTTCCTTCTACAAAACCTCAGTTGGGTCAAAAATCCACTGGTAGGATTTTAAAGGGATCTAAATGTAAAGAATACATTGTTATTGCCACTATGACTTATAAGCCATAAAATGATCACCTGTTTAAATCCAGCACATCTAATTATGCATCTTCTTGTCTTGACATCAGTTTTATCCTTCATCAGAGTACTTTGTAAGTGATTTATTGATTTAGTGATTTATTTATTTATTTTCTTTCTACTACTGGCAGGCCCTCCATCTCCTCCCCGCAACTTGATCTTTAACCTGAACGACACCTGTCTGATGCTGGAGTGGTCACCTCCCAGCGACACAGGAGGCCGCCGGGATCTCACCTATAACGTCCAGTGCAAACGCTGTGGCCCCGAGCCTGACCACTGCCAGTTCTGCGAGGAGGAGCTCCGTTTCTTACCGCGACCTTTAGGCCTGACAAACGCCACCGTCACTGTCATGGACTTCTCAGCACACGCCAACTACACTTTTGAGATCGAATCCCTAAATGGTGTGTCAGACATGAGCTCCTTCCCTCGCCAGGTAGCCGCCATCACCGTCAGCACTGATCAGGGTGGTGAGTATTTGAATTATACTTGATGCTTCAGATTACCTGGTGTTTGTGCCACTTTAACTGCAACACTGTGATCTTAAAAAAGGTAAACTCTATTGTAGGGTTCTTAAGGTTGTGGTGAAAAAAAATCCCATAACATCTACTGTACAGTACACCACATATATATAGCATAAGGTCATCACAGTGTGTAAAAGATTTCATCTTGGAAATAAAGTATTTTCTTAGCAAGAATTTGATTCGAGAGGTAGGTTAAGTCGAACTTATTATAGCTCATTACTTATTTATTTTTTCAAGCACTTTCACACCACTTTTATGACCCTCTAATCACAGACACTGCTGCAATAAATTTATGTATGGTGATATATTTAAATGAAAGTTGAGATCACAGTTCAATAAGCTGTAAGTTAAATTTCACAGTAACACATTGTCACTTTTTTTTTACCTCTGCTGTATGAGCTCTACATGCTATAGTGAAATACCAATACAGTACGTGGAACACAAATGCATTGCTACCTCTCAGAAGGTAGAATCAGTGAAATACTAATTAGATTTTGGTGAAGTTAGGCCATATGCCAGGAAACACCTCATTATTTTATTTATTATTTATTTTTATTATTTGTAGCACCACCCTATGGCAACAGCATGTCATGTGTTATTTCACAACTCGTGAACTCTGAGGGAAAACTATTTTGGATCTTAAATAGGGATGCACTGATATATTAGCCAAACATCAGTATCAACCAATATTCGCCTTGCTGATTACCATCTGCCTATTGACAAATATGACATTCAACTCTGGCGGTGGCCAGTGTTTTTATGTTGTGTCATATTAATTTTGTACAGGCTAAAAAGCAGGGCTTGAGACTAACAGTGGCCTGTCATCCCAGGATCAGTAGAAAAGATGTTTAACATGAACAAGGATCTTCCCTGGGATGCCTTCCAGATGAAAAGACATAGTAAACTCACTAAGTGTTTCGCTGGTAGCTGGTGGATGAAACTAAAAGCTAACGGACGTCGAGTTACATTTTGATGCGTTTATGGTCAACTAAGTAAGAATGAATTTAGGTATTTTATCTGTTGTCATTTTGTATTCAAATGTAAACTTGTAAAATTTAGTTTCTGGCAAGAAACTTGAAAAAATACAATCTTTTAAAGGAAAAACGTGTTGAGGTTTTCATAGCAATATAACTGAATAATAGAGTGGGACTTATGAATTATGATATATATATATATTAAAAAGCTTTTCAAACAGTTCTTTGAAAAAAAAAGATATTATTTTGAATGTGGTATGGTTGATAATGAAGGGGCAAAGGACCTTGGGATGGTTCTGTCATTTTTCTATAGTGAGAATTCCTTTTTTTCTTGGTACAAAAGAGGGACTAAATAACATCAAACACAAACTGAAGGAAAAAAAAACATTAGCATTGACCATTGACTAAAGCATTATTTTCAACATTGATATTGGCCCAGGATTTCACAATTGGTCTGTCCCTAATCTATACATAATAGCTACAGGCAGTGAAGAGATCATTGCATATTTTCAAGGCACCCTGTGGACTTTTTGGCCACCAGCAGTGTTGTGGAGCAGTGTTTTAATGAGGAAATACATATTGCTGCCAATTGTTTTGCATGACTCTGCCAATCAAGGAGGTGGTAATACACCCAAAAAAATCCAGTTAAGTGACTTTAAAGGAAGGAAAGAAGACTACTAGCAAAAGAAAAGTGGATACAAAGGCATTCAACACTTTTGTTAGACCTCAAGGATACTCACAATTCATGTTGCTAAGAAATACTGAATACTGAAAAACTTGCTTTACAAGAAAACTCCACAGGGCACATTTTAATTTTTCAAGTTTTTTTTTTTTTTTTTTCATTATTTCCCACGCAGATTTCATCCTCCTCTCAACAAGTTTTATATATAAGAATTTTTGAACAAGCCTTAAAGAGGTTTTTCATTATATTTTTTTTAAATGGCATGCTGTTTTCCTGTAACTGTATGGCATATTCATTAACTTTTGGTACACAATAACTCCTGAGTATGTGATTAAATTGCAATCAAATTTGGAGGACAGGTGCACTCACATCTACTTAGAGTGACTTGATAAATTTAAATAACCATTTAAGTGCTTTATCAAATTTTAATTTGCAAGCGTTGTTAATTACACAGTCTTTACTGTTGTAGCCTTTGAAGCAGATGGTAGAGAAAGTCAGGGTTAGAGTCAGAATGACATTACAGTTAATGTTCCTCTAGTATTTTTAGTTTTGCATCCTTAACTGCTGCTGTAAATGATGACAGGAGGCCAAGGAGAGGTTGTCTCTACCTGCCTACTTGCTCCAAATAAGGTTTTTATGCTGAAAGGCCCATATTTCCTCAGGGACAATGGTCTGCATGGGAACGCTTATGCTTTTAATTTGTGATTTGCAAACACTGTGTTTTCTGTTTTCTCCCTCCTCCCTCTCCTGTCCTCCCTTGACTATTCTCTCTCCCCCTTTTTCTATTGGTTGTTTGTCCTCTTTCCTCTCTCTCCTGTTTCCAAACATGTTTGCTTTTTCTTTCTTCTTTGTTCTCTCCTCCCTTCTTTCTCTACTTCCCTCCATCTCTGTGTAGCTGTGGGAGTCTGGGAGAAATACATTTTCTCATACAGCCAAAACACATTAAATGCATTATTCTATGTCACAGGGGACAGCTCCAGCCTATACAGGTAACTCAATGTTACACGCAGCCTTTTTATTTCATTAGGATGCCCAGTTTAGCACATAGTCTTGGCAGGTCCCCGAGCTGTACACAAGACCCATTTCATCACTAATATACCCAGCTGCAGTTATTTAAAATGCTCAGGGGAAGAGGCAGATTCCTGGCCATCAGCCAGTGATAAGGAGCCTGATGATGTATTAAACCACTGTCACGTTGACAGAAACGTTTGGTCACAGAGTCAACGGTCAGTGTCATTAATGTACCATTTCATGGAGATTATTGATTATATAGCTGACTCTATGTCAGCCATAATTGAACAGTGCACAATAATGCTCATGTACTGATGATCCTGGGTTATATTCCAAAATATTTATGAATATTTCATGCTACACTCTGTGCTCCAGGTGCCTGGTGGTGGTTTCAGATCCTTCACTTAAATGGATAGTTCACCCCAAAATCAAAAATACACCTTCTTCCTCTTACCTGTAGTCCTGTTTATCAGTGTAGATTATTTTGGAGAGAGCTGCTGAGTGTTGGAGATATCAGCTGAAGATGTGTCTGCCTCTTCTATAATATAATGGAGCTAGATGACACTAAGCTTCTGATGCTCAAAGTACCAAAAAAACACATTTGAAAAACTCAACAGCAATGTCTCTTTCCAGAAATCATGACCCTGTTATTCAAGATAATCTACAGACCTTGTTGTGAGCAGTCTTATATAGGAGCTATTTTCTCTCTACTGATTACCCCCCACGTGTATCACGGCACATTATAGGCAACTAGACTCATTCAAGAGGCTTTTTCAGTTCTAATGGACTGGTGCAGAGTTGCAGGCTTTAAACTCTGTGTGGGTGTGAACCCTTATAGAGTCACTGAGGTCACATGAGCTCTGAGTTTCATAGTCATTAAGGTCACATGTGAGTCTTTGACCCACCCGACCATTATGTGTGTCATTAAGGTTAGATGGGTCCAGGTGAAGATGGGTGTTAAGTCGTCTGGGGAGGGATCCCAAGACTGCATTATAGGTGGGTGATAAGTGGTGTCGTAGGCCAACTCCTCTGTTTAATGATGGTCGTCCAGTTTGACACAGATGGCTTCTTTCAAGCCTCTTTGTCACCATATGTTTTCTCTGGCCAAGATCTGTACATTGCTGCCCTCGAAAGAAAGTCCCTTTTCCTTTAGATGTAAATGGGATGCTGAGTCTTGACCTGAGGAGCTGGCTTTACTCTGCTGTGCCGTGCACTTGTGGAGTAGTTGTTTTGTTTCATCAATGTACAAATCTGTGCTTTCCTGGCTGCACTGAACTGCCTACACTACAGTACCCTGCTTATGCGTGGGTGTTTTGTCCTTACGGTGAACAAGCTTCAGCCTCAGTGTGTTACTGGGTTTGAAGTGCACAGGGATGTGGTGTTTGCTGAAGATCCTTCTGAGTTTCTCAGATGCTGCTGCGACATAAGGAATGACGATGTTGTTACCGATCCTGGATGACTGAGAATCTTAACTGACATTTTGCATCTATGCATTATCAGCTAAATGTGGGCTACATTAGGTATCAAAAGAAACAGAATTCATGGGGGGGTTCAGTACATTTATTTATTTGTTGAATCCTTCACTAATAGCCCTGGTGTCAATGTGTTCTAATAAAAGTTACCAGGTTTTTTCAAAGGTCTTTAGGGAACGTCTCGGGGAAAACCTAATCCTCTCAAGCCTAATTCACTGCAGTATCTCATGAACCCACCTATTATGAGTAGGTGGGGAGGGATGTATCTATTTAAGGAGAATAAGCCTCCTAGCCAGCAATGTAGTGAATGCAATAAATTGTTGTGTGGCTTATGTTAGGCATGGAAGAAATTAAAAAAAGGGCAGGGAGGGATCAGGGTCTACTGTTTCACCCAAGACCTTTCTGAGTATGTCAAGTATTGCAAGCCGAAACTCTGATAAATGTGGGCATGACTAAAAAACATATGCGTGAGTCAGCCTGTGATTGTTGAAATCCGTTGCATGTATCAGTTCAGTCATTGTATGTCTTGGTTAGTCTTGATTTGTTGAAACTGACTGAGTAAAATCTTGCACTGGGGTAGGCTGTGCCCTGCACATATAGAGGAGGTGTGTACAAGGTTTAGTGTATGTCCCAATTGCTCCACTGACGTACTAGTCCGGAGGTCCTGGTCCCAGATGGCCCTGAGGGAGACTAAACAAGTTTAATTCATCCTGAAAATGTAATCATATACAACTGAAGAGAGCCCCTTTGGCTTTGTGTCACGTGAAAGAAAATAGTCAATCACAGAATCCAGGGAGTGGTAAGGAAATTGAGGGAATCAATTTTGCAGATAAAAAAATGTCTAATTGGTAGAAGTGGAACAAGTGAGTGTGTTGGAGGTTACATTTTGGTGATAGATGAAGGAAAAACATCTTTAATATGGAAATCATCAATGGTAAACAGACCACTGTTTGACCAAATCTGGAAAACTGGATCTAAACAGGCTGGTAAGAATAGGTAGTTCTGAAGGATTGGAACTAGACCTGAAGGAGCGTGACGGCCAAATCGGCTCCTACAGTAAACTGATTCCAAATTTTTAAAGTGTTGGTTACATTTGGGTTCTGAGCAGCTTGTTGAATAGAGAGATGTAGCTGGGAACAAACCACCGACCAAAATGAGAAACATGAAGAGGACATTTCCATCTGGCTCCACTAGGGTTGTTAGCTCTATGTCTTATTAGTGTTCCAAGAAAGAAGTTTGTTGATATTACAGGCCCAATAGTCCTAGCGGAAGTTTGGCAAGGCCTACTTTAGACTTGGGGAGTTGGAGGACTGTTCTCTTAATGCATGCTTGTTCATGCCACCGCAGCAATGAGTGAGGAGAAAAAAATGATTTACTAATTCATATTGGAGTATGTTAAGTCTCATACAAAAACTGAAATTATGAGCTCTAAGGGTCTGGCACACCATAAAGTCAAACATCTTATTTTCACATCTCAACTAATTCTACAGGATTTGTCACTGAGGTGAATATTTTACCATGTATATAAGACCTGCTGTTTCTGTTGGGAATGGAGGAGGATGATTCATGCACTCAAATAGCCCACACAGTGCCAATTACTACTGTCAGTTATAATATTATAATGTTGTGACTTTTTTCCATAGATCTTACCATCTAATTATATACAGATTAGACCAATACATTTTACAAACTGCATCAGCCATTTAAACTCTCGTTCTTTTTTGTGTGAAATGCAATGTATCTAAGTAAGGAGCTTGTTGAAAATTAAATGATGCATCTCAAAAGGGTTTATCCCGCAAACAATACATCTGACACATTAAGATATATCATTGGTTGCTTTAGTGAAATAAATGTGCTGCAAAAAGTCATTCATCTAAACAAGTAATTTGGCCTCATTTGTGCATTTTCCTTTGTTTCATGAGTCTTTAAGTTGTAAATTGAATCTGAAAAAAGACTTATTTAGAAATGATGCTTGGAACATTCTTTGAGCTAAGGAAAGAATTCTGCACCGAGACGCATTTTAACACGCTCAGCCATTTCAGAACCTCCAGCCCACACACCTCACCTTACATGTTGTCTCCCTCTCAAAGGCAGTAACATATTAAACTATCACAACATGACATATAAATTGCCACTTTCCTCTCATGTACAGCATAGCTCTCTCAAAAACAGCTAACTATCTGGCTTACATATTTATTGGCATAGTAACCTCGCCAAAGAAATTCACCCAGCTCGCTTATTAGTGTTTGAATAATATGTGACCTTCTTACCGGTCAAAAACCATTAATATCAACCTTTTGTCTACATTTGCCACTGTTCCACTGTTAAAGTAAAGTAAATCCCACCTCTTGCTTGGCTGCCTAGGCTCTGTGTGAAACTATTGATGTCATGCCGTTATTCCAACAGCCCAAAATTCCGAAGCCCCATTAGTCCTGAAATCGTCCCATTGGACTGATAGCCTATTTCTCCAACGGCCCATTATCCCAAAAACAAACGCTTATTGCTCCAAAATCCTGTCTCTCTGAAAAAACACACTCCCTGCAGTTCAAGCACATAACATGGGAGATGCTTTTCTTGTAGGCTTTCTTCCAGAAAGCCCTTTTTGGCAGACATCTTTTTATTTTAACCCAAACCATGGCACAAGATATCTCTTACTGGCAGAAAACTCTGGGAAAACTTCTCCCAACTGTGCAAGTGGACAACCCAATCACCAGAAAAAATGTTTGCATTGTACATTTCTGTAAACCATGGATACCTTATATTTGTCAGCAGCACTGTGGTGAATGTGTGGTTATGTTTAGGCACAAAAAAACTTGGTTAGGGTTAGGGAAAGATCATGTTTGACTTAAAACACAAGTGTGGATGGGTCAGTTTCCCAGTGGCTTTTTAGCAACTGATCCTGGGTGTTTTCTCGACAGGTGTTTTCACCAACCCATAATGTATCCATGGTTTAAAGAAACACACAATGCGAACAATGTTCTGGCAGTTGGGTTGTCTAACTGTACTGAGTGTGAGTTTATGGAGAAATGGGACTTCCAAGCAATGGATATTTGTTTTTTGCATAACACGCTGTCGAAAAAAATGGGCTTTTGGTCCAGTGGAACATTATTTGGAATAACAGGGCTTTATGATTTTGGGCAGTCTGAACAATGGACAGTTATGGTGCTAATAAAGTTTAGACTGTATAACTTTCATGCATGACTGAAAACTGCTAGAAACATATGATGCATGGTGCAAAAGAGAAGCACATGCCAGGTGTGCTTTACCAAAGGAAAACATTGGTATGGTGTGAACAGGTACATACTCTTCTGTGTCTTGACTTCTTTTACTTCAGAGGAGCTGGCTTGTAGCTGCAAAGTTGCTGGTTAGAATTCCACCGCTTGTTGGGACATGAAACAGACCAGTGTATAAAACTGGACACACCCATGTGATGTATTTATTCATACAAACACACACACTTTCTAAAATGTAGAGGGACCTGACTGGGTTTTACGGTGAAGTAAAATATGCGCTTACCGTCATTACACGGCTGATACCTACCACTGTCCCTGTCTATAACTGAAACTGCTTACACTGTAAAACTGATTACCTGGAGTTGTAGTTCAGTGTTATTGTACGTAGCAGTAATTACTAGACTCTCCTTAACAAATGCACAACACTGTGAAACCCAGTGTAACATCTGTGTAACCTGGAAATTAATTATTCTCTGCACTGAATTATGTCACTCTTCATGAAGAACACGTATTTTTTCAGTTTTTACTAGAGTATATAGCCGTCCTTCAAACATTGATTAACAGTAGCTACAACATGACATAGTAAGAGAGGTCAGGTCCATCAGCCACGGACATTGTTTTGATGAAGAACGCCTATCATACTGCCATTTGAAAACATTCTAAGAGTGCACAAGGTCAACATAACCACTCCAGCTTACATGTTTATCTTTGAGATAACCTTGCAAGTCTATCTATTGAGAAAAGGAAAATGTGCAGTTTTTCTGCAACTGCAGTGATATGCATCCATACAAATACTTTTGCACATATGCTTCCCTAGACACATCCACCTAAACCTCTCTGTGATGAGCTTGTTTGGAAAGGTGCACAGAAAATTCTAACACCATTAGCATAGCGTCGCCATCAGCAGAAATGAGACAGCCATGTGAATTTCTCTGTGTTGCGAGGAATATCAGGAGTCTTCTGTAATAATGTACACTGGCCATAGATAAATTAGACTTAGTCATTAAAATGCAGATGGCCCTTTTGGTAGATGCTTTGTGTCAGTGAGGTTAGTATGTGATTTGTTGTGGTTATGATTGGATGCTTTTCAAACACACATACACACACCAGCACTGTGCACATGTGTGAGTGGCGTAAAGAAGTTAAGGCCTACGATAATTTCCTGTCAGGCATAACCTTTTCAATATTTTGTGATTTATACAGTGAAGCACATCTGATGTATGCACAAGCATCAATCTTTATAACACACACACACACATGCACTGAGACTCTGTGTGGAGAATTATAAAGCATAAGGATTAACAGCGGGGGAGTGTCTTGGCCTGGAGTAAATCCCCTCATATTTGGAGAAAGAGAGAAAGAGTCAGGGGAAATTATGTGTGCATTTGCAGTTCTTGAAGTCGGCACCAGGAACGTGGCACCTCCGTGATCTGGCAGACTTATGAGTTTACGGCTTTAGGACAGGGAGGTTCCCATCCGCCACAATGGTCTTTTATTACCAGCTAGTAGAAACTCTGAGGGCCATCAACAGAAAGCGGAAATGGGAGAAAACACAACCTCCTGAGAGCTGCACCTTGGCACTCTAGGGGCATCCAACACCCACAAGCCTCAAAAACAATCTGGGTTTATTTTTTTAATCTGCATAATTACTAATGAAATGTATTCCTCAAAACATCAGACAAAAAGTGTAATGCCTAAGTGCTGCCTTGCTCAAAGGAACCCTGAGTTCCCCTACGAAGTAGGTGACTGGGTCAGGAGGAAGAGAGAAGAGCCGGAGGCAGCTGGAGGACAAGTGACAGCTGGATGAGGATGTGGAAGGTTAAGTGAACAGAGGAGAAGTGAAATGAGGGAGTAAGCCTGAGAGGTAAATAGAGAGGAAGAGAGAGCAGGAGAGAGAGAGAGAGAGAGAGAGGCGTTATGAATGTGGAAAGCAGAAGAAGAGCGAGACAGAGACAGATGAAGTGACAGAGAGAAAAAGAGGGTGAAAGAAGATAGAAAATGAGAAGCAGAGTATGAGAGGGATGATTGAGTGAGGAGACGATCGAAAGAGCAAAGAAGGGGGTGGCAGAATGAAAAAGAGGGTAAATTAGCTGACAAGAAATGTGGGCAGAGGATAAAGAGAGTGCGGGGGAAGAGATGCAGACACACAGAGACATCTGTGCACTTTTCTGTGTGAACTGTGAAAACTGAAACTTGAATTTTGTTTGCCTTATTGTGATTATTGATTAAGCATGAAAAAAGTTATTGTCACTGCAATACACACCAGTGCAAAACACTGTCAAGATCTCTCAACTGCATCCAATAGTCTTCCTTTGTAAGGTATTTAAGGGAAAGATTTCTCATTTGTGATTTAGCATTGATCATGGTTTGAATGTGACTGCCAGCAATACAGCAGCTCTGTTTGCATTCATCAGCCGCAACCACCAATTGTTGTCAATATGGATCTGAACAGTTGTTCATTGATCATAATTGATTAATAGATATTTTTTTCCCTTAAACTCAGTTGAGTTAACAAGTTAACATCTCATTTTTCTTGACTTTACCCAACCCTAACCTCAGTTCATTTAGACAGAAGTATAGAATCCTTAGCCTTGCACTTCAGAAAATGATGTAATCACTCCTTTCATGTTGAACTCAAAAGCACCCGAAGTTGTCGCAGCACTGGGTCATGCACCTCTGAATTTTTTTTGACTAGGCACTCACTGCGCATACTACACTTTTAAGTTCAAAAAGGAATAGTGACCAAAAAGGTTTGCCAATACAGACATCTCTTCGACTCTTCATTGAAAGACCACAGGGATGTCACGGCCTTAAATTCTTGGAAGAAAATAAGCCACCACACCAGAGAAAGAAAAGGCTTTTTACCACAGGGTGTGGAAGAACAGGAGAGATCGCTGTAAAAGCTCAAAAAATGGCACTATTGAAAAATGGCAACTCAAGAGGAAACAAAGCGTTTTAAAAAGGTACACAAAGGCAATGTTTGGCAGTACATCACCATTGTATACAACTGTTACCAGGCAGCGTGTTTGTGTCTGGCACTGTTCTTTCAGTAATACTCGTTGACTTCTTGCTTATCCACAGAATATTTTATTTGTGTTTCAGAGAAGTTACAGCGAACAACAAGTTGAGCACAAAAGCCTCTGTGCATATTCGTAGCTTATGTGCCATCAATGTAGACGCCACAGTGTCTCGGGCGAGTATAAACAAAGCTTTTCTGCACATCACCTGTTCTATGTTTCATTTCATTCATTTTCCATAACTGCGTATCCTGTTGGGGTCACAGGGGGCTGGAGCCTATTCCAGTTGACATTAGGCGAGAGCCTCGGCACACCCTGGACAGGTCGCCAGACTATTGCGGGGCTAACACATAGAGACAGCCAACCATTCATGCTCACATTCACACCTACAGCCAATTTAGAGTCACCACTTAACCTAATCTAATCTGTTTTTGGACTGTGAGCGGGAGCCAGAGTACCTGGAGAAAACCCACACTGACATGAACATGCAAACTCTGCACAGAGGGGCTCCCCCACCCCAGGGTTTAAAACCCCCACCCCCG
>JAPZEB010000005.1:20913674-20928101 GCA_029783705.1 Chaetodon striatus
TGCTTACCTCTGCGGCGTATTCCTGGGCATGACGCACTGACGTCAATGTGGCTACTCTTTAAAAAAAGACAGTAAAAAACAGCATGCAGAGCCCTCCGAAACAGCTTGCGGGGCTCAAGTCCAAATGCATAAACCTCATTAATTGACGCTTTGGCATCGTTTAACATGAGTATCTCACACTATAACAACATTTATAGGTCAGAAAAGTGGCAAAGCATAATAGTTTCCCTTTCAAACAACGAGGCAGCATCATGGAGAGGAGGAAGCGAGCCAAAGTCTGGCTCCATTTCACCAAACGCGATTACAATGCTGCTGTGTGTAATCAGTGCAATGCTGTAAAAATAAAATAGCTGCTTTTGGTGCAGAAGACTGTGTGGAACTCCTTTTTTGCCACTCAATGAACTACTCAGGAATCAGTAAGAGAATTGATAAGGAATTGGATTGATAGGCAGAATCGACAATGGCATTGAGATTGATAAAAACTTATCAATTCGCACCCCTAATTATAACAGCATTTTATTAAATGTGATTATATGACAGTAGCCACTTTATTTACCTTCATTCTAACTGTAAATCACTAATTATAATAATGATGATGATGATGATGATGATAATAATTTTGTATTTTACAATAGTCTAGAAGAGATCGCAAAATATTGAGAAATATGTTGTGTATTGCGATACAGCCTAAAAATAACGCAGAATTTTTTTAAAGCCGTATCACCCAGCCCTAGTTTCGCATTTCATATGGGTGTTTCTCCAATCTGTTTGGTTCCCCACAGATGGGCGGCTAGCCTAGCACTGGCTAATATGTGCTTACCTTTTCTCTGATGACTTAAGATCCAGATGTACAGACGGTTTTTAGCCAGAGCTGAATTATTCACAGCGGTCTCTTCACCTCTAAAACAAACACATCCAGTGATTTAAAACCGGTAAAAACACTGAATAAAGCCATTTGATGGTTAAAAAAAAAAATCAGCGTTTTCATGGAGGGGCTGCTAACTATGTTGGCTGACATGAAAATGCGACGGGCCCTATCTAGAGCCAGTGTTTTGCTACTGTAGAACATGGTAGTGCAACAAGGCAATCTTTGTGCACAAGAACCTACTCCCTATGTAGATATAAACACCTTATTCAAAGGTAATGAAAACACAACTATTCTTATTTTCAGGTGATTATACACTGAAAAAACATGACTACAGACTTGTTTATGTAACCATGGCATGAATACTGAAATACTGTTTATATATATTAATATATGTACTTGGTCTATACACCCACTTCTCAGTAATTTGTACTGTGTACTTCCTTTTTCTTTCCTTAGCTGTGTGTCCAGCCCCGTCCAGTGAGTCTCTACCTGGGTGAGGGAATGGTTGACCTGCCAGAGGTAGAAGAGGTGGCCATTTTATCCCCAAAGCAAGCAGACTTACTTCAAAGGTCCATATCAGCTTCGCCGAAGGTACACACAACAAACACAAACAATCTTTGAGGCTGCACTGCAGCCCAACAAAACAATGGTGTCAGTACTTGGTTACTTGGATATTTGTGGTGGATTTGCAGCTTTATGTCTGAATTGTTTCCTGTCTACGAGTGCACTCTCTTCGTCTCCTCTCTCCCTTTCCCACTCACTTCCTCTTTCTCACCCAATCTTTTAACGTTGGTGTAAAGCTTTTATTCTCCACTGTCCATAGCTCTTATCTCAGCAGCCATACTGTCACTGCTGCAGGCCCACGGCAGCACCACGCACACACTGGCATACATACACACACAAGCACGCACACATTTTCTTCAACTCTCCTCAAGACGCTTTATTAATCTCCACATAGAGACTGTTCTGTCCATGAACCCGTCAATTTAAAACTGCACCAAGCTTCATAAGAGTAGTTGTGTTTTTATAGAGAACCAAAAAGAGACAAAGACAGACAAGAAAGTCATGTATAAGTAAACTTTAAAAGTGCTGCTTGACCCTGTACCAGTGCCTACCCATTTATCCAACTTTCCATTTAAATCTTTTTAAATGCCCAACCTGGTCATACACAAATCGGTTCATTTTACAGATATTCACTCTTGCCTCTGCTTTTACTTTGCTGTTAATACTGGAAATGTACTGTGCATCTAGTTCATTCTGGTAAGACATGTCCCGTCCAAGATCCCTTCTATAAGCAGTGCTTCCATAAAATAGTGTACTAATATGCTGTAAATCATACTGTAGAAATGAAGACAGCTGTCTGAGTTGAGCGCCAGAAAGCTCAGACCTGATTAATTATCACTTTAGTAGTGATAATTAATCAGGTCTGCAAGTTATTGTCACAAAAAGCAGCATGGCACGAAACAGAATTTGTACTTGTTAATAGCAACTTTAAGACTAAATAGCAAGAAAGTTGTTGTTTTGTTCATGTTGTATGGCAGAGGCAGCTCCAGGTGTCATTGTCTAAGCTACAAAATGGCTCATTTAACCTATGGTGTTACTAAACTAATAAGCTGATAAAATAGCTGACATGTTGCACTGCCTTGAAAAGTTTATATAAATTAACCTGGAAGCCAAACATAAGTATCCTGATAACTCGTCAACCTTTCACAAAAGCTTATGGAGGTAAACTCACAGTTTTGTCCGCGCCAGTTGAATAATGCTGTATTCGTAAAAAATTAGCATGATTGAGTGCACTTGTCAGGAGAGACCGCTGTATGTATTAGGAGAGTGGAGTGCTGTGTTTGCAATTGTGCAAATAGCACTGTACACAAAAACACACACACACATGCAGACACACGCATGCATAACAAACGCACAATAGAACGAGGGCTGTGTGAAAAACCCTGCACCTGTAATGGAGTGATAATGCTGAGTAAGACAGACACACACTTTCACACGCACGCCTATACACACACACAAAGACATAATGACTATAGCTCCATCAAACTGGCGTGGGCTGTAGAGTAGTGACCTAAATGGGTTGGGATTGCAGCATCATTGGTGATTACCATTGAAAGCCTTGTGATATATAGCACCCATAAACAGTCTATAGGGGAACAAATTCACACTGGAGCACAGAGCAATGTGCAGCCCTGTTGTCTTAGACAAATACTGTATATCCATCATTAAGAGACATCTATGCACATCAGGTTGACAAAATATCCTCAACTCTTAAAGTAAAAGCAATTTAACAAGTTATCTATTGTAGCAAGAATTACCTCAAAAGATATTCATATTAGGTTGCCAATTTGTCATTTGCCTATGCATTGCATATTTCTGCCAAACTATATTCCTGCTGGTCAGACACAAATGAGTTGCAGTTGTGTTTACAATGTCATGATTGTCCAGATGGTTTGTCTCAACAAATAAAATCTTTTATTTTTGTCTAATGGTCTTCACAAATAATGTGGCCTCTTTAGTGCTCAATTTATTGTCTCACATAACTTTGAAAATCTTAAAGAGCTTACCTAAATTGGAATTTAACTTAATATGATCCACAATGTAAGTCAAAGATGTAAGGCACTCGATATTTGTTAGCATGTTTTTAAAAGATAACTTGAAATTTACACAATTTTACACAAAGTAAAGTTTCAAAGTCTTTGTGTTGTTGAGTAAAATTTGTGGTACTCAGTTGGTGGCACTAATAAACAAATTTGAGTATCATCCACATATTATGATAAGTCATTTCCTGTTATGTATAAAAAGAAGAAAGAAGAGCTCATATTTCTGGCCAGAAAGAGAAACACTTACTTTAAAACATTATGAAGTCTTAGATATCAACAGATTTTTGGATATGCCCAAATATCGCAAGGCTTAGCTTTTCAAGAAAGTTGTTGAAGGAATGAAAGAGGGAGGCTACGTTTACATAGTAGAACAAGTCCATGACTGGTGAAAATCTTGGCTGCATGTAAACGGTATTAGTGTTGGAATTATATTTTTCATTAGCCAGTGAAATAGCTTAGTACAAGTATTGTCTTTTTCAGAATAAGGGCACAAACTGGCACAAACTGTGCATGCAAATGTAGCCATTGCTCTACCACACCAGAAACAGTGCTGCTACTATTACCACACAACTAAAGCATTATAGCCATTCTCCTACAGATCTCTTATATCTGGCTAAACATCCAGTCAAATAGGTGTTATTTAGGCAATGCAGTGCCAAACTCTGATGTCATGCCAAAGCACACCACTGCCAGTATATCATGTTTTAGTATGACCTTGAATGCATCATTGTAATTATGAGTACCAGGGTACAAATTAATAGTCTGTTAATACAAATGATCGAAGACTTCCCCACTGATACCTTCTGGGCTCTATAAATGAAATTGTGTAGGAAATATACTGTATCTTGCGAGCAGTCAGTTTAAGATGAATTCCTCTGACAAAAATACTTCCAGTATAGGGGCGTATGACCTTCAGTATAAAGGTTTTAATAACCGTCCAATTACACTTTTAGCAGTAACATTGAGGATAGCATTGTGAAATTGTAAGGTCAGCAGACAAATGTAATGGAGGCTGGTGCTGAAGGTCTTTAGAAACTCAAGTACAAGGAAGTTGGGAGATGAGCAGGTTTAGAGAAAAGAACAGATTAACAGTTCAGTCAGAAAGTGTTAGGGCTGTGAGACAGCTTTTGTTGTGATGGCTCTTCACTCAAGCTGGATTTGAAAATCCAAATCTGGCTATGATGTTAAAGTGCTGAGTTTCCCACCTTTATTTGAAATTGTTCACATCCAAATCACATGTGCAGTGTGAGAATTGTACCTATCATCCTAATTTGTGTTGTGAACAGCACAACACAACACAACACAACACAACTTAACAGCTGTTATCTGTTATATTTAGTCTGGTCCTCAGCAAGTAAAGTAAAAGTAAAAGTAAATGATAATAACAATTATAATAATAATTATGACTTAATTAAGGACACTGAGAAAGGTCAATAGCATACCACATTAAAAAAACAGACAATAGTCTATGGACAAAAATATAATGTAAAACAACTGCTCTGTTGGATTGAGCTCATTTGATTGATTCGGTTAGTCAAGAACATCCCAGTGTTGGTTGCTTGTGCTGTACATGTAGGATCATTGTCATAGAAAATGGCAGACTGTGTCAATGCTCTCTCATACCTAAATGACAAAATAGGTTGATTTCCACTGACTTCCAAAACAACAAATTCGACTGGCCCCAAACAACATATTCTACCTTCCTAACAGTCGCAGTTTTAAACACAATCTACGTTGTGTTATGAAACGGTTGCCATTATGGTGTACTCACGGTTAACTTTTGTTACCAACAAAACTGGTGGTCACACGTGACATACCTGACGTCACATACATCACTAGCGTAGCATGACACACATACTAGCATACTACATTGTTATTAAAACAGGTAAACATTAACTTTAGGCCACAAACAAGCGTGTGCTGGACGGAAGTCCTGCTCTTGTTTGACCCATTCACCACTCATCCCACCCACCTTATTAAGACTTCTCCCAGCTTTATAGAACATTAGACTTTTTCACTTTATATGCTACGTCACCTCACTTCCTCCTCTGCTCCTGTAATAATTACCGTGGCAACTAGAGGGCAGGGCCCTACAAGGGGTTCTAATAAGCTGCTTGCACATTTAAAATATATGGTAGTTTTTTTGGTGAGAGCAGCCTGGTCTATATATGACGTGGCCTATGAGTCGTACCCTATTAACCTAATACAATTATGAACACCGAATACACTCTCAGAGCTTAAAGTCAGCACTTTAACTTCATCATCATTGTTTCAATTCAAAACCAATATGTTGGAATTCAGGGTCAGATAGTGTAAAACATGTGTCTGTCGTAATGCTTTTTTTACTTTAACATTAAATCAGTTCTGGACATAGAAACAGAGAGACAAGCAGACGAAAGCTCAGAAATGTTTCAGTGAATGACAGATTTAAAGAGTTTTTGATTGACATTAAAAAAAAAAAAAGGTAGGACAGGAACTTTGCCAAAGCTTTGCTCACTAGCCTGTGTAAGTCAGTTTGGTTTGTGGAGAAACTTCTATAAGGTGACCTCAGACTTATGTTGGAGTACACACTTTTTTTTCTTTTGTGTGTTTATTTACATTTATACACCTTATGCATTATTGATTGTCACACTATTAACACATTTGAACCTGCTGATTGTGAGGTGTCTGAATATTGTTCTCTAAGTCTCACGGAGAAAGCACATCTATTAGTTCTTGTACGTGTGTGTGGACATTAAATGCCCATCTATTAAGCTACTCACCAGTGTGTGTGTGTGTATGTGTGTGTGTGTAACCGAGTCACAGATGGATGACACACATAACTCACACACACATGCTTCGCTGCCAGTAAATCCCTGCAGACTACACACTCCTGTTACCAGAAGGTTTTCCTGTCAAAGTGTCCTTGAGTAAGACAGCGCCTGGTCACTCATCACAAGTCGGACAAGAACCTCGGCAAGATTAATAAAACAGTATGTGAATATTCTTGTAAAGTGCCGCATAGCGCCACCGTAGAGGCACATAGACGGAAGCTGTGTTAGACGGCTGTCACGTAACTTTATCAAGTTCCTCTGGGATAGACAGCAATTTTCTTCATCAGTGTTTTCAAGTCAGCCGTGCTTTTCTCTGTCAAGCACAACAGTCTCATTTGAAAGTGTTGAAACAGTATTTAGTCATCATATCACACAGATTAACTGTTTTGCAGTGATACTCAGCCTTTCATTAGAGCTACTGTATCAGATTTCAGGATTATCTTATTTATGTATCTTAACACAATTATGCATTAACATTTTATGAATCACTAATTTCAACTGTGATGGTGCTAAATGAAGGCATAACAGTTCTAGGAACAGTCATGATTTGTTATGTTGGCAATGTAAATATTATGTGGTGAGGAAGCAATGACCAACATCATTGTTTGATGAACACACCCCTGTACTGTATATTTCACTCAGACTGAGTCTTTAAAGTGATTTTCTTTCGTTCTCTTAGTTGGTCGGGATTTTTCTCAATATCCTTCCAAATCAGCCCCGAAAAGTTTCACCTAAACAAGCTTAGAAGAAGCACTGTACAACTCTGAAGTGAGACGTGTCCAAGCCAGCTGTCTTGGGATATCTTGAGGGTTTTATCAACCAATAGCCAGGGGACAGAAGAATATGTTGAGGGGGTTGATGGACAGAAAAAAAAACATGACATTTGAGAAAAGACAGACTGAAGGAATAAAAGACAGAGTGAGAATGACAGTCCCCTGTGTGATTAGAGCCCAGGGAGAAATGAAGGAATGGAGACAGATGAGATGGGTGGGTTATAAAGAAGAAAGCTGTTCTTCTCTCTGCTTTTTATATCCACTTTTTCATGCCAATAATATGGCACTATCATCTGAAATATGTGCAAACCTATTACAAAAAATGTGTTTTTCCTTGACAGTTTTGCTCTGAATTCTATTATATTTTTTATGATTGCACGGCAGAAAATGCTTTGTACTATGCGCCCTCCTGTTATGTTTGTAAATAGGCTGGATAGCTGATATTGTGAAGAAAAATTTAGAGTGGGGCCAGCTTAGTAAACTCACTAACTAAAAGGTCAACCATTTGTGCTATTTAAGCACAGACTTAACTGATACATGGTTGAGGACTAGTGTTTAACAGAAGTAACAGTTGGAGTACTTGAGAGTGTGCACATGCTTGGATGCAACACTTACATAGTGACACAATGGAATCGTGAAGCCTAGAGAGGGTAGCGACTTAATCCACAAAAAAATCTATTATTTAACAAAAGTACAATGTCAGCCCACGAAATTAGACTAACCATTGCAGGAGCTAGAATGAGTAAGCAGAACAAAGTGCCTCCTTCCTCGAACATGCAGGCACAAACCCAAACATTTTCTCTTTCTTGCATCCTATTATTGTTGTGACTGTACATTTGCCACTGCAACAAGCCAATTTTCCCCAAGGGAATCATTAAAGTTTCATCTTAAGAGAGGAAGATTTTGGAGGAGGTGGGGATGCAAAGTCTGGGAAGCAGAGATGGGTCAGGAACGGATACAACAGGAAGATGTCAGAGAGAGAGATACAGATAAAAACAGGAGGAAAGAAAGAGAGGGAGACAGTGATTTAGACTCAGTGGTGCGTAGCGGCTACCAGCCCATGTTGTCATTGACAGGAAGTGAAGGGTACATGCCTTCCCCAAACCAGCTTATCCTGCTGACCTCATGGGGACAGTGTGTGTATGCATGTGTGTATGTATGTAATAGAGAGAGAGGAGGGAGGCCCTGGCTTCGCAGTGTCTCTCCTTCCCTCCAGGCCTGGAATGAATGATGCTCCCAGTGGCTTGGTTTCACCCCAGTGAACACACACACTGAGCTAATGGTGAAGCTGTGGGACCAGATGTGTGTGTGTGTCTGTGTGCAACTTAACAGTAGGCCTACTCAAAAGTGGGTGCAAACTAGATAAACTTTTTACATACGTGTGTTCATGTACACAGGAAAGAAATAAACAGTTTGTCTTTTTTGGGGCAACTGTCAATGCAAATATATATATTTTGGAATGAGTATGCCCAGAATCATAAAGATACAAGTTGGAGTAGTAAGAGGGCTGTGTTTGTTTAAAGGAGCTCTATACAATATTCAGAGGGTATGATTTGAGGGATTGTCTGCACATAGCTCTCAGCATGGAGGTTGCTAAGCTGGTGACTAGCCGCTAACAGTGCTAACAGCACAAACAGTGCTGCACACGGCAACAGTGCTGACAGAGCTATCAGTGTTTATGTGGGGATTAACCGGGGGGTGGGTGCTATGCTTCAGCGACATCAATGAGCTGGCAAGCTGGATAAACATATGTACTAACATGCACGTGTGGCTAGAAAGTCTTACCACAACGAACTCTGATTATAACACACAGATACATAGTATGAATTAATTCTTGACCCAGGACACCATAACTCCACTAAATCTTTACACAGCAAATAGTTGTTTGCAACTATATTAATGTTCTGATAGTGTAGAGCTCCTTTAGTTCAAATCAAGACAAGACCAGGGGCCGTTTGCACAAAGCACCTTAAGTTTGTTCCTTAAGTATTACATTTAAGGTTAAATTTATCCTTTTAAGGGTGTTGCACAGAATCTCTTAAAAGGTTTCCTTAGTCAAGGAAAGATGTGGAAGGAAACTGCAACGTTTGAAATACAAATGAAATACCTCACCAATAACTGATTGGAAAGATCCTGTTGCATAAAACCGCAGAGCAATCATTAACTGTAACGGGGCTGGAACAGTGCAGCTTCGGAGATTGAAGGGCTCTAACTCCAAATCACTAACTGACGCCATAAATTTAAAGCGCAAAATCAATTGCTCATCATTAAGGGTTTCATTGGGTTCTCCTCAAGATGCTTTCATTTTCCTCATTGATCACTATAAACTCAGTCATGTCGCCGTTAAGATGCAGTCTGAAGTACCTTGTTTTTTTTTCCTTACTTTGGTTGCTAAGGTCCTTTGTGCAACAGTGTAATGAACTATAAGCAAATCCTTGAGTACAAGACCAAGATAAGGAGAAACACTTAAGGAAACCTTAAAGAAAAGACTTAAGGTGCTTTGTGCAACTGGCCCCTGACTCTTTTCAGAAATTGCTCAATAAGGCTTTTTATCACTGTTCCTGTTATTCCAAATGAAGCCACCAAATATGGATATTTTGTCGTAGTGTCCAATTTTCATTACCACAGACTACATTAGACTTTCCTCAAAATGTATAAATGGTTGTAATTATAATAATCAGATGGATCTGACCCATGCTTGAGTAAAAGCAGGTGTAACTTTTCCAAGCAGGTTAGACAACAATTGTAATTTGGATCACTCACACAATAAAGTGTAATAAAACACTGCATTTGCAAACACTGCATAGATGTTTTGTAGGGTCAAAGTGATGGACAAATACCCAAACACACTGATGTATAAGTAAACTTTACAGTAGTTTCTTTATCTGTAGATAACTTGGCTCTTTTATCAAAATAAAAAGAGAAGGCCACAAACATGTCACTCAGACAGTAGGAACAAAGCTAAAAGACACCAGATGAAGGAGTCAAGTAAAGAACTCGGGCTGTGGCAGCTACAGTGTATGACACACAGTGAAAAATTCTCACAGCTAAGAGGTTGAGGTGTTTCGAATGCAGGTCACAGGATACAGGATGGTAATTGGGTTTCTCACACCAAAGTGTTACCTCCTGAAGATTATTGGCAGTAATAATGAATTCCTGTGAGCTGAAATTGAAGAGAGGTGGAGCAGCCTGAGGTGAGAATAAACACAAGCTGGCACTGGTAGAGAGAGTGACTGTATGTTAATAAAGACGTGTACAGTCAGAGGTAAAACTTGGAGATTACCTGCAGAAAAACGACAAAGCTGCAGTCTCACTTTGTCACAGCTGATTTCAAAGTAATGGTCATATTTTGACTAGACAATCATTGCAGTGACTGCTAAATTGGCTGTGATTTAGGAACCTCTTGTACTTGTCGCTTCTGCTTCTTCGTCACACATGGAGGTGGATGGATGCTATCAGTCAGGGAGCAATAGGCAGTCCACTTAAAGCTGAGTGTGTGCATATGTTTTAACCACTGTGTGATTTTCAATGTAGCTTTTGCTCTCTCCACTTTACCAGAAAACTGTGGGGAATCAGCTTAGTGGCGGCACCTCTGAAATACTAACACCCTGCAGACTTTTTTACTTCTTCAATCCACTCCCCACTGAGGAGCAAAGTTTTGAAGCCAGTGTTTTGAAGTTTTGTCCTCACATGTATATATTTACACAATTATCTACAGATGTTTAATTACCTTTAGGATGGTGCTGCTGACCTGACATCTCTGCCTCTCTGTCATTTGCTTAGAAACTAAAGTTACACATAAGACAAGTATTCTTGTAGAATGATTGTAAAAATGGTTTCAGCCAATCTCCTTCTCTTGTTTCTCCAGCCTGACTCCATTGGATTCTGCGAAATCCATTTTGTACACTTACAAAGCTTCTGACATCAGGGACCGGTTCACTTGACCCCAAAGTCCAGTTCGTTTGATCAGTGTGAGCACTGTTTACCATACAAAGGCATGGTACACTGGCCCAAGTATGGGTCATGTGTATACCCATACAGTTCAAATCAGATGTGAACAATTGTCCCAAAACACAGGAGTGGATTGCCATTTAACACAACTACAAGGAATTTTTACCCTGTTATGAAACAGCCTCAGTTTCAAAATGATGCCTCTATATCAGGTGGCAGTGCAGCCAACCGCAAACAGACCCAGATCCAGCTTCTCTGCTGCCTTGGACCTGTAATTGGAGCTCCGATTGGAGGCAGAGAGCTCCGCACGTGATTACAGTGGCTCCTGATGATGGTCCCTGGAGCAGCAGTGTCCATCTGCTGCACCCTTTTCTAAACTGTAAATAACACAAGTGTGTTCTCATGCACAGAACAACATTACTAATTTGATAGCCGAGCAGCGAGTAAGTGGTTAGGGGGGTCAATCAGGCCCAGGCATCGTACAAATCAATCATACCTAATATGAAAATGCCCTTATAAAACACCAGTAACCCCTTTTACCTACCCAACCAGTCCTCATCCCCAGGGCATCAAATATGGCCTGGGGATGATATCAATGCACAATGCAGTTTTTGAGTCCCTGTGAGATGTTCAACTAACTCTAATGCAAACCCACCTGCTTGAATTATGCATTATAAAGAGCAAGAAAGTCCAAGTAAGTTGGGAGGAAGGAAGGGTGGGTCAAACAAACAAGGGACTTTGAACCAGGAGACTAGTGTTTGTGCTCAATGTGAAACCAAAAGTCAACAACAAGGTGTTTTTTTAACTACATAACAGATAGCATGGCATGCATGTCACATGAAGTCACATATGTCATGTGACATACTTGTGAACTTACTTAAGCGTAAGGCCAATAACCAAGCTGACAAGACGGAATGAGAACACGTTGACCTGCCTGAGAGAATCTTTGCTATGAATGCATCCACGCCTGTACAATTAATTTTGATAGACACTTGGGTAGACAGTACATAACTGGAAGAAGTCTTATTTATCCTTATTCAACTTCACAGATGTAGGACAAGGACACAATAAATAGGACATGCAGTAGGTTACGGGCTGATGCAACATGCTGAACAATGCAGAAAGTAGGGACCCAAAGCAGGATGCAAAAATTAGGATTTAAAATGCAAGATGCAGAACACGGGATATAAGATGCAACATACAGTGTTGTCACGGCTTTTCATCTTATATTAACTGCCCGAGGTACAATATACCTACATGACTATAGGGTACCTGTTGTGAGAATAAAGTACCAAGCACACAAACACTGCTTTGGATTCAGCCTTTACTTCAGCTACTCGTGTGTGTGTGTGTGTGTGTTTATGTATGAGTTATTGTATTTTTCATGAACAGCACCTGTGTGTATTGACTAATTACATTTTCTCTTTTCATATGGTTATCCATGCTAGAAGGCAAAGCAAACCTCCAATGTTACCTGTAAGTATTTGGGGATTTAGCTGCGATATTGTGCCTTGAAGATTAGCTTTTCTTCTCAGGATGTTTAAATATGAGAGTTAAAGCTCAGCTTATTGTTCTGGGAGTTTGAGCTGGAGTGTGTAGCTTTGCTGCATTCACTTGTATTTTACTTCATCCTGTCCTTTTGTGCCCTAGCGAGTAGTTGCAGGGCTAGGATGCAGTCTTGCATCATTTTCCAAGATATACTGATGCACATGTTATTATTGTACATGTACGCGCATACATACAATGAAGCTTAAAGCTTACAGACACACACACACACTTAAGGTGAACAGCAGTTTATTTTAGATACAGAGCTTGAGCTGAGTGAATGCTTTTCTTTCCTCTTTGTTGTTCAATCATTGCCATCCCACCACACATGCACACACATTC
Source organism: Chaetodon striatus (assembly GCA_029783705.1). Taxonomy (NCBI): domain Eukaryota; kingdom Metazoa; phylum Chordata; class Actinopteri; order Chaetodontiformes; family Chaetodontidae; genus Chaetodon; species Chaetodon striatus. Next base: position 20,926,573 of record JAPZEB010000005.1, read on the forward strand.
ATAGAGAACTTTTGTACAGAGAATGAAAGCAATGATGTGAAGTCAAGAAGTGTGATATAGATGCAGAGAGAAAGGAAGAAAGTCTGTGTGTATGTGTGTTATGATGTGCACGTGTGTGTGTATGTGAGTGCATGAGCGTGTGCATCAGTATGACAGCTTTCAGAGCAGCACTTCTTGGCCAGCTGATTCTCTCCCATCTGAGATCCTGAGTGAGGATTATAAAACCAATCAGCAGACGGTGATTGCTGCAGCCAGCCTGTGATTGGATCACAACCCAGCCTCCGCCGTCAGCTCTGCAAAGGGAAAGATTGAGAGAAGAGAGGAGCGAGACATGGGGAAAGAAAGAGAGGAGAAAAGAGATAAATAAAGAGAGTCGTCAGAGGGAGGCTAGCGGTGGGTGGAAGAGGAAAAAGAGAAGACGAGACAGAGAGAGAACATAAGATCAAGATCTGTGGCGTTTCCCTTCAGCCTTTGCTTTCCAAGTCATATTTACTACCACCAGCACACATAACAGATACTCTGTGTGTTGCCCCTGTAAGTTACCATCATATGGACCACTTTCAATCTCCTCGCTAAAAAATGATGCATTATACCCAAATAGCACACGGTTCTGCTCTACATCCTAAGTTAATTGTGCAGCGTTTCCACAGCATGCCGTATGTCCTTGTTATCCTTGCATGTTAAATGAAAAGACTCACCTAAAGGAAAATAAAGCGGCACAGAAAAGGCCAGAGTCTGACAGCTGTTTCGATTCACATTAGGGTTTAAGTGATGAAATAGTGTCTCTTTATTAACATATTTTTCTTTATTTAAGGGTGATTCTAATACAGGGTGGTATATTTTTTGGGGTGGTTGGGGCTCCTGCCTCACAGCAACAAGGTCTTAAAGCTACGGTTGGTGACTTTTATGAAAATAACTTTGTGCCATACTTGCTTAAATTGTCACTATATTCTAAAAGAAATACATGAGATAGATCATCTGTGGGAAAAAAAAAAAGTCCCTCCTCCTCTTCCTACTGCCTCTAACGGCATTCTCTAGAATTGGCCAGAGCACGCCAAAAAGGACCAGTCAGAGCCAATGAGTCTCTAACGCAGCTGTCAATCATGTAATCACTCTGTGAACTGTGATTAAACTGTCAGGCTAGGCTGCGCTGATCAAGTGCGCTTCAAATGTTTTCAGGAACACATTTTAGTGTGCTGTTAAGCTGTAAAATCAGAAAGTTTGTGACCTGGCCGTCATGTTTGATACAGTTGACTGGAGTACCAAGCACCGCCCACCGGCTGGACCAGCTTTATCATTTAACACCTAAACAGTGCACTAAAATGTTCCAGGAGCCATTTGAGGGGAGACATAGGCAATAAACAACCTGGTCTCATTACGAAGTCTTGGAAATTTGGCACTTGGGCAGTGACTTACGGCATCAGACACCAACGAAAAAAGGCATCCTTTAACTTCGATACGGCGGCATCAGAGGAAAACGCGACGGCACAAGAGCCAAAGTTAAGGCAGCAAAAGTACAAGTGGGGCGG
>JAPZEB010000005.1:20931163-20948294 GCA_029783705.1 Chaetodon striatus
ATCCAACATTGTAGTTTATTTTTGCTTGACACGACTCTTAACACCGGCAAAACCAGTGGGCCTTTGTTGGCTTTGCAAAACTTAACATGACTTCACAACTGGCTTTCATCATGATTTGTCTTCCTCTCTCTTCAGTGATGCAACAATAGAATAATTCTGCTGAAAACTGAACTTAAAACCAAGCTTTCAGCTGGCATTGTTTCCGTGTGCTACTTTCAGATTTCTATTTTAAAGATGATTTTGCCTTTTTTTCATAATGTGTGCTTCTTGTAATGAGTTGACAGTTTTGTCTGGTATTAGGCAAGTGCAATGGGGTCTCTCCCTCTCTTCTTGTGCCATGTGTAGCCAGGCAGGAGGACACCGTTAGCGGAGTTCAGTTTTAGTGAGTTTCTATGGTTGCTTGACGTTCTCGCTTTGAAACTTTCTCTGTATTGGAACTTTTCAAAGCACGAGAAAGTGGTGTGTTACATTTGCAAATTAATTAGTTGCTTTGGGTGAGGTCCTTGAAAGTGAAAAATAGTGCTTGAAAAAGTACTTGAAAGTCCTTGAATTTCATTTTGTGTATTGTCTATTTTGTCTTTTTTCACTCTGTTTATTGCAATTAATCACAGAAGGCATGTGAACATTTGTGACCAAATATTATGGCCATCCATTCAGTGGTTACAGATATTTCGTTCTAGACGAGATGATGAGATAATGCACTCAGCGCTGCTCAGTTAAAAAATAATGATGTTGTTACACCTCTATTTAAAACTCCATAGAGTTCCTACGGGAATAGCCATAAGTAAATCATGTGTTACAGTCTCTATCACCACAAATCTGCAACCCAGTTATAAACTGCTTGATAAGTAATTCGACATCTGGACGGTGGCTGGGTGCTGGATTTTGGAAAGACCTTCATGCCTTTTTGCTTTGAGTTTTGAAGGCCGTCATTGAGCTGCCCACATGTACAGTGTTGTGTGCGGCCATATATCTTCAGCCAGCTCCTCTGAGCCCTCCAGACATACAGTAAGTCACCTATTCACCAGTCAGCGTTAAGAATAGCTATTCCCCAGCATCGCTATTCAGCAGTGTTCAGAGCAGGTGGGGAGTTTGAAGGAAAAGAGATTAGCTATTTCTACTCCAGAAAATGATTTATGCCCAGACTTTTATCAGGAAGCCTCTTCCCCCCTGCAAAGATCATTTCCCCTGACTTCACCTCACAACGGGAACTATTTTAAGCATTGGCTCATTAATACAGAGTGATTGGATTCATTGTTCTGCAATCCTGATGGATGTTCTCTGAAGTTTTCCCTCTCTCAACTCCCACCTCAATCCCCTCTTCAATCTTCGGGTTGAATTTCCTCCCAAGAATGCAGCCCCATTGTCTTCTGAAAGTTAGATAAATCAGTTGCCAAAGCCTTTTGTCGCTTCAGTTCATTTAAATGAATTTGCATTAGCCTCACTCCATAAAGCCATTCATAATGACAGCAGTTCTGACTTCAATCTCTGTAGACCTTTATCCATTTTAACAACCATTGAAGACACACTCAGCTTAAGGTCTTACACTTTATACTCCATTTCCACAGCGTATTCCAATAAATTCAGAGTGAGACATCAAATGCATTGACAAGCTTTCTTTTATCAAGCTTACATTGCCTCTTTTTGTGAAACACATCATGTACACGACTGCTTGTCAGTCATCACTCCAGAATTTGTTCATATGTTCTTTTTCATTTCAGACAGTTTTTATTAAACTGTGAATTGGTACAGTAAGTACTTGAGAGGTGATATTAGCCCCCTAGTTTGCTGCCCTCACTCTGTAAATGTGCCTTCTTGAGTGATATTGTTAATATTGATCAGTCAGACAATTTTGTGCTCTTAAGTATCAGTTTGTCCCACTTTTGCTGGCTGGTACATGAAAATGCCAGCCAGTTAAAATTGTTGTGTAGTCAACCAATGTAAGGCACCACACTAACAAAAGAAAAAAGATTAAGAAACATCTCTGCAAAATGGCATTTTCATTGTTCCTGAAAAAACATGAAACTGTGACCTTTTACACATTTGTAGAAGTTGCGAGTGATTGGCCCAGTCGGGACCTGCATTATTCTCCAACACGTTTACTGTCACCTTGTGCATTATGAGTGCTTTCAAAGTCCATGCTGTCTTCCGTATTCGAGCAATCCTCCACGACCCATCCACACAGCATTGTATCAATTGTGTGGGCTATTTTAACTCCGGGATGGTTGACTTTGACAGCAGGGTTGTGTACGGATTGCTCTGCTTGAAATGAGCTCTATAGGAAAGAGCGTATTGCCACTCTGCCTGCTGTGTGTTCTGCTGCAGTAAGTCTGCTCTGGGTGCTATAGGAGGGTCGACTGCTATTTATACTGTACCTCCACTGCAGTGGCACTCCACTCTTCTCCCTGTGCACTCCTATTCAGAGAGGAGAGGAGATTTTGAAGCCACTGAAAGTTTTTATTCTGTTCTGATGTGCAGTGCTATATTTATGTGTCAGGGTATTTTCTTTTCAACACACACGCAACTCTGGTGGCTGTATGCATAGGTGTAGATTTCCAGGGTGAAACAGGGGACACATCCCCCTCACATCGATATTTAGAACATGTTCATTTGCCAAACCCACAAAAAAGGTATGTGAATGTGTCTTTTTATTAAATGACTTGTGCCTTGCTTGACCAGAGCAATGACTTTACTTGTCTTGTTTGACTTACAGCAGGGACTGGACTTAAATTCATTCTCACCAAAGTAACTTGGGACTTTCTTGAGACTTAAAGGTTAAGACTTGAGACTTGCTCAAGACTTGTGCTTGTGTGGCTTATCCCTATCTCTGCCAAATGGTGAATAAAAATTCACTAGAATGCACAAAATTAAGTGTTTGATGCTCAAAAGTTTCTCACAAAAGACACCCGCATGCCCTGTTTCATGTGTCCACTTTACTGCTGGAACAAAATCTACATCCTTGCCTGTGTGTGTAGGAACCCACTGAAAGAGCATTTTTACTGAACTAAAATTTAAACGCAGCACTTTTGTTTTTGATCCAACTATTCACAGGTTGACTCTAAAGACTTTTTTATGAACGCAATACATATATTTATCTCGAATTTTGGCCACAAATTTGTTTAAGTTCATCCACCTGACAGGTGTGGCATATTAAGATGCTGGTTAAACAGCATCTTTACTACACAGGTGTGCCTTGGGATGGTTACAATAAAAGGCCACTCTTAAGGGTGCAGTTTGAACACAGATGTCCCAAGTTTTGAGGGAGCATGCCATTAATACGCTGACTGCAGGAATGTCCACAAGGGCTGTTGCCCCTTAACTGAATATTTCCGTGAATTTTACAGTCAATACAACCATCGTCACAGGACCTCCACCTCCAGTGTCTTCACCTGTAAGATCTTCTGAGACGAGCCATCCAAAATGCTGATGCAACAATTGTTTTGCACAACCAAAGTCTCAGGAAAGTTTATCAGCATGCTTGATGTCCTCACCAGGGTCTTGACCTGACAGCAGTTTGTCATCATAACTGACTTGTGCGGTTGTGAGGCCTGTTGAATGTACTGCTAAATTTATAAAAACAACATTGGACACAGCTTATGGTAGTGACACGAACATTCAGTCCATGGGCAACATGCAGTCAGCATGCCAGTGGCACGCTCCCTCAAAACATAGGACACCTGTGTCATTGTATTTACATTTTAGAATGACTTTCAGGTGGATGGATTTTTCTGGAAGAGGAGAAGTAATCACTAACACAGATTTAACAATTTATGACCAAGAGAAATATATCTATTGAGTGCATGAAAAAGTATTAGATCCTAAAGTGTTTCAGTTTGAATTTTTGTTCAGTGTACATTAAGGAAAAGTACACTTGTCTACTGAAACCCATAATCATAGCCATCAAAACCATTACCATCAAGTGTACCATTATTGTGAAATCTGAATTAAAAGTCAAAAGGCAGTCAAAGGCAAGGCAAACAGTGAGGTGAAGGGCTGTGATTTTTTTCTTTTTAATCAAGTTTGAAAGAATTCAAACACAATATACATGATAATTTACTTGACAGAAATCTAAGTAGCCTTATTCTGTGCTGTAGACGTCCTTTTTTTCCACTGATGGTTCAAAATGCTTCCACACATTACTGTACCAATGTTAAGGTGTCTGAAATTGACCATAATATCATATTGCAAATTTAATTTCCACAATATGAAAATGGAAGCATAAATGCATGTGTGTTATATCTAACACTAATCTCATGGGAATGACACCGCTTCTTTCAGGTTTTTATACTAACCCGTGAGACCATTAGGTGCATCGACATCTATGTCTGCTCATATCTTTGTCACTTTCCAATACTGAATGCTTGGTTTCAACCATAATGAAGCTTTTAAGTAGCAGCATGAGAAGTGGACAGGGTGTTAGGGACAGGGACCGGCAGGGAAATCAGCTGTCAGCGGCCAGATACTTCCGTTCTTCTCATTAATTACTTTTGGGGAAAGAGAGGTGGAGGCCAAATGAGTATTGATTGTGGTGGGCCAGTATAGGGCCGGTTTCACTGGCCTTTCCCACACGTCATTGCTTCTCCACGTCCCCATTAAGTGGGAACAAGAGGGATCAGTGGCAAGCTGGGACCCTATTAAAGACGGGACCTTAGAGTGTCAGACAGGCTAGCTAGCACACAAACCTCCACCACGAGACAACACTTCTTTTCGCTTTGAATCTGTCCGTCTGTCTGTCTTTTAATCCCTCCTCCACTGCTTTAGTGCAGACTGTCAATAGGACGACAAAGGTTTAAACGTAACAGGCTGTTTGCAAGTCAAAGAAGTCAGACTTTGTCGCACTAGGTGTCTTTGATTTGCTGCTCTCTTCTCTTTTTTTTTTGTTACTTTCCCAATGACTTTCGGTCTCCACTCTCCTGCCACAACTCAAATCCACAGAAAGACGGTGGAAATAACTCTGAACTCACAGTAAGGTCTTTTTCCCTTTCTCTTTTCCACTCTGCCTCCCCGATCCATGCTTTTGTTGCGTGACTGATGATTTTAATTACCTGTTAACTCCCCGTACTCAGCAGATACACATGATAAATGGTCCGGGTGACTGTTGTAGCCACCATCTGGATGGGGCAAAGGAGTCTTAGGAGCTTTTCTCCACTGTCATACTAAAGACAGTCACCACAGCAGGGGGGGGTTGCAGGTGTACCGAGGGAGAGCAAGAAACTGTCCCAGTTTAGATCCGGTTGACAGCTATTTAGTGTCATAGGGGTCACATCCATTTTTCCTGTCTGAAACTGCAGGCAGCAACAATATGCCTCTAGAAAAAAATAAGAAGCCCATATCACCACAGTGGGGAGACAGATTGCTGTAGAGGATTGGCCAGCAAATTGCAGCACTTTATATGGAGATTGTAGAGAAGGAGATGGAGGGAGGAATGCTACCATAGGTACACAGTGGAATGGATTCAGAAGCAGGCATTTTGTACCATGCACAGGTGCTACGCAATGACCAGTATCATCTTTAAAGACTGAAGCTCCCAAAAGTTCTCGAAGCAAACTTGCTGCAAAAGTGCAAGCGTAGCAGAAATCTGTTGGTGAAATGGATAGTAACCCTGGATGGAAAATGGGTTATGAAAGCTACTGTTAACAAAGGCTGTGTTCAAAGGCTTACATTTCATTTCACAATAAACATAAAAATTTCTCAAGTGCAGTTCTTGAAGGGAACGTACTAAAGGTGCAGCCAAAAGTATTTTCTTACATTCACTACATTGTGATGCAGACTCTGTCGCTCACACGTAACATAAAGTTGTTTTACAGGAAGTAAAGTTCTGTTACACTGAATCCAACTTACTTATTATCCTGTCAGAAAGGTCGAGAGCTACAAAGGATATAAAGTCACTGCTATCTTTTCAAACTTAAAAGTGCATTGTTTTGCGTCTATGAATTAGCACACGTTCAATGCATAGAATGATATTATTTAGAATTATATAGTTCGGTCAGGAGCACTTAAATCAAAGCCTAAGGCAGAGAGGGTACACCTCTCTGAGCTCTAGCTCCACATTTAAAGGTCCAGTGTGTAGGATTTGGAAGGATATATTAGCAGAAATTTAATATAATGATCATAACTATGTTTTCATTGATGTATAATCACCTGAAACTAAGAATTGTTGTGTTTTCATTACCTTAGAATGAGCTGTTTATATCTACACACAGTGCAGGTCCTCTTCCACAAAGTCTTCTGCTGTATGTTATTTCTACAGCAGCCCAGAACAGAAAAAGCAAGCATTGGCTCTAGATAGGGTGACTCACATTTTTATGCCTTTGCACTGGCCACCTACATGCTTGGCACACTGAAGAAGTTTCTGTTGGTTGCAGTCTGCAACCTGACCACTAGATGCCACTAAATCCTACACACTACATCTTTAACGCACAGACATGAGATGGCTAACAATCCTCTTCTAATTTAACTCTCTGCGAGAAAGCTGAAAGTGTCAAACTGCTCTTTAAAAACATATCCTGACAGCTGAACAAACAGGCACATATTGCAGGGATATCTGATTCTCAGGTGGATATCACAGAGGTCAGCGCTAATGAGGCAACAATTCCAATTATACTGTGCTTGATTGAGTTGAGCAGATCAGTCACTTATTTATACTCTATAATTAGACTTAGACCCAACAGTTTGTTTGACAGTCAGGTCTCTGTGGTGTACTCTGTGTGTTTATTCATAGAGTTCATGGCAGAGAGCAGATGACCCACAGTGCAATGGGAGTGACCCCCAGCATTAATGAAGGGTAACGATGATAGTCCCCATAGCAGACCCTGTGTCACTTCAGTTTTGTCTTGCGGTTTGTAAAAGCAGCACACACAAAACCACAGTTACACACACACACAGACATTCAGACACACACACATTACAGATTCTACAAATGTGACATTGCTCCAACTGTTTACTTGAGGTCCCCGTGGTAACATTGAGACAACTTCAATTCATCCATTCCTTTAGTTCCCTGAAGCTAACTGTGAAGTGCTTTTGAAGCACGCCAAGTACTCGTCGATGGGAGGCTGCGCATGGAATTGAGTCAGATGGTATTGAATTGAACTAATTTGAATCAAATCAAATCAAATTCAGGTGAATTGAATATTTGTGCAGCATGCGTGCACATGCTTGTGTTTTTGTCCCACTAAATGTTTTCATTCCGTTCACCCATGAAGATGCAAGCTGAAAGAGCAATTTGGGTCAGCCGCAAGACAAACACAACCAGACACCTAGAAAAGAGACAGACATATCAATATGACTGTTGTAAACAAGAGCACCTATATTGTGTATGTGTGTTTCTTTCTCACTCTATCTCTCTATCAGCAGTGAATCAGTGGAGTGTTAGGACATCGTTTAAGCTCTCGCACAGCATCAATACTGGCTCTATTGATTTTTTCAAACAGTTAATGGAAGCCTTTAGGGCAGGAAAGCTAATTAAAATCATATGCAGGTCAAGCTCATTTAAAGACTCCCCATTAGTTTATGTTTAGCTTAACCACGCTTGACTGGAAAATCCATCCATCGGGCATCGTAATTGACTGGTGTTTCTAATGGCTTTCCAATGCTCCTGAGTTCCTCTGGCAGATTTCATGCTGCAGCTCTAATAACCCACATACAGAATCATTACAGACGGTTGCTGCGTGTCCTGTATCCTCAAAGTATCTTGCCGATGCCTGGAGACATTGATATGCAATCACAACACTCATAGGCAGACACTGTAGTTTACGGTGTCATGAATATTGTCTTAGTGGAAATTATTTTGATGTAGGAATTCAGATCAGAATTTTGATGGGATCACATGATGCTTCAGTGTCATGAATCTTCAGTTACTGTTCAGATAAATGTTTGGCAGATGCTATTTGTACCCAGTAGTCAGCAATGCTTCTTTCACCTGGGGTTGAATAGTCAATGAGGCTATTTATACCCTGGTGTATATAGCATCAGAGTAGAGGCAAGCAGCCAGGTTTCCGTAGGCAACAAAGCCATTTACACCTAGAGTGTAAATAGCCAATTTAGCTGTCTTACTACCTCCATAACTCAGCCACTCTTTATACTATGTCACCTGACTTTCTGGTCATACATTTGTGAGCTTTTGTCTGTTAGATTTACTGCTTTTACTTAAGAGAATATCCAAGATTGGCTAGTACTAGCCCTAACATGATCTCTTTCTCCTAACCCTACCCTCCTCCAACCTTTACATGCCAATGTGTTGAGTACTAGCCAGTGATGTACGGATGAGTGTAAATAGCTGAATAGCTGCAGTGTGACTATTCTCAGCCAAGTGCTAACGGACACTCGGTAAATGAGTTCCACAGTACAAAAGATATTATCCACTCCTGTAGATGAGTTTCCACTGTAAGTGCATTTTTATAGTCAGCTCAGGCTTAAGGTTTCTCCTCCTTAAAATCTGTTTATATACATGTCTAATATATGACATTTAGACAACACTGACTGACTCATCAATTTTGAAGAGACCAACATTAATACTATTTATAATTTAATGTAGTTCAGTGGAAAAACACAAATTCTAGTCCAACACCACATTACACACTCCTCCATTGTGTAGAATAACCCAGAATACGCTTAGATCACAAAAGATTACATCCACAATGTGAGCTCAGGCAGGAACAGGGGGATATATATATATTCTTTTTTTTTTCTTTAGGTTTGGAAAATGGTTCAATAAGAGTAACTGTGGCTTTTGTATGATTGCTGTAGGAAGGAATTTCTGAGTGTCCTGTCATGATGAGTTCTGTCTTGACGTGCAAGCACAGCTGCCACATTTCCACTGGCTATTATTTTCTGCCAGCCAGACAGTGGTCTTGCTTCTCCGACAAACATATTGTTTTTACACGCGTCAGCTTGCAACTGTTTGTGTGTGTGCACACGTCTTGTGTGCATTTGCTTCCTGCAAACTGTGTTCCCTTGTTTGCTTGCACAACTCGTGTGAGTGTGCACTGTGCAGCGCCTTTCGGTGGGAGGCTGATTTGAATCTGAGTCAGAGGGAGATTGTATTTAGGCTGTGTTTATTGTTCCCTATCAGGGGCCAATATGCTAACAGCAGATGCCAACCATCTTGCTGTGTCTTAGTTTGATGCCTCCACTGCATGACTCTAGCCGCAAACCACACCGCCCTGCCGCCACGGTTGTACCCAGCTGGCATAAGCAGTGCAGGAAACCTTGCGACGTCGGAGCAGCTTCAACAGAGTGGTTCATTAGACAGAGTTAGATCAGATAAAATCCCCCTGAGATGAATTTTCTCTGCCACTGAGGAGAGACAGAGCAGAGGATATGAGCACGCTCTGAGTAAAATGGGCATATGAGAGGTTATATGTAATAATAACACCTAATAAGATGTCAGCAGCGTTGCCTTATTGTGCTGCTGGAAAAAGAGTTTATTTTCTACTCCAGATGCTCCATACTCTCTTTTTAAGATAAAAACATGCACACATGCACATTCACATACAGTGAGCCTCACGTGCACATGTATGCATGCAATACACACACACCTTGCTCTTTGAGCTTGCTGATTATGCTCATATTATTAGCCACTCACGCATGATATTATGTTGTTCTATTTTTGCTAACATTTCAGACAACCTACCAAATTTTAAATGGCTATTAAGCGTGTGGTTATTAAAGAGAAGCCAAGCATTAAAATGCATGTAATGTAAAGTGCAGGATGCTGCATAGAACACCTAACCACTCCAGCCCTATTTCATCCATCACCACATTTTGATCCAGCGAAAATGAACAACCTGAGCTGCTGGTTGCTTGATTAACTGCATGTTTTAGCCATTTGTAATCACAGTCATCATGAGTTGGCCATGTGAATCATGTTCAACATGTTTATGAAGTATTTCTGTAAATTGAGTTGTTTTATAGATAGCCCTCTTTTGCAAATACTCATATTTTTTCTTTTGCTAACACATCCACATTTTAGACTTTAATACAATAAAGACACAATACCGCCTGAGATTATTAAAATTTTATTCTATCTAATTTAAGTTTCCTCTAAGCACCATGGGAGGAAACTTAAATTTGTCTTTTGAATACTCACATCGGTGTCCCCTTTGTAGCTCAACTTTTATCCACAGATTTTCAGCATTTCTGCTCTTCTTCTGCATAACATCGTTTCTAAGTCATCCTCAAATCTCCATGTCTTCAATTCCCTTCCAAACCAAGTTCGAACTCTTCACCTTTTTGAGCTCCTACTTCCTTATATTCTGAAAACTAATTTCCTCCCACTCTGAGTGAGGAGGGGGATTTGGAGATGTGCAGGAAAAAGGAAGGAGCAGAGGACAGAGATTTAAAGCCATGTATGAAGATATGAAAAGATAAAGCCAGCAACAGATGGAGAGCAAGTGGACAAAAGGAGGCAGGTGGTGAGGAAAAGAGAGGCGAGTAAGAGAGGGGATGAAGGATACAGGGGTGCTCACTCCCTGTCAGATTAGTAGCAGTAGGTCTGTGGCTAACAAGCTCAGACTCCTATAGCCCACAGCTCTCATGTCCGACCCCTAACCCCAAGATTCTCCTGCACAGCCAACAAACCCTAAAACCCCATCCCTGATCCCTCATGCCTCCCCTAATACCCAGCCTCAGACTAACTGAGAACCGCAAACAGCTTCCCCAGGCACACTGATGTAGAATAAATGGAAAAAATAGTGTCAGGAGCATCATTTTACTTTGAATACACGCGAGAAAAGCAGGCCTACATTTTATATCCACATAATGAGTCAGCCCTGTAACATTAGATGATATAATATACAATAATGACTCTCAGGGCAGTTACATCTGCTGACCTCTCTTGGGAGCTCAGTGCAATTATTTACCCAGCAGAAATTCATAGAGCAAAGCTAATGCAATTCAGTCCAAGGAAAGAAGATGTAGCTTCCTCAACTTCTTTTCAATTAAAACAGGATGATCTTATGGGAGAAAGGAATAGCTGTGTGGATGTTTCCTTTCCCAGCGACTTGAAAGTACTGACGCCTATTTTGAAATACAATAATTGAGTGTCGGCATTGATGTGTGATAATTATTGCTGACAAGGTTGGACAGGTGTTAATCTACAGCGTGTGTTCCATGTGTGCGTGTGTGCACATGCATACACGCTGTCAACTGTTGGATTTCCTGTTGTGCTATACAGCCTCATTGTATACTGGCTGTATCATAGAAAAACTCCTCACTCTGTATTCAGTGCACATTCTTATCAAACTGACTGCTTGCTGAGGTCAACTGGTTCTCCCAAGATCAACAAGACTAAGAGTCTGCAGCCGTGCCAGCAGCTCTGTGAGGCTGTTCTGAACATCAGCATGCAACATGCTTACAGTAGCAATGATGAACAACATTTTAATATTTATTCTCAGAGGTGATATTGACCAAACTATACAGACAGCACCAAAGCTCAGGACAATATGCAACAAATGGTGGTAACTAATTGGGCTTTTTTTGTGTCAAATATGGTACATTACCACAAATGTATTGCATGATGGTGACTTCACACTGCCCCAGAATGAAAGGATAGGTCCCCCTGAGTCACAATGTGTGACATTTGATACTGACTAGAAGAATAAGCTTTAAATCGGCAAAGAAAAAATAAATTAAAATGCCCAGGTGCTCCTTTGTCAATGTTGGCTGTAGAGGGTTAAAGGGGATGCCACTACTTTTACCAAGGTATTGAACATTAAAGGAACAACTTGGTGCATTAACTCACATTAGCTTGATGCATTACAACTTAATTTTAATGTAATCCATTAGCAGTAAACAATGCCAGTGACCTGCAACATAAACAACACAAATAGTTTCCAGACCTCAATTAAAACTAAATCAACAGCATCCTCTTACTGGCCTCTTAAGCTTTGATTGTTTGTGTTGTTCCTTATTTCTCCTTGTGTATCTTCAGAAATAGATGAACCGTGTTTTCCACTGCTTTGACCACTTTATACTCATGTTACTTTTGGTAGAAATTTCAACTCATCCTTGATTCAAGCAAAGAAATCTCCGGTCCTAGTTTTCACAATTACTGTAGTATTACTTTAGTATTTTTTCCTGTTTGCACCGGCATGTCATGCCTAGTGTACATTATTGGATTCATGCATTCAGATATGTCAGTATGGACAGAGATTAAATCTGAAGTAGTGCTAACATGCACGATTTCAATTTAAAATGCAGCTTTAATTGGAAAGCATTTCAGTGTGAATGTGGCCCTAATGTTTTGCTTGTCTTTTATTTTTACTGGCTGTAAATATAACACAACTGGGGGTGGAGGTATTGTGGCTCGTTTCATGTAGTATGTTTCAAATGACTACATTGTACACATCGAGTATAAATTGTCACGTCATTTTTTTAAGCCACCAGCAAGCCACATGCCTTGATGTTTGGTTCTCTCACTCTTTATTATGGTTCTTTTCCACTCACACACAAAAAAAGAAAAAACAAACCTTGCAAACATATTTCATCACACACACTCTGCCACCCATCCAGACCACCGAGCATGTGAGTTGTATGTTTTTGTATTTTCAGGGCTCTAGATCGTGACTATATAGGTGCAATTTGTGACCATGGAGCACAACTGTGACTTATAAATATTATTAATATATGAACTGGGAGCTGTCAGTTTGTTTCCTACTGACAGTGAATAAATCCTGACATTTAACAGGACCATTATAAGAGTTAAAATTCTATTAAGCACAAACAGCTGACTGAAAGCTTCAATTTCACGTCAAAAACATCAACACTTCCTGCCCAAGACAAGCTGGGTGTTTCAGAATAAAAGAACAAGTTGTTCTGCTTTGATTTATTTTATTATAACACAATATTTTTAGCTTTATTATAAGAGTACTTAATTTAGCTTTATTATATAGCTACTTGTTTTAATTTTATTGTAACTGTAGTTTATTCGGAAGTTTGGTATTTTGCTAGTCTACAGTAGTTTAGAGGAGATTTGAAACTATAGAGATATGTATTGTGTATCAGGATATAGCTTAAGAATATCTGGATCACATTTTTTTGCCACATCGCCCAGCTGTACTTCATGGTCTGAACTGCAATTTAAGATGAAGCTCTTATTCAACTAAACATATCCTCATTTAACAAAATGTGAGGCTGATTGAATTTGAATAAATTTAACTAAACATTGTGAGTCACCTGCAGCGCTGCATCAAGCACACACTTCAAAAATCACACAGCACACCCAAACATAGTTTGTATCAAAATGAGCTTTGGGTATTTTTCTAGTCATTACTACTTCTTCTTTAAAGTCTCTGTGGAAAAGCAGTTAGAAGGAGGGAAATTGTGCGTTCATGTAAAATCAGTTAGCTCATGAATTCAAATCTGATTTGCAGCTCAGTGCTGTTTGTTTGCACACACTTGGAGGCCGAGTCAAGTGTGCAAAAAAAGTAGAGCGTTCCCACTTGTGTTGTACAAATGGATAACCATATTACCTTTATTCACTTTATTCAACAGGATACTCGCCAAAAATGGCTTGACTCACTGAATTCTTGAGACCGTAGTAGAGACACTGAAGCTGACGTCTGTGTATTCTGTGTTGAAACCAGGTCCGTCTCTGGTTGGGACTCTGAAGAAGGACTGGGCCTCTCCAAACAGCATTGCTCTCTCCTGGCAACAACCCGAACAAACAACACTTCCCATCCTCGACTATGAGATCAAATATTATGAGAAGGTACAGTAACTTTTGCTCATGACCGCATTCAGTCTAAATTATTAAAGCAATACTTTGATGTAGACCTGTATTATCATTATGAGCCCACAGACTTGTATAACAATTAATTCAGCCAGAATTTTGATATTCCAATAAAAATAAGGATCACGCAGGTGTGTAAAATTTGTCAAAGCTCCTCCATTCATCCATATTTCTAGGTCTTTATGGTTAAACAAGAACATCTGGCCTCAGATCAAAAAATCGTCATGGTGCTTAGTAATTTAACATCCTGGCACAGAGACGCAGTCCATTCATTAAACTGTCACATAAAACACTGTTGACCTGGGATGATATCCCAATAAAATCCATGATGGTATCAAAATAAAGAGATGTGGGGCATGAAAATTTAAGTTCTTCTGTACAGCATCAGGAGAAATTGTTCACGCATCCAAACAGTGCTCAAATATATTGTGGAGGTCTCCAGTTTAAAATCACACTGTTCTGAATTATTGTTTCAGTAATTGTTGGGTGGGTTGGTTGGTTAAAAGTGCAATATTAGGGCAGCACAGCAATTTCTGGAATAGTTAGGAATAAGAATATACTATGAGCTGCTAGAGTTGGGATCAACTTCAACAATAGCCTACCACATCAGCTCCTCTCATCTTATCAGTCAAAAGAATGGTACAAGCCATTCCTCGTAAGAGTAAAATTGAATTTTTTTCCCCTGCAGTTTAAGGTTCCCAAGGCACATATACAGTCCATAGTACCCATTATATGATTATAAAGCAGTCCAAATATGCTTCCGAGGACAAATGATAACCCTTTTTAAGCTGAATAGACAATTCATTTATGCTGTCTCTGCATAATTATGTGCACAACATTATTTTAAAAGACTATGATATCCATGCAGTCCAATCGTAGCAAGTGGTAGTTTAATAAAATAAGACTTATGTGATAAAACTTGTCTGTGCCTGTGTTTTTGTTCACTAAAGTGATCAAGTTTGAAGTCAGTGCTCGTCACTAGTTGTGCAATCAGCAGCCGTCTCAGTGAAAGAGACAGTAATTACACACATATTGTGGTTGTAAACTGAGGTAAATCTGGCCGTCAGTCATAAGATCGTTTTTGCCGGAAACCTGTTTTTAATCGCTTAGATTATTTTGATCGTCTTCCACTCTCTCCCACAGGAACATGAGCAGCTGAGCTACTCCTCGACGCGCACCAAGGCTCCCAGTGTGATCATCTCAGGTTTAAAACCAGCCACCTGGTACGTCTTCAGCGTACGCACCCGCACGCCAGCTGGATACAGTTCCTACACTCCTAAATATGAATACAAAACTACAGGAGACTGTAAGTACCTGAAGCCATCCACGGAACTTGGAATGCATCTGTGTTTGTGTGAATGTGTGTATTTTGTACTTATTTTCACAGCCTAAATGACAAGGAAGCCTTTAAAGCATGTTGCTGTGTCTCACACCTGTCAGCGATGAGGATAAAATTAAACTTTGGTCCGGGGCTGAGGTCATGATTGGCATTAGGTTTATTTTAGGTTAAAAGAGCTTTTCTTCTTGATGGCAGTTAAGGTGAAGTATGCAGAAATTATGTAAAGTGACGACAGAAAACAAAACATCTCAGTCTGACTGTCAGGTTGGTATGATACAGGTTAAAAGGGTCAGCCATCTATTATTAGTATACATTGTCTGAACAGACACTAGCAGTCTCAAAATCCATCAGCAAACTTACTGGCTGTATCAAGGCCAGTTAAGACCGTTTTTCTTTTTCATGAAAATAACAATTTAGGCTGAGGAGCCAACCCAATCGCCAGAATAAATGTTAGCATTGTATGTTTCTGCAAGTCAAGGATATGTTACATTTGTAAGTTTTATATGTAGGAGACATGTTATGGATATATTCAACAATGCTTTGGTTACATGTGGTTATGTTTAGGCACGAAACCGGCTTGGTAATGGTTAGGAAAAGATGTGTTGGCTTAAAACACCCAGTTTTGCTGGCACAATCCTGTCGCGGTAAAAACAGCCAGTTTTGTTGTTTGTCGGTCTCAACAGTGGTCTGCAGCTTGACAGTCATCTTCCCTAGTTGTCACGCCATCCACCATCCCCTCTACCTCCAGATGACAAAGTCAGCTCATACACATGTAATCTGAACTACATCACTTTAGAAACAATGATATGATATGTATGAAACCTACAAATGTAACATATCCGTGGCTTGCAAAAGTGTACAATGCCAACAGTTTCCTCTGGTGACTGGGCCAGAGAAGCAGCAGCAGCAGCAGGCTACAAGCAGCAGTTCAGGGTCACATGAAGTTCACGTACTGTAGCCTGGAGCAGCGCTCAGGGCGACCTGCACCAAGAGCACAACAGCAAATAATAAGCCTGGATATGAGCCCTCCATCAGGAGCATCCATAGTAAGATTCCAGCTAGCAACTTCTTCATGGGATCCTGGGAAATTTACCCAGGAAGGAAACAAACATACAGTCACACAATTAGAAACACAAAATCATGACACTGTCATGTCTCAATTCCTGCAGCAGATTCACTTTGTAGTGTGAAGTAAGTACATTTTTTCACTCTTTAAATTATCACAACATCATGTACATTACTGCTGATCATTATGCAACCCATACTATAGTCTTTTTTTTTCAGAAGGTATTGTTCTAACATGCCACTTTATTTTACAACAGTAGAGCTTTGTTGGCCCCAAAAAATCAGGCCTGACTCTAAATGAACCCGCATAGTTTCTATTTAAGCCCGACCCGAATCCCAGGAGCAGTTCTGGGCCTGAGCCCATATAAAAATCTGAATTCCCACAGTTTTAAAGTCTAAAGTCTTTTTAGTGCTGTAACAGACATTTGTGATGCGGGGTGTGTTTCTAAATTGCAACTCAAGCACCAGAGCACACTCTGGCGCAAACTGGACTGTTTGTAAATTTGGGGTGCTGTTGGAATATCAGATGAAACGAGTATCCACTGCGGATAATGCACTTTTTAGGAATACAAGTATGATATTAATGAAATGTGTTAACATCCGTTCTCGTGATGAGGGGAAAATCCTCGTGATCATCTGTAATGATAATCTTAAATTTAATCATGTGACTGTTCTGTATCTAGTTTTGTAACATATATATAGCAACTTTTAATCAACCCATATCAATATCAGATGTAAAACAAACACTTTCCCATATCTGCTGGAAACCACATCCATTTCCAGTGTAAACTGCACCCATTAAGAGTATGTTTACATCCATCTTTATCCTCTTTAGGGTCGCGGGGGGGGCTGGAGCCTATCTCAGCTGACATTGGGCGGGGTACACCCTGGACAGGTCGCCAGACTGTCACAGGGCTAACACGTAGAGACAGACAACCATTCACACTCACATTCACACCTACGGGCAATTTAGAGTCACCAATTAACCTATCCCC
>JAPZEB010000005.1:20967841-20981417 GCA_029783705.1 Chaetodon striatus
TATTCTCCCAGCTCATAATCTTAGGTAACCAATTGTCTAAAGAGTAAACAAACCACTGATGTATTTATATACGTAATGTCCCATGATGCTCCGCTGTTCTGTTAACTAATTTTGGTCTGGAGGATGCTGTTGTGTCACAGTTTATTCAGGTTAGTTTGATGTGTGACCTGTGCAGTCGGCTCATTTGAGGCGGTGTTTTTTTTTTTGGTTATTTTGACAGTAAATGTACCAAAGTGTCTGGAGAAAACCTATGCTGACACAGGGAGAGCATGCAGACTCGGCACAGAGAGGCTCCCCCACCCCAGAGTTCGAATCCCCCATCCCGGGTTTGAACCAGGGGCCCTCTTGCTGTGAGGCAACAATGCTAACCACACACCTCCGTGCCACCATTTGAAATATGGTCAACCCAGTTTAGATTCCAACTTAGATGTGATGTCTGTCACACGTACAAATCCAATGTCTTTATTACTTTATGTTGATGTTCGATGCCAGCTGGAAGGGGTGTTTAAGAGAGTTCTAGGGGGTCCCCAGAAAATGGGGAATAGCTTGTTTTAACTATTTAATTACTATAGAAGTGAGCCCAGTGTGAGTTACAGTCGTAAGAGTGACTATTCTGATCACATGTCTGACTTGCTCCACGGATCTCTCCTCAGCTGTGGTCGACAACTATGTAGCTCTGGTCTTAATCATATCAAACAAGCATAATCTTTTCAGACAGTGGTCTCTGAAGCAAATTTTTGATCAAAACGGGGTCTGTGACCTAATCTGTATCAATTTAGGGGTCCTTGACATGAAAAATGTTGAGAACCACTGCTCTAGCTCATTGTCTCTGTTTCTTTCTGTCTGTCCTCACAGTCCCTTTCCCGGGAATAAAGACTTACGTGGACCCTGATACATATGAAGACCCCACGCAGGCTGTTCACGAGTTCACCAAGGAGATCGACCCCTCCCGAATCCGCATTGAGAGGGTGATCGGAGCCGGTATACCCCCACACACAGACAGGCACACACACACACACACACACACACAGACACCCCCACACACACAGACACACAGGTCTATGTTATGCACTCATCCACTTGTGTCTCACTGATTCGTGCCCTTTTGCCATGTGGGCGGAGGAGGATTATTCCAAGAATAACAATAGCTTTAAATGTGCCATAGGATTTGATCTATTTTCATTTCTCACATATAATTGCCGTGAACCCCCTCTCCTCCATTGTACACACTAAAGATGATGCCTTTTTCCATTTCCCTGTGTCTCAGTGTCATTTTCTCAACACAGACTGTTGGAATATTAAAGCTTAACAGGTTTAGAGAACAAAAGAAGGTACAAGAATGGATTCAAGGCTTTTTTTAGAAGGCAAAAGAGAGAATCTTATGAAGTTGAACTAATCAGAGAAGAGACAATAATGCTGGAGATTAGATGGGAACTACAACAGTGCCCCCAGGTGGCAGACAGTGCTGCCTGCTGATGGTGTGTGATAGTGATCAATTCCTCACTGTGTTTATTTGTGTGTGTGTGTTTTTGTGTGTGTGTGTGTGTGTGTGTGTGTGTGTGTGCTTTAGGTGAGTTTGGTGAGGTGTGTAGCGGCCGCCTGAGAACACCGGGGAAGAAGGAGATCGCTGTGGCGATAAAGACACTGAAAGGAGGCTATGTGGAGCGTCAGAGGCGGGACTTCCTGCGTGAGGCATCAATCATGGGCCAGTTTGACCACCCCAACATTATCAGGCTGGAGGGCGTGGTCACTAAAAGTAAGTAGGATTACAGGAGAAGTCATTTAATTAAGTGTGGAGATGTGATCAGAATACATTCCCCGTTGCACTAATTCATCTACAGTCCTGTATGTCACTGATACCACAAATGAAGCCGAGCAATTTTTAACTCTCCTATTAGTCTATTTTTTTGGTTTTACACTAAAAATTACTTATAGATGACTACGTGTATGCTGGTCAGAAAAATATAATCACAAAGTGGTTATAAACATGAGAAACAACCGCCATCGCTCGCTCACATTTTCCTCTAGTCACAGCCAAATCCAAGCGTGAATTAGTTTGAAGCTGAGTTCCAATAACCCACAGAGACGCAGATAGGAACAATGTGTCATATAAACATATGTACAATCTTTCCATCAAAAAATACACCCTTCAGTTTTGTTGTCTGAAGGCGACCCAGATGCTTTGCTGGCATTAAGCGCTTTGCTTTAAAAGCAAAATAAAATGTAACAAGAGCATTTGAAATTGCTATCTCTTTACCCATCACACTGTTTACCACAGTCTGATGGATAAATTCATGTATTTGCTTGTTCAAAAAGTAAATTGCAGTAAAAACACTTTTTAAAGGTTGCATTTCTCGGCATGGAATAACTATGTGTTTTTTCTTGGTATTAACAAGATTAGTGGGCTGACTCTGTTTTGTTTATACACATAGTTTTGTTTTGATTTTATGTCTTGGATACGGTATGCATTATCCTCTATGAATTTGAGTACGAGTGTGCGCATGTTTATATTGTGTGTATGCTTGATCAAGTTCTAATGCCCCTTTTTTGTGCAGGAATATGCTTTATCTACAAAAGGTGGATGTGTATGTGTGTGTGGACTTGTTAACGAGCTCTGTTTTACGGGGCTCACCCAGCGCAACATATGGTTGTTTTTACAGGGGTTGTATAAACTGAGACATCGCTGTGAATATAAATGTGTCCCCTGAAGACATTCAACCCCCGTCCCTGAATGTAGATAGAGGACACTCCTCAGCTCTGACCCTGCTGACAAGGATTCAGCTGATAAGGGTCTTTAAAGGCCGATACCGCCATTATTGCATTAAAGCTGCAGATTGCTGATGTTTTGAACCGATAGATTTAACTGAAGTTTTTATAGTCGGCCATCTCTGAAGCTATTGAATGAAAAAAATCCTCCCACACAACACTGAGATGATTTCTCTGGTAAGACATCTGATGATAAAAGGACAAAAAAAAATTTGAGTAGCTGTGACAGAGAAGGACTTCTAATCACACAGAGGTCAACAGCATTGAATAGACATTCAAAGACCTGTTACTTCTGAATAACGACTTTTTGATAGGACTCCACATTCATAATATATATAGGGCCATTTACGTTCTCACATCGGCCACCAGTTTTCCTACACCCTCTGCACATGGGAGAAGTTTCAGTTCTGCAAACTAACCACTAGGTGCCACTTATATTTATTGTCGTCATTACGAACAAGAACAAAAGCTAATGAAAACTCAACACAAAAAAACAACTTAGCCAACAAACAATCATAAAAACACACAATAAAATGATACGGTAAGTGCAAATTTGCACATGATGGCTTTTTGCCTTTCCATTTTCTCTTACTCTAATTCTCTCCGCATACACTCCACTGCACTATTCCCTTTATGTTCGATTTTTTTTGAATGTCAAACAAAAGGGGGGGGGGGCACTTTTTGGGCCCCCTAGGGTGTCATCATCCACCGCTGGGAGCCATGGTATCATTATTTAGGAAGAATCTTATTCATTACGCTAATAATTGAATAATAACCATTTCAACAGATTCTTAGTTGTCTGCATTTATAAGAGAGGAAGTGATCAGACCGAATCATTTCCCATGACTGCCTATCCAATGGCGCATGCACACACACACACAATACACACCAAATCACACCATCAAAAGCCGTTTGTGCTTGGCAGTGGGGTATTATATGCGTAGAGAGACATTAATTCTGAGTATCCCTCTTCTGTCTTCCTGCCTGTCTGTCTTCCTTTCACTCACTTTCTCCTTCTTTCACATCTGTTGTTGTTCTTTAGAGACTCATTATGGAGAGTATTGTGCTGTGACTGACTGCTATACCTGCTTCGAAATAACAGGTGACACATTTGACTCCGGTAAACAGGTGCATTTGTTTTTGTTCAAGGCGCCGCACTGCGTAAGTATATATTGTTTCCAGGCCTTGCTAATTAGCTCTGGAAAGCCAAGCTTGATCAGATAATTTCCTGTCTATCCCTGCTGGATTGGTGTTCGAGTAGAGTATCTGCAAATTTAAGAGTATGATGATATGATTAGAAAAAGAAACATCATGTTCCTACTTGGTCTGAAGTAAATCCGTTCATCCATCCATCCATATACCCACTGTGCCTTCTTTTCTCTGTTGACAGAGATGTGAGGCAGGGATCAACATTCCCTTGTTGACGATGCACTTGATTCGGTTTTGATTATTTTACATGGTAAACGAATTCAAGCTGTTTAAGAATTAATAATAAACCAGTGAATACTTTAGTTTTTCTGAAGGTTAATGCCACAGTATACTTGTTCAGTTTTTTCCTTACATGCAAGAGATCAAAACTCAGCTTTTAAACGTGTAATATAAAACATTCAAATCGAAAAATAATGACAAAATTCAACATTTATGAAGGTGCACAACACAAAGCACGTGTACTCTCTCACCTGCGTCTCTTCGGCACTGATTGTGAACCTTGATGGATGGTGCAGTCCATGGCCATGACCATGGACTGCACCATCTTTTTTATTATTATTATGTTGCACTTTGGACAGTCCCAGCTGCTTCCTATCAAAACTTTCCAAAAAATAGCTTTGAGAACCCAATACGCATTTGCCAAACCAACTACTCAATTCTCATTCCTAAAGACACCCTCTTGTAAAAATAAAATATACCATTTTATTGAAGCATAAATCTGACTTTGTGTGCTTTGTTTTCTTATGCAGACAGAATGGTCTTATTGCTGCCTGCAGTCTCACCTGCTGTCTCCTGTTTCTTAAATGAGATGTCCCTTAACCCTGTCAGTCCCAGCAGAACGCAGAGTCCTGTCCACTATTACAGTAAAATCAAGGTTGTACATGAACCAATTGATCCATCTCAATCAACATATCAGTAGCCCTGGTGCTTACAAGCACAATGAGCTAATATGCTTACTTGTAACCCATCCTTGCATGTTAAGCGATCCAATTGACATGTGAGCATCAAAGTTTGGGTGTGTCCCACTGTCCCCAATAGAAAATAAAGCTGTGAAGAGCTCTGTGTTATTTGTCAGTGTTACTTAGTTGCTGTTGATTTCACAAAAACACTTCACAGGTGAAGCCGATTAGTTGTGTTACTGTTTATATAATGAGCTGTCATATTTGACGCCTTCAGAATTCTGATAAAATGCATTTTGTAACATTTTTATGCCTCAGCCATTTCTGGAGGCATATATGTTTTCAGGTTGTATGTCCATATGTCTGTCCCAGTGCTGTGAACACGAGGGTCCACTTAGACTTACGGAATTCATACACTAATTGTGGCAGCATTTCACACAAATGTCTAACAGGATAGATTTACGAATTGCTGATGTTTTATATCCAAAAGGTCAAAGGTCAACTTCCCTGTGACATCATGATGTTCTGCAAAAACACTTTTCTGGCCATAATTCAACACCATAACTCAAGAACAGAAGGGGAAGCATTTGGTCACACACTGAGTTGGTGACACTAATCTTGGGTCTCACTTTTTTGGTGATTGTGTAGATCTTCTGTGCTGCAGGGTCGAAGATGTGTGTGAAGCATCCACGTTTTAGAATTTATAGCATCTGTATTTGAAGCATTGTCTGCTGTCATGGTTACATCTGAGGTCTTAATTGGTTGGCAGAGGCGTACAACTGCAAGGTGGTGATTGTAGTTTTGTAGACAAACCTAGATTCTACTTGTATATATAATCAATCCTCAATCTTGAGTGCAACTTCTTACATCAAATAAATCTTTAGTTTAAACCAGTCCTGGTTATTCTGGAAAAGAAAATGGGGATACATCTGTATTTGAAGCTAATAAGAGACTTTTAGAGGTTGATAAATGGAAGTAGTTCAAAAACAGTTTTTGGCCACACACTGACACCACTGACATCGTGGTTGTTATTGCCTGTCCTGTCACAGCAATTATCAAAAAATGTTTTCAAGGCCGTGAAGCGGTGGTGACAGATGTCATTTGGACTTGTTGTGACATGTCACAAGCTGTGTAATATCTCTCTGTGTCTGAAATCCGCATCAAATGCCTTTACTCTTTAAAGTGACACTGCTGTTACGCATTGTGCTCCTCTGAACACAAAACATCATATAAAAGCCCTTCAGATGTGTTAAAGAAACCCTTTTTACAAATCCTTGCGTTTAGATTTTAAGTTAGAGTAATACTCTATTTTTCACCATGTGACTTTTCACACTCCCATGTGCGGAAAAAAGCTGTCTTGAATCTGGAGTGTGATCTCATGGTGTTACTTCACTGCAGTAACACTTTTTTTATTTCTTTTTCCAGCAGTTCAGAATGTTTTACAGCTCACCGGCACACAGGCCTGGACAACTGCCTCCCAGCTGTAAACCAGTCAATCTGTAACACCGCAGGGATCCTCTGTGGGGAAACAATAACATTTGGAAAGAGAGACTGTGCATGCACCTGTTTCTAACTAATGTTTCATGTTATTCATGGACTGAATACTGAGCAGGTCCCGTTCGGAAGATTGGAAAAGTTCTATGAATTGAGTTTCTAGACTCAATGCATCAATCAACCGCCGATGGCCCGTGTGTTTCCCCAAACCACTCTTTGCTTTTTTTCTGTCTCAAACTGGCAGACACACACAAACACACACAGTCATGTTTCCATCACTTCAGAGGACATTAACATTGACCTGCATTAATTTCCTGGAGACTTACCCTAACCCTAATCATAATTACTACATGCCTAACAGTATCTTTAACCCCAATCCACACACTAAAATTTAATGATTTAGATTATGGAAACTTGCATTTCATCTCTAAAAGAAAGACGAGTCCCCACAATGTGTTAACACAATAAGATCCCCACAACGTGAGTAATACACGAAGACACACACATACGCACAGTGTGATTTTGTCACACACTGTTTACCAGAGCCCGATGTGTCACCTGCATGACTAAGAATATTATCTTTTGCTTCTTCAGAGGATCGTTTGGGACCAGTGTCCCTTGACTAATAGTTTGATGACCTTCATTCAGTGAATCACCATGCTGACCAGTCTTTCCTCCATGTTGTCCTGTTATATCTGCCTGCACAAAAAAACGTGTTGATGTCTTCGTAATAGATGATAATACTTCAAATATATTGATATAAGACTATCTTTCTTTAAAACTATTGACCTTTATATTACCTTCAAAGCTTGTAAAAAAATTTAATCACAAAGAGCCACTCATGCGCTTATGAGCTTTTATGTAATTGCACTTTGAGTCAGTCTTTATTCAAGAAATGGAAGTGGCTCAGGTCTTTCCCCCTGAACTGTACACCATCCTGAGCAAAATAAATCCATAAACAAAGAAATAATCTTTGGAGAAATGAGCAGTGTGTGTTGTGTTTGTGTGTTTACAGGCAGGCCTGTGATGATTGTGGTTGAGTACATGGAAAATGGATCGCTGGACTCCTTTTTAAGGGTAAGTGTTGAGGTGATGGGAGAACTCAAGTATGAATACGTCTGTTTTATGCCTCAGGTGGTACCTCTGTGGGAAATAAAAGTTTGACTTTATTATAGTTTAAGACAAAGAGAAAGCCATAACATATCTACTGAAGGTCTTTGTCTCAGTCTGTAAAAACATCATTTTAAAGCCATGCATGCATGATAGCGCCTTTAGTCATGGGTTAAGGATATTGTGCATAGCTGGAGGCCAAGCAGGGTAAAATATTTTTAAGAATTGCAAGAAAAACAGGCAGTTTAAGTTTGTCTCTGTTTGGGTTCTCAAGAAACTTAAATGGGAATATTATCCTGGCAGTTTACTGACAGGATAATATTCCCATTTTAGCATTCTGAACAAACAATTTGTTTGCCCAAAATCACTAAAGTATTTCACTATATATTCTGTTGCTCACACCATTATGTTGTGTCAGTGTTATTCCTTTGTCTTGTCGTTTTTGCTCTCAATCTTTATCGACCCTCCTATTCTCTCTGGTTGTCTGTGCTGTCTCTGTTTTTTGCAACGGCTCTACATTTCTCTCTGCATCCCGCTCTCCCTGTCAGCAACACGACGGTCACTTCACTGTCATCCAGTTGGTTGGCATGCTGCGTGGCATCGCCTCGGGCATGAAGTATCTGTCAGACATGGGCTACGTTCACCGAGACCTGGCAGCTCGAAACATCCTGGTCAACAGCAATCTGGTGTGTAAAGTGTCAGACTTCGGCCTGTCCCGAGTCTTGGAGGACGACCCGGAGGCCGCTTACACCACAACGGTACACACCTGACACAAACCTCTGAAACCAGGCAGCTGCTAGTAATGTATTAAAGGTTTTAACAAAGCTGAGTTAATCCTATTGTAGAAAATACATCCTAACAGTACAGGCTCCATAGTGGGGATTCATTCATTTGGTGTAACATGGGAGTGACATTTTTGGTCAGATATGATGATGATAGTTTTATTTAATTCTTCATTTAAATAAGAAGCCATCAGGATGGATATAGACTTTTCATTTTAGTGACATAGATGCTGCTTTGTTTTGTTTTGTGTTTTTCACCCTGGAAATTATGCAGTCCTGTGAAAAATTCTGAAACATTGCAATGTAGGTAGTGAAATGGTCAGATATTAAGATTTTGTATCAGCAGTTTGGCACTGGCCTCCAAAACCCTACGCACAGCAGTGACATATTGATTCAATTCCAATTTCTCTGCTTATCTCTGCTTATCTGAAAAACTTTAGATTGGGGATTCAGGGGCAGAAGGCAGGCATGTTGCTGGACCCAAAAACAACATTTCTCAAAAATGTGTCCAGCATTTGCATTCAGGGGCCCATGATGAAAATGTTGCTCTAGTCCTTTCAGATAATTTCTGTCCACCTTTTCTTTGCAACAATCTGTCCATGTTTTATCTCTCGGAATTAATATGTATGTCTGTCACTGTTGGAAATTGTTTTATTTGAGGCTTTTGTGTTTAATGACAGAACATTTATTTAATGCAGTCACTTAAAAAGGGCATCTGGAGGGTTCTTCTAAAGTCCTAAAGTTTCCCTAAAGTTAAAATGTGCTGTCTGCATGATGTTTATCTTAAACTTTAGCATAGATTAAGACATACTTGGTTTAGAGGTTGTTAAGTCATCTCACCTTGTTCCAGCAAACTGACCATAGTAACATTGTGTGTCACTATAAGCCACCATGCAGATGGGATATCAGAACAATACACTGATTTAAAAAAATTAAAAAAAAAAGAAAGAAAGAAAGTCTGTCAGCTTTATTGTTATTTACAGCACCTCAGCAGTCATAACAAGGACACAAGTTTTTCTCAGTTCAGTCATGTTCACTGTCGGTTGGCTGACTTCTCCTGGTCTGTTCCTGGCCTTGAGAGAGAACCTCATTAGAAGTAGAGTTTGAAGTCTTGAACTATGAAAGGCAGTGGAGTAGAGACCTAGCAAACAGCAACTCAATTTAGTGATGTACTGGGAGCTTATAAGACACTCCCTACCAGCTGTGCTGTGGATGATCCTCCTTGTGTCACTGCATAACAAAGAACAGTTACCCGCTGTTGTTGTATCTTATCATTTATATTCTCAAAAGCAAGTTCATCTTTCCCCCAAAATATAAGTCTTGTCAGTATGGAAAGGCATTTGGAAATTGGCAAACTTAATTTTTTTTTATTCAAAGATTGTATTTACGGACTGATGCTATCTATGTAAGCTTGAGACATCAGCAAACTGATGCATCGTTCTTCTCCGACTTGATTAGACTGCCGAAATGTTGATTTTTCTGCCTTCTCTCCTGAGGCCAGCGAGAGATGGAGTTGCCTTTGATAGCAAAAGCTAAACTTCAAAAACTGAAATGACGCCATTCTGTAAATCTGTCTGAGCCCACAGTGACCTCCATTTCCTGGTTTGTATTGAGGTTATTGTGTGAAGGAAATGCTGTGTTTATGGTTCCAGGTTTATCTTTCTGCTCCACAACACTGTGGTTGAAATCCACAGAGGGGAAGTGAAGGGTGAGGTGAGGTAAGGCTTAGGTGGGGACGAGGTGCGGTGAGGCGGGGTGAGGTGAGGTGAGGTGGGTTGGATACTAGAGGTGATAAATACAGGAAAGGTGATAATAGGATTCCGTTAGTAGCACTACAGGGCCCCCAAAAAATATTCCACGGCCACAACATTCTTGATGGGAACAAGATCACTTAAGTTTCATATGTGGTGGTCGTCAGTTTTGTAGTGATGATGTAAATTGTGCCGTAAATGAAAGTAATTAGTATTTGCTTGTGTGAACAGGGTGGTAAGATCCCCATCCGATGGACTGCTCCTGAGGCCATCTCATACAGGAAGTTCTCCTCGGCCAGCGACGCATGGAGTTATGGCATCGTCATGTGGGAAGTGATGTCATACGGGGAGCGGCCATACTGGGAGATGTCCAATCAGGATGTGAGTATTGTAGTCATCACAATGGTTGTTTACATGGAAAACAAGTGACCCAGTCGGGAAAATGTTCTTTAGAGTTACAGAACGATGAGGTAACAACCATATGATTACCTCATTTTCTTCTTCTCACTCTCCCTCCTCAATCAAAAAGCTCATGAGTCTCACTGACTTAATCCGAAAAGCTTCTGCCAGTGAGTACAATGAACTGAATATTCAAGACACTTTGACAGAAAAGGACCCTGACACAAAGTAGTTTTTTGATAATTTCAGAAAAGAGGTGGTAAAGCTGCTGCAGTGGAAGAAATGATGAGGAGGTGTAGGCATCACTTGGGTGACTGATATCTTAATTACTAAACTTAGCTTTATTTGTATAAAACATGAAGTATTTGATATCAAGGTGTGCAAAGAGAATAAATAACAACTAGTAAAGCCAACTGTATATGAGATATATTAAACTAAATTTAAATTAAAAGAAGTGTCAATAGCAATGTTTGTCTTATAGGATGCTACAGTCCATGATCAGAATTTGTAGGGATGCTGAGGTCATTGTGGGCCATGTTTACCTCCCCAGGGACTGCAGTTGGTAGCTATTAACTAATCTGGTTCAAACTTCTCTTGTCTTGTTTGAGAGTAATGGTTTTGGTTAAAGGTGTGTTCACACAGAAGGCCAAGTGAATTTTTAAATTCCCTTATTGGTGAAATTTTTGCCAGTGGACCATATTTGCAGTTTTTATTCACCCAAAAAAAGAAGTCTCCACACATGAATATGTGACCTGTGGACTTTGGGTTAAGCTGAAACATTTCCAACTTTCCAAATTCCTAGCCATCCAGGTTATAGTAATCCATCCATCCATCCATTTTTGTAACCGCTTGTCCTCTGAGGGACGCGGGGAGGCTGAAGCCTATCCCAGCTGACATTGAGCAAGAGGCAGGGTACACCCTGGACAGGTCACCAGACTATCGCAGGGCGTCATAGTAATCATAAGTGCTATATCACAGGCAACTGGACTTGAAGACATTTCGCCTCTTATCCAAGAGGCCTCTTCAGTTCTTACGTATTGGTGCAGGGTCGCAGGCTTTAAACTCTGTTTGGGTGTGAACCCTTACAGAGTCATTGAGGTCGTATGTAAGTCATTAATCCACCCAGCCATCTTGTGTTGTTAGGGTGAGATAGGTCCAGGTGAGAATGGGTGTTAAGTCATCTGGCGAGGGATCCCAAGACTGCATCCACCTACAATGCAGCCTTGGATCCCTGCCCAGACAACTTAACACCCATTCTCACCTGGACCCATCTCACCCTAACGACACAAGATGGTCAAATGGCATGGAAACACTAGGTGTGTTTCCATCCATAGCCTTTTAAAGTTGGTGTATCAATAAAAGGTAAATGCGACTAAGTGCAATAGAAATAGATTCAGTGAATGCATTATGACATACAGTTATGACCATCATTTCACAGGTCACTTTAAGCTCTCTTCATCATTTCTGGGTGGCAACACATTTGTGCACATAGCACCGTTACCAGGACTCCTCAAAGGGCACATAGCTGTAATATCAGTCGTTCAAAATTCTCTATTTACATTTTCCTCCATGCTCACGGTAAAAAAACATCCATAGTTTTCCTTTGTTTGAGTTTTGACTGGCGCTCTTTTGATCACGGTATCTCATTGCACCCTCTTCTGCAGTGGCACCTGACTGGAGAATTAGTGCCACCTACTGTTTATCTTGATGAACCAACTAGAGATGTTCACATAACAGTACTGGGTGGAAAAGTATTCATTAATCTAAAATTTAATTTCCATCTGCCAATTTTCTGAATATTCGGTGAAGATTTGTGCTACATTTAGATGGAAACTCAGCCACTGCTTGTGTTTACCCAACATGACTATTCCTCCAAGTGATTTTCTCTGAGGCATCGCAGTGATCTTTCTTCGAGGATGGAAGAGACTTGTTTCCACAAATATTCCCCTCACAAGCCTGGTTCTCTAACCTCTAACAATACAGCACACCTCAATATTGACTTCTCAATTCAAGTCCTGCTCCACTGAGTAAATTCTGAGTTTATTTTCCATTATATCTGTTAAAATTGCTGCCCTTTAACCTGCTCCCTGACTGTTCTGTTCTCTGTTCTCACATCAAAAGCCTACCTCTGAGAGAGAGAGGAGGGGAGGAACAGAAATGCTGGTGAGATTCACCAAAAGGATGAAAAAGATGAGTGAGAGGGAAGGGAAAAGAGCAGTGAAGGTCAGGGGTTCAGAGGACTCCGGTCCGATGGAGGGGGAGTTTAAAGCCGTGGATTCAGTGTGGCTGAGCAACCCGCTGATCCCTGGGCTGTGGTCAGGGATTGGAGGGGCCATGGAGGAAGCAGATCCATCCCTCTCTCCGCTGAGTGTGAAAGCTCTACCGTAATCCCTTCAACCCCTTACACACAGACTCGTACACATCTATACACAGACACCCACACACGCACATTCACTAAGATCCCAGGGTTTGCAGAGGATTTGTGCTGTTTGGGAATTGATTAGAAGTGCTTTCCAAGGCAAAAGGCCAGCCAAGCCGCAAAAGCAGCCAAACACTATCTCATCCTGGTCAGCCACTTACCACTGCTCCCCACAAAGATACATGGATCTCTCCTTTCCCATAGACTCGCAGATATGATATGGAGATCTGCCGTATGGAGGCAGCACTATTACACGCTATTGGCTCAGATTAAAACTATTTTTCACGCTTGCATGCAATATAAGTTAGAATTGACTGATACTACAGATAAGGTTTGGGTACATGAATAAAAGAGCAAGTTCAAACTTTTTTGTACTACACAGGAAATCAAACAACCAAGGTAGAGGTTATGGGAAATAACAGAAGCTTACCAAAAGCGTTAAATATGATGATGCTTGCTGTTTCGACCTGAAGGATCAAGCAGGTAATCCGTCTCTTTGCTGCAGCCTTATAATTGGACAGGCAGGGCTATTATTAATGCTTCTAAAAGTGGCTTTAATTAATTTTTTTCCACAATAACGATGTATCAAATGACAGTATGTCATGTTGTAGCTGCTAGTGTGGCTGTAGATTCTTTGTCTTGTTACACTACTCTTTAGTGATGAATATATACATAACCAAAGTGAAACCAATGTGTAAAAGGGAACTAAAGATATTATAAAATGGGATCTCTTAAGCAGATATAGTG
>JAPZEB010000005.1:21011868-21023999 GCA_029783705.1 Chaetodon striatus
GTAAAAATGTGTCTTTAAAATCAAAGACAAACACGTAGAATATGTTTCCTTCTTTTCTTCTTCTTCTTATTCAAAGTTCTCTCCATGAGATTCCAGTCCTCAACGCGCAATAGCACTTGATCTCGGCGGGAGGAAGCGGACGAAAGTAAGATGGCCATCCACGCCGAGGGTCTCGTGGCTATCGTTATCTTCTACCTACTGATTCTGTTTGTGGGGATCTGGGCCGCCTGGAAGAACAAAAACTCTGGTGTCACCGATGGCGGAGACCGGAGCGAGAGCATCATGGTCGGGGGAAGGGACATCGGATTGTTCGTTGGTGGATTCACAATGACCGGTGAGTTGAGTTGGTTAATTACAGTAACCTCTTAAGTTTGATGGGTAGGTGTTTAACATGACCCGTGTGCGCATGCCATCACACGTTGGTATCATATGAGGTCAGAAAAAGATCATAAATTCAACCAACTCACTCTTTTACGCACATGCAGCACTGCGGACACAAATATAAGTTATTACCACAACCTCCAGCATTACATTCACTCTCTCTGAGCACTTAAAAATGTAACAACTGATGCCTGAAAACTTTTAAATATGTGCTGTAAGACCAAACTGTCACCTCAGAGGAAGGTCCATATTTGTACAGTTCTGTTTTCCCAACACGAAATGTATTCACTTTTGACATTTGCAGTGAAACCCTCTCAGTCCACAACAGATAATCATGACTTTGCGACATGACATGCACCAAAGTAGTCTTCTTTTACAAACCTTTTTTTCTTCTCCTTGGTTTCAGCCACTTGGGTGGGTGGGGGCTACATCAATGGGACAGCAGAGTATGTCTACCTGCCAGACTTCGGCCTGGCCTGGGCACAGGCACCCTTTGGTTACGCTCTCAGCCTGGTAGTAGGTAAGAACCAGTGTCTTTGTATAAGCCCTGTCTTAAATTATACTGTGGAGAGCAAGTGTATATGAAGTACAGTGTGAGGAAGTGTGTGCAGTAAGAATGCAGGAGGAGATAGCATTAAGAACATTTCCAAAGAACCATATCAGTAATGTAGCATGTTTTATATAATTTACTTAAGTGTGCTTTGCAAGTGATGTCCATTCATTTTACAGCATAATGGTGGGTAGGAAAATAATCTATAGGAGCAATCGTCTTGCAGCATCATGTCTGCTTTTATTTTTTACACTCTGCATCATTGTAGTGTAGCAATGCTGAGAACTTTTCAGATTAATCTGCACTTAATACCACTCAGTAATGACAGAACTTTGACAGTTAATTGATATTTATTACAATGGATTAATCACTGAAACCAATTTTAAAGTATCTAATGTTTAAAGTACTGCAGGATGGTATTTCAGCAGTTATGTAGTATAGTATGACGTAGTAGTATGGTCCTCCAAGAAATATAAATCATACATTTAAAAAAGAATGCAAAATCTTCATGCAGAGATAAACAGGAAGTGCTATGGGGTTACTGTTACGTCAGTTATGCACCAGATGCAAACTTTGTGTCAAGGTCACGATATTATGCAATTCAATTGATTCATGATTGTGAAATACATTTTATGGGTGTTTTACACTATTTGTCTGCCTTACCTGAATGTGTGACATCATCTAGGTGGCCTTTTCTTTGCCAAGCCCATGCGCTCACGTGGATATGTCACGATGCTGGATCCCTTCCAGCAGCTGTATGGAAAAAGGATGGGCGGCCTGCTCTTCATCCCAGCGCTCATGGGGGAAATCTTCTGGTCTGCAGCCATTTTATCTGCCCTGGGTTGGTGATTATTGGACAGGAGAACTTACTTAACTTATAAAATCTCCATGTTAAGAATACCATTGAATGAAATGAACATATCGTCCTGCAGGTGCCACTCTGAGTGTGATCGTGGACATAAACATCAACATGTCAGTGGTGATCTCAGCCCTGATCGCTATCTTCTACACACTTGTTGGAGGACTCTACTCTGTTGCGTACACAGATGTGGTTCAGCTCTTCTGTATCTTTGTTGGCTTGGTGAGTTTCACTGTCAGTGTGCACAAGGCCAGGGACTGTAGAGGGGACAAGGAATTCTAATACTGGATAAACAACATTAGGATAAGTGATGGGGTTTTTAGGGGGGGGTTTTTGGCAGGGACATACAGATTTACATCTAAAAACACCAGTCCAGAGTGTGCCTAGTTTAAAAATGCTATCAAACTTTGCTGAACAATAAGTAGAACTTAGATCCAATGTCAGAGTCAACAACTTTGACCATGGAAACATATTAAAATCACAAAACATCTTTATAACTATAATAATGTTAACATTTTGATACCCTCCTCTCTGTCAGTGGATCAGCGTGCCTTTCGCTCTGTCCAATCCTGCCGTGTCGGACATCAGTGTGACAGCCAAGGAAGTGGTCTACCAGTCACCCTGGCTCGGAAAGATTGAGCCTGAGGACAAATGGCTCTGGGCAGACAACTTCTGTTTGCTGGTAAGCCTTTTTTTTCTTTAATCGATTCATCAAGAGACATTATACCACTGTGAGGTAAATGTTGCAGAACAGATTTGTCACATTTGTTGTACCAACACTAAGTGTCAGGGCTGTGCCAGTGGTGATCTAGCTGACTGTTAATGCATTGGTTTGGTGTCTGTATTTACTATGGTGTTTCTGTTTCTAGATCTTGGGGGGGATTCCCTGGCAGGTCTATTTTCAACGGGTTCTTTCTGCCTCTTCAGCTACCTACGCCCAGGTCCTTTCCTTCCTCGCCGCCTTCGGCTGCTTGATCATGGCCATCCCCTCTGTCCTCATAGGAGCGATAGGGGCCTCCACTGGTAAATACACACGCACAGACACACACATACAGCAGCTTTGCTTGCCTTAGAGTTATCTGGCGACACCAGCACTCAGTTCCTGTTGGTCACTTTTTGTTGATGCTTTAAACATGTAGCATAATTCAAGCCTGTCAAATAAGAAAATGTGGAAAGTTGACGTAGAAGCAGTTTGATTTATAAAATGTGAGAAACAGGAGCTCTTGCTATATGAATTATTCTAATACCTAGTAGACATCACACACCTAAAACAGCAATAAATAGAGGTGGTGTGACTGTAAACTAAAAGGACTTAAAATGGTCAACTTGTTCCTTTTTGTTTTTAGAAAATCTAATACTCACATTAGATTTAATTTTACTAGTTTTTTTGTATTTTTTTTTATACTTATTTATGCTTCATTGTGTAAAATACTATAAATAAATCAAGATAATTGTCCTCAGATTGTACGGTAAAATAAGCCAAGTATTGATTCAATATTGATCAAATAGCTATGACTGCCTGTTATTTAGAAGCCTACAAATGAAACAAAACTGATCAAACTGCATTGACACCCAATATTTCTATTCCACACACACACAGTTACGTCTGGATTGCAGCTGTTAAATCACAGACAATCACAAACATCATGAGACACTGATCCCTGAATGATGTGCGTACAGGCAGACACACACGCTGATTAAGCAATTAATGAAAGATCACAGGATAATCGAAACATCCAGGAATCTTGATCCTTTATTCAAACAGGAAACTGTGATCAAAGGAGACACAATGTCTTCCTGGGCTGTTTGCACCCCAGGAGCTTTATTTTCAGTTGTGTAAATGCAGATGCATACAGTATCTGGAGGGTAAACAACATCAGATGGATCTTGTCACGACGGGCAGAGGAGAGAGTCATCAGACCGTGCCGATTTGGTGAATATTACATCTGAAGAGAGCTAATTAATCTTGTCCGTCTGAAGCTGTTTCATGTATAACCGGTGCTAATCAAATATCCAGAGGAGGGAGAGAAAGACACAGATTGTATACCTCGGGAGGATGAAGAGAAAGATGAAAAAGTAACAGAAAGATAGAAGGATGTCAGAGGGTTGAAGGAGAAAGAGAGATAGGAGAGGTAATGTCCCACTGAATGAGAGGATGGGGGCAACAGTGGAGTGGAGGATGATTGGAGTTTGATGTATATGAAGAACAGGAGGGAAGTACTCTTTCACTATGGAGTAAGACCTGCTAGTTTCAGTTTTGTATGAGAGACATTCATCGTTCTCAGACAGTCGATCCTAATAACTTTATCTCTAGCGCCACCAGAAGGTGCATGTGTGTTTCATTAAAATAAATCTTCTGGTGGGATTGGCATGACATTTGGTACACACATTCATGTTTCCATCAGGATGAATTGTAATAACCTCTGGTGATTCCAGACTTCTCCTCTACATCATCTCATCATTAGGTCATAATTTCAATTTGTCCAATACTTTAATTTCTGAACAAACACTTGCAAAAGGAGTCACAACCATCATCCTCAGCTATAATTTGGGTTTAGTGCCTTTTAGCAACTGTTAGCATGCTAATATGCTAAATTATGATGGTAAACATGCTGTCCCTGCGAATCATCGTGCTGGCACAGAATAAATGTTAGCATTGTACTTTTATGCAAACCACAGATATATTAGATTTGTATGTTTTATACGTAGGCAATATGTTGAAACTTTACATTTAACTTTTTTGTTGTGATAGCGGTGTGGATAATGTCTGGTTAGGCTTAGGGCTGTCACATTGCCATTAATTTGACAGATATAGCGATTACGATATGACCAATGATTTTAGTGGGAATGGTAATTTGTGAATTACATTTTCAATTAAAAAAAATATTAAACTGATGATGACGATTGCTGGGATCTATACCAACAAACTTGCATTTCTCTACCGCCACAGTGCTTCTTTTGACATTTATTTACCTTTATCAAAAAATTGCACACTACGATTTTGATAATCCACCTTCCACCATCCCCTGCTCCTCCTGACAAGAAACTCAGTTCATATACATGTATCTCCCACTGCCTCATATCAATGGAATTTACAAATGTAACGTCCATGGTTTGCAGAAATGTACAATGCCAACATTTAATTCTGACAGCTGGGCTGGAGCATGTTAGAATGCTGACGTTAGCATTTAGCTCAAATCAGCATATTCAGTGTTCTCCCCTGTAAAACAATATGCAAACCTCTGTATTTAATTAGTTAAAATGTCTCATTAGAATCAGTGGCTTCCCACACTCATTAATCATTATTAATGAAATTATTATTAATCAAATTTACAATGAAAATGCAATTAAACTAATGTATTCTTCAGTACTGACTCATGTTTCATATTAAACGCAATGATCCGATAGGCACACCAGTGTATTAATTTTAGTTAATATTACTTCAGTGTCATATTTCAGTAAGTATACATTCAGGCTTTTGTCTCATTACTGTTGCTTTTTCTTGTGTTCTGACTAACATCACAGCATGATATTTAATAATCCCTGCCATATTTCAGCACAGACACATGCAAAGACCTTTTGTTTCTCAACAAATGGAAAAGGTGTATCCACAGGGAGCATTATAATAATGTTTTATAGTGGAGCCTTTTGTCTGAAAATCTAAGGGATCAGTAATAATATTGTAATGTTCAATTTCATTAAATCCACTTAAAAATTCCACAAGTAGCCCAGAAACACAATTTTATTAATCTCAACATCAGAACGTGCACCAAGTACAGTCTGCTCAACCTCATTTTTTTTGTTCAGTTTCACAGTTCAGGCTTTTTTTTTCTTAATTTGGCTGGCAGATATTGCTAATATACAGTGAATATTGCTGATCAGTTCCTCAGAGGTACAAAAAAGACATCTAAATATCTCTTTCTATTTACATATGCATCTTTTACAACAATGTATTTTTGACCATGTTTCCCATTTCTTCTTCCAGACTGGAATCAGACCAGCTACGGGAACCTCCCTCCAAAGGATAAGGATCAATCAGACATGATCCTTCCCATAGTGCTTCAGTACCTCTGCCCGCCCTATGTCTCCTTCTTTGGTCTGGGGGCGGTGTCGGCTGCAGTCATGTCATCGGCAGACTCATCCATTCTCTCAGCCAGCTCCATGTTTGCCAGGAACATCTATCAGCTCGCCTTTCGGCAGTCGGTAAGAATGCCAACAATAGAACTGACACACATCTGCACAGTTTGAGCCAGTAGTTACAAGCATTTGTAAATGATTGATAATGGCCGCCACTTTGCACTGTGCATATACGGTGGTTACCAACTTATAATGCCATGCCAGTGGTGGGGCAGTGGTGTTGTGGGAGTCTAACGCCCATACTCCGGTTCCTCCCTTCGTTACCACAATTAACTCTGTCAGCACTGTTGCCATTGTCAGCACTGTACCTGTTGTTAGCACTGCCAGCTCAGCCACCTCCATGTTGAGAGCTGTGGGCAGGCAATCCCGGCTCAGGCTGTGAATCATTGATATGCTCTGAATGTCCTATAGAGCTCCTATAATGGTTACTAGCAAATGTAAGCACACTAACATGCTTAAATAAGAGGGTGAACATTACACATCACATTACAGCTGCTAAACAGCAGGTTGGTATTGTCATTGTGAACATGTTGCTAAAATTAGCATTTGGTTCAAAGCACCACTGTTCCTGACTACAGCCTCATAGAGCCATTACTTTATCTGTTGTCTTGTTTTATTTTGACCGCTCTTGTCATACCTTCACCTTTCGTTCTCAACCTCATCTTCTCCATATTTTGTTTTCCTCTTCACTATATTATCTCTTTCTTCTCTCCTCCAGGCCTCAGATAATGAGATTGTTTGGGTGATGCGCTTTACCATCTTTATATTCGGAGCTCTTGCCACTGCTATGGCATTGTTAACAGGATCCGTGTACGGCCTGTGGTACCTGAGCTCCGACTTGGTCTACGTCATCATCTTTCCCCAACTTCTCAGTGTGTTATTCGTCAAGGGCACGAATACCTATGGCTCTGTGGCTGCCTATGTATTTGGTCTTTTGCTGCGCATTGGTGGAGGGGAGCCCTACCTCAAACTCCCTCCCTTCATCTACTACCCCGGATGGGTGACCCAGGAGAGGATCCACCATCTCACTGGAGATGTAGAGTATTTTATCCAGCAGAGGTTCCCATTCAAGACGGTGTCCATGCTGGCATCCTTCTTGGCAAATGTTGCGTTTTCTTACACAACAAAGTACCTATTCGAAAGCGGTACGTTGTCACATAAGTACGACTTCCTGGATGCTGTGGTGTCCAAGCACAGCAAGGAGATCATTGACAAAGCCACGCTGGTGAGCAACCATGATAACATCATTCTTTCAGAGATGGCGCCCGTCAGGCAGGCCCTGGGTGCTTCACTTGCTGGAACATTCATTAACACAGAGGCCCTCAGTGATGATGGTGCGTCCAGTCCAGAGGCTTTTCACAATGAAAACTAGGCAACAAATGCACAAAGAAAACTAGAACCAAGGAATCTGTAGAAGAAGAGGGAATAATCTAAGAGGCACTGACATTCTTCAGGATACTTGCTACTGCCGCACTGGAAGCCAAATCAGCAGAAATCTGCTGTGGCTTTCGAGTGACT
Organism: Chaetodon striatus; assembly: GCA_029783705.1. Classification (NCBI taxonomy): domain Eukaryota; kingdom Metazoa; phylum Chordata; class Actinopteri; order Chaetodontiformes; family Chaetodontidae; genus Chaetodon; species Chaetodon striatus. The sequence goes on from JAPZEB010000005.1 coordinate 21,019,314, forward strand.
CCACAAGTTTGTTCCAGTTGATGACACGGTGCCTCCTTCTTTTTTTAAGGTCCCTTGCCTAGAACCCGGAAGTTGACTGTCAATCAGCTGTGTCAAGCATACCATACTCATTCTTTTTTTAAATCATGACTCTGTGAATCTACAAACCACTACAACCACTTTAATTTAAGTGCTTGTGACTGTGATCAGATGGACTTTCAGGGCAAAACAAAGAGTGAATGCAGTGGACATCGACATCTGCAAGAGTTTTCTGTCGGTAATGAAAATAGTGCAATATCTAATCAAGGAATTGTGTCCACGTCTACATAGCAGTGTGTGTGAGTGTATGTGTGTGTTGATGTATACATGCTCATGTACTACTGACAACAAAGCAGTGAATGCCACTGAACCTTTTCAGACTTTGAGTTTTAAGCTTGCATAGAGTAAATTTACTAATAGAGCAATAATATTTGTAGGGTCTCTGTTGTATAGATAGATATATTGTGCTAAATTTGCAGGTTAGCCATTGTTTTTAACTTGAAGAACAATAGATATTTCTTTTATTTTTGTTTGGCTTAACTTTTGTTTCATTCTCACCTTGCTCTTAATCCTCCTGTCATACTCACTTATTTCAGACAAGGTATATGTCAAATAGAACCACTATGCCACTATGATATTACCAAACCCTTGACTTGCCAAACAGAAGGTTGTTACTGGATGATTCTGCAGATTATGTTCAGTTCAGTCATTAACATTTTTAACGTTCACTATCAACATGATTAAAATTAGTAGCTCCTACAGTATCCCCATTTTGCAACTACAAGACCCACTTGATGAATGTAAGTGCAATACTTACTCCTCTTTTATCTCCGTTTTGGTCTCCACCAACTCCAACCAACAAGTAAATATCTGGATTTTTAGTTGCTAAAAAAAACCACTCTGTTCACCAGCTAGTCTCTAACTATGGCAGATAGTGTACATTAAGTTTATCAGTGTGTTTTGCTGTAAATATCTGCATGTGGCAGCTTGAAACAATGAACTAAAAAAGTAAAGTTGTGGGCCAGAAAACCAAAATGTAGAGCTGGAAGACTATAACACTCTGGGGACTGCAGAGTTGGGTGATAATTATCTGTCATTTGATAGTCATTATATAATATAATATATTTTTTTAATAGAAATATTATTTAGATCAGCATTTAAGAAAGCTAATGATCATAGTTAAACATAAATAACAATGGGAAAACAACATGACTCTCTGGTGTCAAAGTCAAACACATTATATACTTCTACTTCTGGCAGTGAACATTTGCACTGGACATACAACGTGTTCTGCAGAATCATCATGTATGAATGTAATTCCATAAGAGCCTCAGCTTTCGTTACACACCTCCCTGGTGTACACAAATTCAAATATCTAATATAAACTTTGATTCTTAAATGCTTTTCCTGTGTATCTTGCAAGCGGCCATTGGCTTCCATTCATTTCCATACCTTATGAAAATCAATTTGCAGTCCCTGTCTTTGTCACACTTAACAGTTTGTCATACATCTCGGAACTAATGTGCATTCACAACTGCATTGCCACATAACAATAACACTGACAACGATTAAAGCACATATGATGTTCATTTTCAAGTCAATTTTCACATAAATGAATGGAACTCAATGGAAGCCTGAAAAGTATGACGATTCAGAAATCTAAAACGCTACAGTAAGCTTTGAAATTGATTGGCAGTCATAAACAATAACTTTGAAGAGTGATATGGTCTTTTAGAATGATCACACAGAAGCTATTTTGAGATATGTGTGTGTGTGTGTATGATGGTTTGTTTGGTCATCCTAAACCTGTATTGACTGGCCAGCCACAGCAGGTTAGCGGAGACAGGAAATGATTGTTCCTCTCGGGATGGTGTCAGTGGCACCGGCCATTATCGATCCAATCCCCAGTCGATTAGCCCTTAGGACATTTGATTAATGCTGCAAAGGGGTTTGACACTGTGGTTTATAAGGGTTTGTTTAACAGTGTGTCATTTACAGTGATGAAAGTTGAAATGTTATTGATTGAGCACCCTCACATGAATTCCCTAACATCAGTTCTCACATTCCCCCACGGCTGGCAGTTTAAAACTATCCAGCACACTGCTGCTCTGTATGACAAGAATCAAGTGAAGGAGTTATCACTTCATGCAGTGATTTTTGGCATTGTTATGTGTTGCTATTGTCCAGTTGACTTCTGTGTGTTTATCTCCTCTCAGAGTTGTTGTAGTTTGTTTGTCTCTTTTTGAATCTATGGAATCGCCTTAATTCAGAGGTCAGCTGTAGAAAATGACTGTGTTTGGAACGCTGGCAAAAAGTGATCACTTTTATAGAAATCGTATTTCAGTTAGAGGATAAGGCTGGCAATATTCTGTATTTTATTTATTGCCAACAAATAAGACCAAAACCAATTATGTGTTTAATGGTGTCATGAATTCTCTGACTTCCCAACCCCATCTATAGCACTGTAGCTGCAAGCCCATTCATTCCAACTGAAGATGTACACATTTATTAAGGGGTTGCAAATACATTCTGTCTTTTTTTAGCATTTCCTAACACAGCTGGGCACTGTAGTTTCCACAAAATGTTACTCATGATGATGGATTGTTGGGGACTATTTCCTCTGGTGGAATAATACACATTAAGAGTCCTACTGGGTGTTTAGGGCAGCAGGACTGTGTATATGGAAATCACTCAAATTAAACCACAGTGCCCATGTTGATCTAAATCAAGGAATATGTCATTTAGTGAAAAGGTGTGACACATACATATATTTTTAGTAGTTCACTGGACAAGTGAATGTTTCCTCAAAAGCCCTGAATCGATGCTTTTCCCACAAGAAACTAATATAACTGAGTAAATGTTCCTCTTTTGACCTAATATGCAATTCAGAATACTGAAGACAACATTTACTTGGCATTGTTGGGGATTCTGTTTGCAATTAGAGCAGCCCAGATTATTATGGCATGGGTTTAAATGTTGCAGATTTGTTAGCTAAAAATTCATTCTGTGAACTGTACTCCAGCACAGCATAACACAAAAAGGTTTCAAGATTGCTGATGTTGTTTACGCCAAATTCCTACCTGTTTAATGCAACCTTGAAAATAATAACATCAGATAATTTTGCCTCTTTTAAGGTAAGAGAAGTGAAAAGTAAAAAGTCAGACATTTATTGTGTTATAATTTCAGAATGAAGAAGACACTAGAGAATGGTTAGATACAAAATACAATGCAGGCTGTACAGCAACTACCGTGCTTTCTCCAAGTGATGTACAGATTTTTAGGGATTTTATTATCTAAAATGGCTTGAGAAGTAGTGTATATGAAGCTGCTGTCAGGGGGATAAACAAATGTCCCCAGGGAGCATGCTCCCGAACCCCTCTAGGTTTGGGCTGAGCCCCAAATACCTACAAAGTCTGGCTCCACCTCTGTCTATGGCACTGCAGAACAAGCTATATCGGACCTTAGCTGCTCAGTATATACTTGTTAGTAGGATCAATTCATTGTTGATTTTGGTCTTTCAAGGGATTTGGTGACGATAAGTCAAATGTAGTTTAACACCAGCCTTATCCTGTCAGTCAAGAAGATGGCCTTATAGTTAGTTTTTGAAGTGAAGGGGACTTGATCCCCATATGCAGCCATATCTGCTGAGATACAGTGGGTCACATTAATTCCAGACCTGATCCTATCTCATCTGTAAAACATGAATAAAAGTTGTTGGATTTATGATTTGCCACCAAGATGACGTCAGCTTCAAAGTGAATGGGGTGACTGCTGGTCTGATGCTATGCAAAGTGTCAGGCAATCTCATTGGACTTAAATGTGAATGTAAACTTTCCTCCTCATCAGATAAGCCTCATAACGAGTGTGTCGTAGCTTAGGTTCATTCACAAACCTGGACGCACACAGAAAAGAATCTACGTCAGCCGTTGAACTGGCACATTTGTGGCTATATGTCGTAAATTGCAATGATGCTGTATTTTTGTGTGATAAATGTATATACCAAAAAAAAGGAACAAATTAGTCTACTTTTAAATGCAGCATTAAAAATGATGTTTGTTGATGGTGAAATTACAGCTATTTATTTATTCATGCAGTGTCTATAAGAGTATAGTTGTAAACATGTGAGGTCAGTTGAATAAATTATATTATTTAGCACAGTCACGATTTGGTTTTCTCTCTCCATACACACATACTTACATGGTAGAATTTGAAATGTTTACATATTACATGTTTACATGTCTTCCACATGTGTTTTGTACATGTTAACTTTAAATTATTGTTTTATTTCCAGCCCTTTGGTAAGATATGAAAAAATATGGTAAGATGTGTAAATGTGCATGCGTCTGTCTGTGTGTGTGTGTGTGTGTGTGTGTGTGTGTGTGTGTGTACAAAGCATGGACTGACTGGTGGAGGGTTTAATCTAGGGGTTGCCGCCTGCTTGGACGCATCAATCAAAACGCCCACCTCAGAATCTTATAAGTGGCAAAACTGTCAGTGCTGTCAATCTCTCTTTCTCACACACACAAACACACACACACACAAACACACACACCTCTCAGATACCAGCATGACTACACCAGTCTGACCCCTGGCTGATGGAGGAAACCTTCATATTGTGTTCTTCTTCAAAGTATAAATTACAAGTTAGAAATAACAAAAGGAAGGAGT
>JAPZEB010000005.1:21024099-21034203 GCA_029783705.1 Chaetodon striatus
TTTTTTTTTTTTTTTTTTTTTTTTTTTTTTTGTTGTTGTTTTTTTTGTGTGATTAAAACACCTTAAGTATCAGTGTATTGTAAGGTTTAAACTAGAGCCAGATTAAGTACTGGTGAGGGATATCTGAAGTCATTACAAGCTTTAATATTTTAGGGAATAATCACTCAAGATTTAAACATGTTTGGGAGTTACAGTAATAAAAATAAATAAATTAAAAAAAAAGGACAGGACTATATTGGCAATATCAAACACCAAGAAACGAGGAGAGACAAAAAGAAATAATATATTGAACTGGGCAAATTCAGAACAAAATGTTGGTCCTATACCAACTTCACCACTAGAAAGATGTGGGCATTGAACATTCTGTAAACCCTGGAAACATTACATTTGTAATCACTGTCACTGGGAACACAGCAATGACTCATTAAATCACAACCTTATTTTATTTTATTTTTTTATCTTTTTGGTTTGAAACAGTGGTCTTTAGCTTTGCAGGACGTTGATGTGACACATATAGGACTTAAGCGGGATTTCTGTGTCGAATCGACGCCGTACCTATGGTGTAGGCTCTGCATCGACGCAGCCAATAAATTGTGAAGACAATAAAGCCTCCAAAATAGCATTTTAATTATTTTATGTGATTTATCCTGGCTTCATATGAGAGGAGGAAATCTCTGCTGTTTGCTAGGATAATTTATACAATGTGAAATGCCATAGGCTTGTGCTAATAAGGTTACTATCTTATATTTGTTTGGAAAATGTGTTTAGTATAAGACAGTTGTTTTGTCGGTGAACTTTGTGAATTGTAATGGAGCCAAATTTTGTAGCCTTATGTTTGTTAAATGTTGCTGTTGTCCCTGGCTTCATACATGAGTAGAAGAAACTTCTGCTAGCTGCTAGGCTAATTCATAAAATGTAAAATGCCAAAGGCTTGTGCTAAAAACATTAGCGTGTTGTATTTGTGGGGAAAATGTGTCCAGCAAAAGACAAGTGCTTTGTCTGTGAATGCTGCGAGTTATAGTGAAGCCAGTTTGTCTCTATGAAGCCATGTTTAATGTGTGTTTTGGGTGTATTTACAGCACTTCATAGAAACCCTGATGCGGACAAGTGTTTTAGAGGTGTAACTGCAGAGTGACACAGAAACACCACCGCGCAAGTGTAAATGCTCACAACGGCATAGGCCACGTGTGTAGGCTATGACATAGGCTCTGCATAGAGCTGACACACACATACAAATCCCGCTTAAAGCAGGATTTACATGTAATGTATTAGTGGTTTGCAGACACTAACAATGCCAACATTTTCCTTTGGCAACTGATGCGCCTATGCCTATCAAACCCTGTAATTACTGAGCATATCTGTAAGACAAAACCTTTTAATTTGTTGGATGAATTCCATGATGAAAAAACAATGAAAGCAATGACAATAATAAACTACTTGGATGAATAATTTATTCTTTATCTTGTCACACAGGATCTGTATTAGCAAACCCTAGTTCATCTGACTGGTCTACTTTAATGTAATTTGAGGTTAATACATGAAATGAAATCATGGCACCTTTTATCTGAATACATTTGGTTCTTCTCCCTTCCTTCGCTCTCTGCCTTTTAATGAGGATTTCTATATTTGACAAGTCTCCAAGTGCTTCTATATACACGTTTATTGTAAAGAGTCATATAATAATCTATGAAAAAGCTCCATGCTGGGGTTTTTTTTTATCTCAATTCGTAATTTTTCACTAATGATATGGTTCAGCGAGTCATTATGGTTCCATTTAGAGCCACTCGACATAAAATTGAGACAGTCATGTTTCAGTCTCTACAGCTGATGTGAAGGTTTTTTAAATAAAAGAGCAGATTCATATGAAGATGTTACACCTCTCACTTTGACTGCTTCATTTTGTGGGAATCATGTATGCACCCTCCATGCTTTAAGGCCAATACCTAACAGCAAGTTATTAATCTGTCTGTAGAAAGAGATTGAGGAATGTGAGCAGGTTTAATAGCTATTAGTGTAAGTGTCAATGAAACCTGCCACAGTGTCACATGATTCGCCTGCAGGTGACAGACATGAGATTGGTCTGATATCATGGAAATTATAAAGCAGCCTGGAGGGATACAGATGAGCTCTATAGGCCTTTTCACAGACGACTTTATGGCTTCTCACATTAGGGAAAATCACAGGTGTAAATAGCAAAATGAAAATTGGCTGAACTCTATTTAGCTGCTTCAGTTTCAGGGTCCTGGTATTGTGCATGATTGCTCACTATCATGATTTACAGGGATACATGAATGAAATGCAGCCATTATTAATGATATTACCTGTACCTGCAACGACAAGTCAAAATGTGTGCCGTGATAAAGTACCGATGCATGTTTTCCTTCTCTTTATCAGGAAAGGACATTGACATTTTAACTATTTTAATTATTTCTATTTTGTCAGGTCCAAAATGAATGTTTTGTTTATCTGTAAGATGGAACGTTTGGTTACTGCTTCTAACAAGTGAGCCAATAGTATAACAACGCTGGTATGAGGTGGTATCCCTGTGTCGTCTGCAATCAAACGTTGTAGAAGTTGCCAGTTAGTGTGGAGAAAATGGAGTTTGACGAGAAGTGCCCATCTAATCCTGGACCAAGCCAAATGCCCGCTGAATCCGCAAACTTCCTGTCTTTGCCATTTCACTATAAGGCTTATTTATGCTCAACATTAGAGACAGAGAGGGATGGAGCCTTATGTCCATACTCTGAGTTTATTTTGTTTGTATTTGTGCATGTTCTCTTGAAGCTTACAGATGCAGATGAAACAGAGCACTACCTCCGGAGATCATAGAGGCAGTGTAGCATAGTTCAAGTAAGATATGACCATACGACCGGTTGGGAGAGAGTTACTGCCTCAGTCGAGGGAGTTTAAGTATCTCTGGGTCTTGTTCATAAGTGAGGGTAGAATGGAGCGTGAGGTGGGTTGGCGGTTTGGTGAAGAGGGAGCTTTCAATTTACTGGTCCATCTACGTCACAACCCTCACCTGTGGTCATGAGCTCTGGGTAGTGACCGAAAGAATGAGATCATGGATACAAGCGGTCAAACTGAGTTTCCTCTGTGGGGTGTCTGGGCTCAGCCTAAGAGATAGGGTAAGGAGCTCGCACATCAAAAGGGAGCTCAGAGTAAAGCCACTGCTCCTTCGCATCCAAAGGGGTCAGTTCAGGTGGTTCGGGCATCTGATCAGGTTGCCTTCTGGGCACCTTCCATTAGAGGTGTCCCACTGGTAGGAGGCCCCGGGGCAGACCCGCTGAAGGAATTTACATATCTCATCTGGCCTGGGAATGCCTTGAGGTCCCCCAGGAGGAGCTGGAAAGTGCTGCAGGGGAGAGGGATGTCTGGGGTGCTTTACTCGGCCTGCTGCCCCCACGACCCAGTCCCAGATAATTGGATGAAAATTAAAAGGAATGGATAAGTGTAACATAGCTCAAGTAAGATATGACTGTAGGAGGTTTAAATAATGTTAAAAAAAAGTGAAGAGAATACTCCTCCCACATGTCGAAATGTATTTAATGGCCAAAGATTACCATATATTATGTTATATAAGTCTTGAAACACCACTGCGCAAAGTACTTCCACTTAACCATGAAATATGCAGGTTGTGCAACAAACTGGCAACCACTTGTGCTGCTTCGTGCAACAGCAGTGAGGTGCAGCATGTAGTAGCAAATGTTATCAATAGCCCCTTTAATATAAAACTGACAAATATTCATGCAGTTTGACCATTTTTTTGCAGAGATTTTGCAAGAATTAGGGAAAAAAATTGCTTGGCCAAATCTTGAATTACTGGAGGAATAATACATGAAGCTTGTCCTGCCTTGATGGAGCACTTTTTCGTTCTCTGTCATAGCAATAATGCTTTATAATTGACCAATACTGGCACATCAATCTCAAGTTGAACAGCTTATAAAGCAGCAAACACTTAACATGTGCTTGGCAAGATTAATCTAATAATTATATCATTTATTTATTCTAATATTTGTGCTTTTTGATAAATGTATGATAATTTAGACTTTGACACAAGAGAGATTAAACACCTTGCTGTACAAAGCAGTCTGTGTAGTGCAGGAACATTGTTTTTGCATGATAGTGTGAATTGTCAGGTTCAAATAAACAAATCACAGGTTTTATTCCTTTGTGGTTGATGTATCATCAGCCCCTATGTAATTAATCGAAAAAACACACAACCTCTGATGAGCTATATTTGTCATGTGTTTATCACCACAATCCTCTGATTGAACTCCCAGCCGGTCACTTTGTGTTTGAAATGTTTTCCACTCTCTATGAATCGTCACATGTACGTATCTCTATCAACCCCACAGCCTAGCCGCGGGCTTCACGACTCAAGCTTTGTCCTCGCTGACGCTTCCTTTGGATTTAAAACGACAGCAAATTCCCTGAACGTCATCAGTAGCATGTAATTCACACATGTACACAGAGACAAGTACACACATACATTCAGCCCTGCAGCACAGCTCATGACTTATTCTCTTTAAAATGACAAAAAGTAATAGAAGGCAGGCAGAAGTGCTGATGAGAAGCCAACTCATTACACTCTTTGACATTTCTTATATCTTTTATTTATCGATTACATATTATTCTACATTTTAATTACCTATGTCTAATAATAGATATTTTATGCCTTTGGACAGTTTTACTGAACGCTTTCCACTGCCATGCATGTATATGGACACGCTGACTCGCTGGTCTGCAGATGAAGTGGAAATTATGTGTGGAGACGGATGATCCACAGATCAAGATGCAGCTTGCAGTTGGTGAGCTGGTGGGGAATGTGTGCGATGTTGCGGTCTGGGCAGGAAGTATTAATCTACAGCAGCAGCTACTTGGCTTAATAAATTGGCTCCAATGTGGGAAAGCGAGAGGAATTCATTTTTTTAAGATATCCATACTTCTTTATGGGATGGTGTGAGCCAAGACAAGGTATCCTCATACATTTTAAACTAATGGGATAATAGGAAGAGGAGGTAAAATCTATGAATGGCTCAGGGCCAAGAGGCGTATCTGAGAGGGAGTGAATGAAGGAGCAGAAGAGAAAGAAATTAAGTTGCCTTAGTTAATAAAATGCATCATGGAAAATCATCCTCAGTACCTGTACACTGTTGTAGCACCAGTTAAACATGTGTCTGTTGCTAAATTGTATTTAGACGTGTTGGCTATGCTGCTCAGACTGAGGTGAATTCATCTGAGACAGACAGGACAGTGAGTCATAAATGCAGCACAAAAGAAACAATAACTGGAAAAGCGAGCAAAGAAAAATTCAGTAATTTGAAAAAAGAACAAAGGCTTGCTAAAGAAGAGAGGGATGATGTAATTTATAGCAATAAATCTTGGCTCATTTACAGCTTTTTCAATACAGGCAGCGGGTAATGGCCAGCCTGGAAAACAGTCATCGTCATTACTCGCATTAGACTAAGTGCACCACTTCTCAGGACAGACTGAGGAAAAAAGGAAGGAGGGAGAAATGGATGGGGAGGCCAGACATTTACTGTCGCACCCTTAGCTCATATGAAGCATGGGCTGAACTGAGAGTCTCCACCCACCTGCCGGCTATGTCCTTGCTTCTGTCCTTTATCATTCAAGAGCTGATCCCATTGAAATCGAGTTTCTTCGGGAGTAAATTGTCACTCTGTAAACCTGTGATGAGTTATTGTTCATATTGTCCTTTTTCAGTTTATTTTCTTTTTCTTTTCATATTTATCCAGTTCTTACCTGAATACTTATTAGTGAAAGACTTTGCATGGCACTTCACTGAGATCACTTAGCAATCCAACAATTTGTTAATTACCTTAATGCGCTTTTTCCATTAATCTTCCATTACAACTTGACGGTCTGTTGGCGAAGCTGTGTCCAGTCCACCCAGGTTAAACTGCTTAGTCTTCTGTTTTCACAGCAAGCAGAGGTCTTAAAGGAATATTTCACCCCCCCAAATGACCATTTGTATATCAATTACTCATCCTGTGTTACACTGAATGCCTCCACACCAGCAGTAGCCGTGGCCAGACCATCCTTGTGAACACAATATTTTAAGACCACCTCAAGGGAATTTCTTCAAATTTGGCACAAATGTCCAGTTAGACTCAACTATAAATGGATTCCTTTTTAGTGGTCATAGGTCACAGGTCACAGTTACTGTGACCTTGTCTGTCTCATTATTGTGAATGCAATATCTCAAGAATGCCTTGAGGGAATTTTTTCAAATTTGGCACAAACATCTACTTGGGCACAAGAATAGACTGATTAGATTTTGATGGTCAAGGGTCTAAGGTCAAGGTCACTGTGACCTTGCATTCATCTCATTCTAGTGAGCGCAATATCTTAAGAACAGCTTGAGGGAATTTCTTCAAATTTGGCACAAACAATCCCTTTGACTCAAAAATGCACTGATTGGATTTCAGTGGTCAAAGGTCAAGGTCAGTGTGTCCTTGCATCCATCTCATTCTCGTGAACACAATATCTCAAGAACACCTAAGAGAAACTTCTTTAAATATGACACAAACGTCCACTTGGACTGAAGAATAAAGTGATTATAATTTGTGGTTGAAGGTCAAAGGTCAAGGTCAGTGTGACCTCACAAAGCACATTTTTGGCTATAACTCAAGAATCCACATGCAAATTATGACAAAACTTCACTGTGCTGCCAGGTTCAAGGATGTGTGTGAAGCATCAATGTTGTAGAATATGTAGCTTCTTTGCAGCAACATCCATATGTTAAGCATTGTCAACTGTCCGGACAGAAGAAGACATGGAAGATGGCACCTTGACTGGTTGGAGGACGCATAAAACCACAATGCAGTAATCCTAGTTATCAGTGCAGTACACGAGTTGTGTCAGAGTATGTAAACCCTTGCTTTGGTATAATTTTGCTGTTGTTAAACATGGTCGCTGATGACTTCAATTCATCAAGAATTTTCTCCATTTTCTTCACATGATTTCTTCAACATAACACAGGGTAGGTAATTCACATACAAATGGTCATTTGAAGTATTTCTTTTAAACCGACTGCCACCGGAGTTAACTGGTTTGGTCAAACAATTTTGAGGCAGCATAGAGCTGGAGAAATAGTCTCTTCCCTCTGAGAGCAATTGTTACTTATGTTACCATCAATTTTTATTGTATTAAAACATTTCCACTCAGTAAGCATTGCCATTATTCTATTGTCATCATGTTAAACCATCAGTGTTTGCCTCTTGTTGTCCATTTTTCATTTGCATGGTAAACACACATATGCAGTCATATTCAGTTATTGAACACTGGCACGGGCACACATACACACAAAAAGCTACCCTGTCCCCAGGGTACATTTTATTAAATGCTGGCAATACTGTAGACAGGAACATAAAGTACTGGAGGATTTATTACAGCTGGAGCTATGGTGGGAATATTATAGCACTGTAACAAACTGAAACTGGGAAAACAGACGTGTATCATTTAGTAAGCACATTGTTCTGCGAGCAAACATCAAATACCGCAGTTCACCTGTTTAATGCAATCTAACTACATTTTATTTTCTTTTATGCCGGCCTACTGATATTGCTTATTTAGAGGAATTATTTGAGAATTTTTAGAATAATGCTTGTTCGCTTTACTGCTGTAAGTTAGATGGAAAGAGGCCTGCAGTCAGTTAGCTTAGCTTAGCATAGATTGGAAGCAGGGGGAAACAGTTGCTTGGCTTTGTCCAACGTCAACAAAATCCCACCTACCAAGATGTCTAAAGCTCACTGATTAACATATTAAATTTAATGTTTCATTCTTTAAGAATTTAAGTGTGAAAACAACAAATTGCAAGTGGCTATGTGCTAGGCTATGTCTTCACAGTAAACTATTTAAGTTCAGTCATCACATGGTCTAAATGATGTAATGTGAATGCAGCATTAACCTGGTGGGTGGATTTGTTACCTTTGGACGGAGCCAAGCTAGCTGTATGCTCCTGTTAAGAGTCTTTATGCTAAGCTAATCTTTGATATCACAAATAAGCAGCACAAATGAGCATATTTAAGAAGGCTCCAAGTTTACTCACTGAAGTTATCCAGATTATTAAATAATCCTGCTTGCGACAGCGGGATCTCTATGTTACAGACAGTCCTTGAATAAAGATTTATTTATGCCAGATTCTCCTGATATCATATTGCGCCACTTCAGTGATTACTGTTGTGCTGGGAGAGAAAAGTTTTAGTTTTTATTTATTCCTCTGTGTTTCAAATGAGCCCCGATCTGTGTCATTAGCAGTCTGCTTTCAGTCTCAAGTGAGTTTCATATTAGACAGTTGGCCACAACAGTGCACTCGCACACATACACACTCACACACAAACAAACAAAGAGAGAGGGAGCTCTTCCTGACAGTTAAACACTTTCCCTTGTGGTCCAACCTGCCAGTTTTAAGAAGGTAACAAACAATTTCTCATTTTCTCCCTTGACATTTCTTGCAACACTTTCTGATTTGTAAAATTTGAAAGTACTGTTTCAAAGTCAGTCATGTCAGAACATTGTAAACATCTTTATTACACTCTGCGTCATTGTCCTAGCTGATAATGTCTGATATATATCTATTAAAAGCAGGTGTTTTTTCCGGGGGTGTAATGAAATTATGCCTGCGGTTGTTCTCTGGATGTACTCTGGATAATACCTTTGGACAGGTACAGTGTCAGGCTGGATAATGAGCCATGGAAAACATCACGACTGTAACTGAGTTAACTTCAGTCATGCTAACATACCACATCATCTAATAAATTCACTCTCCATGCCACTTCACTGAAGGTACTGCACTGTTTGCACTAGGTGATGTGGAATGGATGTTTTGTTTGTCCATCTCAGAACAATTTGTCAATCAAACAACACAGGTTAATCACATTTTTTTAGAATCCAGTTACTCATCAGACCAAATTTGCAAACATCACTATGATGCACACTCGTGCATTTCTTAATTCATTTACTCAGCTGATCATGGACAACATCCTCTCAGACTACAGAGGCACTTTAATAAGAAATCTGACGTCTTTATAATCATGCACAAAATATCAAGCTCAAAGAACGCAATATAAGAACTGCAAATCACCATAACTGTCATATTTAAGGGTTAATGTGTGCAGTCATACATGCAAACTGTGTGTGAGATGAATTGACAAGCCTGTGTGGTGTGTGTTTTTGGTCTTGTCTCTTCTGCTATGTAGCAAGCTTTCAGCTGTCAGACCCACCGGGACTTGAGAAGCCCCAAAGGTGTTAGGACCTTTGTCAGTCAAAACCATGAATATCCATCTATCTATCATCAGTCCAGGAAAACAATCAAACAACATTTTTTTTTGTTTTTTTTTTGTTTGTTCTTTGTTTAAACAAACCACAGGTGTTTTCATATTTGAAGCCAAATCAGTTGTTCTCTCTAATTTGTTATTGTCAGCAAAATTTTTTCCCTGATTGCAACAAATAAAAGGTTCCCAGTGAGCTTCTTTGTTCCAGTAAGACCAGTTTTGACACAGTATTTTTCATGATTTGATGTGACTGACAGTGTTTCCGAGCACATTTGACTGATACACTGCACCCATTGATTTCCTATCACTGTAACACTGCGAGGAAAGACCACCTCATACAACAACACGTGTGTTGCTGCAATGTGTGTGTATCACACTTTCACAAATGAAGAACCTGAACCTGCTCAACCATAAGTTCTTTTCTTTAATTGTTATGTGTGCTTGTGCTGCCACTCTCATCTTTATTCTCTGCCATATTATCAGTGGTTTTAGTATAATGCAATGCACTTTAAGTAAAATGTCATTTTTAGTTATTCAGCCATATTCAGTTCACTTATGGAAAATTACCATGAGCCATTCACATTATGGACTATAATTCAGCTGCACCTCTTTGACATGACAGATTTTGCAGGCTCCGTTATTACTGCTGCACTCACAGATTGCTGTGGTGGCTGCCTACGTATTGAACTGCGGTAAGTAATGAAAATGGTGTGTGTCCACCATTGGTTCTCCTATTGATCCCATCAGTGGTAAGTAGCTCTGCTCCAATTAGGCTCTAATAGGCCCGAGGGAGGAGAGGAGAGGA
>JAPZEB010000005.1:21051700-21062507 GCA_029783705.1 Chaetodon striatus
CAACACAATGCAACCAGGGCCCAATGATGCAGATGATGTGGGTAATTTTACACCACTGGAGTCAAACTTTTGTGGCTACATGTGCCACTGAGCAACATTCACAGGAATGAACAGGATCCTGCCTCAAACACTGTATCCAGTTCTCAAATGCATCCATGATCGCAACTCATAGCTGGGTGTGTGCCGATAAATACTTGCATTAGTGTTTTTGGTTTCATGTTGTTTTAATTTGTAGTTTTGTTACAGCGTGATCAATACAAATTTTTTCCCAAAAACACATTTACAAGTGAGAATGAAGTTAATGCAACTTTATAAAAGTAACATTAACATCATAATCTCCAATCAACTTTTAAGATGTGTCAAATGTCAATTTAAGACAATTTAAGTCCTAAAATTCAGATTTTTTTATTTTAGACATTTTAAGACATTAGACCTCCAGACACTCTGTAACAAACATGTTCATTTAACAGTTATATCTGTCACATCACTTAAATGTTGACAAATCTAAAACATAATTGAATGTGCATATATTTGTGAAGCAGTCTGGCTCACAAAGTTGTGCTGTGCCCTGCCTGTGTGGCCCACACACAGTCAAGCTTTAAAAGAATAGTTTGACATTTTGTTGAATATGCTTATTCGCTTTCTTGCTGGGATTTAAAGAAAAAGATTGATACCACACATGTCAATATCTTAAATATGAAGCTATAGGTAGCAGTTAGTTCACTTGACTCAGCATGAGGACTGGAAACTGATAGCCTGTCTAGGGTAAAGAAGATGTTTTTCTTGACTGGCCGTAGTAACTATGACAAGATCACTATATCTAGCCAAGAAATAGTTTGGCACATAACCCCTGTGAAACCTCAACATGACATTTTTACACTTTAATTTTAGGACAAATTAAACAAATAAAATACAGATAGGTGGATTTTGTTACCTTTTTTCCTCCATCTCCAATCTTTGTGCAAAGCTAAGCTAATGAACTGACTGTGGCTTCATTTTTACTGTACAGAGATGGGTACTGATCCTCTTGTGTCTCTTGGTAAGAAAGCGAAAAAGATTATTCACCATAATGTCCAATTCCTTCAAGTTTTTGGGACTGTGTTCTAGGGACTGGTCATAACTGGGAAAATGTAAGTGGTAACCTCCTGGGCTAAAAAATGAAGCCAACCTGGAAGCGCCAAAAACTGCACTTTCCTGAGTGGCTGCTTGAGGCTGGCTCCAGAGGCCAGTCTATCTCCATAGATCCCCATGTTAAAATGTCCAACTTTACAGCAGAAATAAATATGTTTACAGCCTGGTACAAAAACAGTTTTTGTCTCTGTAGCTAATTCATACTCTTGTTTCCCTTCATGACAGCTGTACTGGGGGTAAATTTTGTCTTTGAATTTTATTCCTGTAACAGATGAAATTTTTGTGACAGTATGATTCATAAAAAGGAGCCCTCAAGAGATGAGGAGTGATAGGCAGTAAAGAGGAGAATGTATCTCATTCTCCATGTTAGTTTGAAATGTAATGATTTTTGAGACAAAACTAGCAGGAGAAGGTGCGAAAAAGATAGAAATAAACAGAGAAAAAGCAAAACAGAAAGAGAGAAGCATGACAGTGTCTGTTGCTCCTCCTGATAGACCCAGCAAGGCTATTCATTACTCCCTGAACGCCAGCCAGTGTCAGTTATATTACAGCGAAGCCGTCCCTGACTGACGGCCACGAGTGGGGGGAGAAAAATGGCTGCAAAATATTGCTCGATGCCCTGGGAGAAAACAAGGGAGGGGCTGTGATGGATGGGTGTGTTTGACCCAGGCGGGGTGGAAGGCAGAGATGGGTCTCTTCCAGATGAGACAGGGAGTCGGCAGAGCCCCTGCCCCTCTGCCCAGAGCACCCCAGCCTTGTCAGGATGAGAGGCATCTCGCTAAGCTGCCTCCGTCAGTGCTTCTATCACTCGTGTCAAAACAGACTCTTTCCATATTCAAAAGATAAAACTGGACCTCACGTGATGGGAATACCGAAGCACAGCTGAGCCATCCACTGAGTCTGTGACAGGCCTGATGTCAGCATGAGGGCAGATGCCCCCCACCTCCCTATAACAGTCCAAAAAACAACATCATGGTGGCGTCAGACAGCTCTGAGATGATTTTATGCCCCATGTGGACTTGCATACACAGTAGAAAAACAACAACAACCAAAGCAGTTAGTCTTAGGCTCTCAGCTACATGATGTTAAGCCATCTATTTAGATGTCATTGAGGAGTCCATATCTTATTGGTGTAGTTTGGTTATAGCCTAACATTAGCTTATTACTTCAGGCAACTGCATTTTAGGCTTCAAAAATCATACAAGTCATGTTCATTTGTGAAACTTATCTTGCTGAAAAAACTGTGTAAGTTCAAAAACGTTTGTCTGGCATAGAGCTCATTTCCTGCAATAATCCAATAGGAAAATCCCTTTGGCTTTTGTCAGTGAACCCAGGTGATGTTAACTTCCGCACTGGCCTCAAGGAAATTATATTTATATTATAGTTATCGTTTCCTTGGTTGGCCTAAAAACGTAATCGCTGCAGCATTCTATTTGTATTGTTTTAGTATAGTTTTTTATTTTATTTTATGGTACAGCAAATTGTGCAGAAATGATGTGAGAGGCATCAAAACTTTTTCATAGCAATAATGTGTACTTTAAACCATCTGCACTGTTAGCATAATGTAGGTCGAAAGTCCAAAGTCTGACCTAGGGGTCAATCTCGGACTATGGACTGATTTTAAACGGCCTGCGGCGTGTCTTAAAGAATATACTATACATGGCCCACGACACAATATTGGTTAATCAAACAAAATCACTCTGCATTTTTTCTGTTCAGCTCACGATGCAGGACTATCATACAGTTTGTAGAAATGCACCAAGTAGGAACTACGCAGTGGGAACTAATGAGTTTTTATAAACAGACGGTAAACAAGCACACTAATGGTTACCCAACTATAGACATTTCCTGATAGGTAGCAGACATGACCACAACAAAGAAGCGTCAAGTTAACAGCGAGGGCTGCTACTTTCAGGAGCAGTGGAAAGTTGAATACTTTTTCACTGAATGATGAACGGCCGTGTTTGTCTCATTTGCATGTGATTTTTTTTTTTTTTTTTTTTGTAACCCATACGATGCAAGAAACAGCTGGCTCCCAGGTATTTTCACATTATCTTACTTGGCCTGGCCCCTAAAAGTGTGGACATCTCTGATGTAGGTAAAAACACAGTGCTACCCCTGCACCCTGTGATGTGCGCTCATTTCAAGTAACACATGGTAATGTACTTTCATAATAATTACAAATATCAGAGTGCAATAACATGTTGCTCATCTGTGTTATACTAAATTTTATCAGCAAGAGCATATTTAACGTATGGCTAAAGATTATATTACCTGAGGCTATATGGGCCACAGTATTTATTAATCCTCTTCTATATTGCAGTCTCCTCTGGGTGCTCAGACATAATGGCCTTCAAAACAGCTCTCTCAAAACAGGTTGTAGGTCTTAACTTGACCTTTTCATCACTCAGTTATTATGACACATGCTGGTGGCCCCCAGACACTAGGTCAGGCACTGTGTGGTTAATGTCATTTTTGCCTCCAGGTATAACTGCAGGTGGCAGGTGCTATAAAATGTGCAACTATGCAACAGTGGTTTAAGACTACTATAGCTTGAAAAAACATTGTATTATTAATGGGTTTTTTTTTTCTATTTTTAAAAACATGATATACTTGTGTGTGACAGGTGGATAACGGTGAATTGACTGGCTGTGTGTGTGCACAATTCGTGAGGATACAAGGATACAATGGTCGCTTACACTGTAGGATCCTGTTGACTGTGTGACGTAAATTACACTGACGTCACGTGGCTGACGTTTGCGGAAGCAAGCCGTTGCTTTAGCCTGATAACCCAAAACCAAAACAGAGGGGATGTTTTCGTATTAAATCTCCAATAAATCAGATATAATTTCAGATATAGCTTTGACACTCTCCGGTCGACTCACCGGTTAACACCCAGCACCTGTCAGACGACGGAGAAGAAGCTAAACTGCGACTAAGATGGAGGTAAATGTTAAGTGTCGAGGAGTTAGCTTTAGCCAGTCTGGCACAACTTGTAATACATGTAACATCCTAAAGTAAGCTGATAATATAATGCTCTTTCGTTTGTAATAGGGCTGCTGGGGACTTTGAAACAGGGCTGTAAACATTAGCAGGTTAAGCTACCCACTATGTACTGTTTACTCTGCGAACTTCATCCTTAAGCTTTTTATTGAAATGCGCTGAATATCGACAGTTTAGTTGCTTGGTAATGGTAAAACATGACAGTACTGAAGCATTAACACTATATTCTCCTGCTACTGTATATTGAATATGTATTAACCATGTCGCCTAACCGTATGTCACAAAGACAGCTCTCCTAATTGGTGACACTGGTCTCATCCGCCATCCAGAGTATATGTGTAGATGTTGACCCAGCTCTCTTCAAGCCGGAATTTAAACTCTGTAAGCTCTGACAGCTTACTTTGTATAAGTTATATACATTGTCTATATATGCCGAATTGAAAAGTGGCTCCCAACAAAACATACAAGCTTTCAGAACATTGTCTATCAACAATCAACTTTAGCCGAGAAGCAGAGCAACTTTAAATTTAGGATTTTTCGAAGGGAATACTGTTTTGTTGGTGAGACTGGGTTTTGTTGGGTATGTCTGTCACAAAATGAAAACCAAAGAGAATATAGCGTGCCTGCAAAAGTTTTAAGCATCCTTGCTGCAGTGTGCATCTTTGCAATTTTTTTCTTTGTTCTCTCACTGAAACAGGAACCTGGTGGTACTGGAGCGGTGTCTGCGGCTCCATCACCTGCAGGTGCAGCCAAGTCAAAGGTACACCACATGTACAGGCATACTGTTGCTCATAGAGGCTGTCAACATCCGTAATATGTGTCTGAATTTGTATGAACATGATTTATGGTTAATGGCTGTCTTTTCTTTGTGTTTTATTATTAGCTGGACACACTGCCCAAAGATGACCTTATCAAATTTGCAAAGAAACAAATGGCTGCCATGCAGAAGATGAAAGGCAGATGCACAGGTAGCTATAATTGCCATATAAGCTTGTGTTTGTCTCTTTGGTTCTGTGGACCAAGAGTGTACAAGTGTGTAACATTATTTCCCTTTCCAGATTTGGAAAAAGAAGTTGAATCCCTCAAACAGCAATCCAAAAACAGTATCAACAGTTCGGATGATTCTGCTCTGATTCAGGTGTGTTTGCAGGGCAGCATGTCATCATGTGTCTGTCTACTATAAATATTCCTCTGTTAACAAGCTGGACTTCATTTTCATGCTGCATCATGCAAATCATGTTGGTGTGTGCGTCACAGGAGCTGACTGAGAGGATGGATGCCTTACTGCTGGAGAAGGCAGAAACTCAGCAAAGTCTTTCACTATCTCGTAAAGATCTAGAGAAGACAAAGCAGCAAGCAAAGGTGACATACAATTCAAATACTGTATGATGTGTAACACAGGTTAATTAGTCAGTGTTCCTGAATTCAAGAGAATTTATCTTAACACTTAAACATTTATATGTATTTCTATAAATTTTAAAGTCCATTTATCGATGCACGTCTGCTTACAGTGAAGCCAGATTGTCATAACACACCTGTTACTTTGCACAGAGTGACCTAGCTGAGCTGCAAGGAGAGCTTGACCATGTAATAGAAGATCACCAAAAGAAAATCAAGACCCTGGAAAGCAGCATTGAGGAGTCCAACAACAAACACCAAGAAGAAGTGGCTCATTTCCAGAAATTACTGAAAGAGCGAGAAGAAAGTGACAGAGAGAGGGAGAGTGAAAGAGAGAGAGAGCGCCTGGCTGAACATGCCGGTGCAAAAGGGATGGCTGAAGAAGTCCGCTCTCGCTTAGAAGCTCAACTGGAAACCCTTCGAGCAGAGCTAGAAGCATTACGAGAGCAAAACTCCAAAGAGTTGGCCGAGCTGCAGGAGAGCTACCAAAGGGATTTGACGTTGGCCCAACAGGAGGTGGAGAACCTAAAGGAGGAGCTGAATCAGAAGAGTTTGCAGCATGAGGAGGAGATGAGGGCTCTGGAGGAGGACTGTGAAATGGAGAGAGACCGTCTCCTGTTGCTTCACGAGGAGCTGACTGAGCAGCTCGCTCTCAAAGGTATAACAGAAGTCAGAATAGGAGCTAGATCTGTCACTGTGAAGGTTACTCACTGCTTCCTGGAAGTTATTTCATTTATCCAAGAAATGATACAGTGTATGCCCAGACTTTGAGGATAACCCAGTTCAGCAGCAGAGAGCAGAGCTGGGCTGAGCCTTCCTGTGGCCGACTCATCAGCTGAATATTATTTAAATAAATTGTGTTCTCTATAGATTGGACAATATTTACAGCCAACTTGAAGCCATGTTAGAGGACACCTAACTAATTTTAGTTCATAATTTAGGCCATTACTACATTTTACTGAATATTTTTTTTAGATTTATGTTTGGTTACGCTCCATGCTACGGCATAAATATAGAAATTCAATAATTAATGACCAACTAGAAAAGTGCACTCAGTACAGTGCAAAAAAAACCCTCACGCTGCAAGCTGATTGTGCCCACTGTAGACAGTTCTTGTAATTTTATCAGATGCGCTGCAGCATGTTTCAGAAATGTCCCCAGAATCTTATAAAAATACACACCTTATCTATTATTGACGGAGCTACAGTGTGTTGCACAGAACAGATCAAGTTTTCCTGCTAACCAGCACTCTGTGTGATATATGAATACAATATAATAATAAGGATACATTTTTTTTAATGACTAAAACACAGCCACAAATCTTTGATCAACATCATTTATAACTGGACTTGTAATGGTATTAACTTTTTCTGTGGGCTACAGCACACAAAGTAAACAACAATAACAATACACAATTAAAACAGACAGAAAAAGAAATCATTGACCACATACGCTACCTACTTATTTATGGTAGAAGCACAAATATCAAAGACAAATGACCTAATCAACAAAATCTGCAAGTCTGCAAAATGGTGCATGGTATGATGCTGTGCAACGGATGGAACAAAACTGTGTTGCCACTGTATCAGGTGGAATTGTCCCTATAGGCTCTGTTAGTCAAAATGGCAGTGAAGATAACAAATATGAGGACTAATTAATTTCATAATGTGGCCAAAATGTGTCCTTCAACAGACTGTAAAGCCTGGTGTTTTTATCCGGGACGATTTTCAGCCCCAAGCACCAGGTTAATAGGAATAACATCAGGAAGTCAACAGGAAGTCAGCAGTCAGTGATGGTATGAAACAGTCAAAAAACAGTTTTTTTAACAATTGTGAATTAAGGCAAACCAGAGAGATCCTGGAGCATACAGTCATACTTACATACACATTGCGAGATAGACAGAGATGCACACTTACACACACACACACACACACACACACACACACAACCAAACGCATGATTCCCAGGCTTACCCCTGGCAGAAATAATGAGTGTTTACAGTACTGTGAGTAATGAGTGCATATACACATATATATATTATGTGTGTGCACATTTATTTTCATCATTGATTAGATGGAAATTGAACATTACCCTTATTTTTTCAGACAGCTACCTGCAGGATGTGCAGGAGGAAGATGAGGAACCTGCCCGTGGTTCAGGGATTGCCAAAATGCTGGAGCTGTCAGCCCGCAGTCAGGGTGACTCCAGCCTTGGTGATGGAGAGGAGACAGAGACAGGAAGACTGAGAGCAGCCCTGGAAGAACTTCAGGCCCAGAGCACCATGTTACAGGATGAGCTCACCCTGCTCAGTAATGTGAAGGGTGAGCTTGAGGCAGAGCTGGAGAAGGTCAGGGAGGAGTTTCAGATGGAGAAAGAAGAGCTGGAGTTTAAAATCAACGAGCTGCAGATGAACCGGGAAAGTGCACCCAATGACCCAGCTGTAACGCTGGACCAGCAAGAAGTTCAAGGAGAGTTTCAGCAACAGAGCGAAGCAAACAAAGATGGATGTGAATCCAAAGAGTCAACAGTTAGTCCCAGGGACCAAAACCCTCAAAATCCAGAAGAGCTGAGGGCTCAGTGTGAGGCCTTGACCAGAGAGAGAGACTCTGCTGTGTGTGAATCTCAACAAATGAGAGACATCCTGCAAGGTCTGGAGACAGAGCTGAGTGAAAAGACAAAAAATTTTGTTCTTCAGTACAACGCCATGAAGGAGCAGGGGGCCAATACTTTGCGGGAACTCCAAGACAAACTGGAACAACTTACCCAGGAGAGGGATGAACAGTTGGTGAGAGTGGGAGAGGTCACAGAGGAGAAAGACGCCCTGATGAGGGACCTACAAGACCTGAAACTAAAGCTTGAAGTTTCTGCAGGCGAGGACCAGAAACTTCAATCATCTGTAGAAGAACAAACAACTTTAGCTTGTGAGTTGAAGCAATCTGTGGAGGAACTGACCAAGCAGAATGAGGAGATCCTCTCCCAACTGCAGATGAAGGAAAACGTGACTCAAGACCTGAAAGAGATGGTCAACAAGCTGACTGAAGAACGAGACAAAATACAGTCCCAGCTTCAGCACACAGAAGAGGAAGTGCAAAAGCTGAACAATGAGAGAGCAAAAGAAATCGAAAGGCTGCTTGAGGAGAAAGAGAAAGAGGCACTTCTGTGTAGAGATGAGAATGAGAAGACGTTGAAAAGCCTGAAAAAAGAGAAGGAGGATGAAGTGCAACATCTGAAAGCAGATAGGGAAAAGCTGGAGGAGAGCCTGAGGGAGGAGGTGGAAAGAAGGCAGGATACAGTTTCTGCTTTAGAGCTGACTATCAAAGATCTCAACATAGAAAAGTCTGACCTCCAGCAGAAATTGGAAGAGGCATCTACAGGACTTTCTAAAGCCCAGGAAGGAAGGGAGCTTTTGGGCTCCAAGCTGGCAGCCCTGGAGGCTCAGCTAGAGCAGGAGACCTCTGAGAAGAATCAACTAGAGATAAAGATGAAATCACTGGCAGAGGAGGCAGAGCAGACCCGCGCCACAATCACAGCTCTGGAGGGAAATCAGTCCAAAGTGCTCGGAAACTCCGCCAAAGAAGTTAAGGAGCTCCAAGCACGCATTGATGAACTGGAAAAGGAGAGAGGGCTGTTGAAGAGTAGTCTTGAAGAGGCTCAAGGAGTAATGGGATTAGAGGAGATGGAAAAGGAGCTCCAGGCTCGTATCGCAGACCTGGAACAGGAGAGGAGCATGTTGAGAAACAACCTGGAGGAGGTGGTGAAGGATACAGAAGGGCTGCAGAAAGACCTGGAGGACATGAAGTCAGTCAATGAGAAGCTTAATGAGGAGAACCAGAGACTACAGGCTCACATTTCTGTGATGACTCAAGAGAAAGAGGAGAAAGTGGAAGGGGAAATGAAGACAGAGATGGAGAACATGGAGAAAGAGAGAAGAGAGCTTAAAGAGCAGCTGACAGAGAAAGATTCACTCATATCTCAGTTGAAGAGCGAGATTGCTGCAGTCCAGGTGAGTGGAGCTCCTGTTGTGTCAGGTTCTTAGAATAATGTTAGTCAAGGTTCTCCTGGTTATAATCGCTGATCATATTCTGCTAAATATTCAAAATAACTAATTGAGATTGACCATATTTAGCTTGAGCTGTCTAATCAGACATGATCAGGCAGCCATATTAATCAGTCGGCATTACTGTCCATAATTTCTCATAGCCCCATTGAAAACTTCTAAAATCAAACATTTTTCAAACTTGTATTCAGTGTACACAGAATAATGGCTTTAATGGTAACTTTGGTAATTTTGGTGAGTGATTTTGGTAGGTTTTGTGTCTAAGTGACTAATGGGAGCAACAGTTTTTAAACTGGTCCAGTATAGCCCCAGAGGGCTGCAGCCAGCAGCAGGAAACAGGCTGCAATGTAACCTCTCCGTGCATGTGAGCAGCGTCAATTTAAGTCCACTAAAGGTGCTTGTTTTTACCATTGACAGGCTCAGACTATTATTCTAAGTGTCTGACAACATTATAAAAGGAATCCCTACATTTTTTTAGAGAGTAAGACTCACCAGCCCTGAAGATCTCCATTGCCAAACTCAGACTTCATTTAAATAAATAGTAATTTAGCATGTATAATAGAGCCAACATATTTTCACATCTAAATGGGTGGATTTGTTTATTTATTTAAAGCCCATTAGCTGATGCCAGTGGCACTAGTTAGTATTCCTTAGGTCTGAAATCCAGTGTATCAGATTTGTCACACACACACTGCACACCTCCAGTTGGGTTAAATCAAGTGGTGAATTAAGGGTTTATTTCAATCAAACCAGAGTTGATGACTGTTGAGACAGTGGAAAGGTGAACCAATATGGCTTTTGTGGAATTGATTTTGTGTCTGTTGACTTTGAATGAAATGGTGTTTTACAATGATAAAATAACTGTTTATTTAAATGGAGTCTGGTGAGTTTGGTGATAGTGATTTTAAGGCTGTGTTTGGTAAAAGAATCTTACTCTTTAACAAAAAGGTCTATCTCTAAAGGAATCCTTTACATAATGTCATGACACTTGGAGTAACATTTAACAGTGCACAGTTGCCCATTAACATTACATCGTAGCAGCTGGCTGCACTGGTTTTGCAAAACTGGACCAGTATTGAAAGTTGTCATCTCCATTAGTTGCTAAGACACTAAAACATAGACAAAATAGGGTCCAGGCTGAAAAATATCGAAACTACCTTCTACACCATATAGCAAGTCAAATATTTTGAGCTTTGCTTTTTTTTTTTTTTTTTTTGG
>JAPZEB010000005.1:21069509-21082879 GCA_029783705.1 Chaetodon striatus
AGGCTTTGAAGTCCCAGCTGGACCAGGGGGAGGAGAAGACCTCCAAGATGAAACAGCTGCTGGTGAAGACCAAGAAGGACGTGGCCGATGCCAAGATGCAGGTCTGTGTGTGTGTGTATGTGTGTGTGTGTATGTGTGTGTGTTTGTTTGTAAGTGTGTCCTGCAGGATTTAGTCTTGCTGTGTGTAACATTGCTGTCTGATGAATGTAAATAGTGTTATGCAACCATGTGTGGGCATGATTGTGGGGGAGGCCTTGAAGATGTTGGGAGTAGTCAATCATTTGTGTGTGTTGCGTTCCTCGGTGTATGGATTTAAATTTTCACTATGTTTGTGTGTGTTTGTGTACGTGTGTGTGTGCATATGTGCAGGAAAGCTCCCTGTTGATGCAGCAGGCCTCTCTGAAAGGAGAGCTGGAGGCTAGCCAACAGCAGCTAGAAAGCAGCAAGGTAACACAGCCAGCACTTCCCAGCAAAATTTCACTCTGTTATGCATTTTTAAAAAATATATATAGTTGAAATTAACATTTCGTTATAGTGTTCATGTTTTTTTTGGCGGTCAGAAGTCTACTTGCCTGAAGTACATTTTCATTTGCCCCGATACAAACTGTTTTATCCATTAGTGGATATCAAAAAAATAAAAACTTCAACTAATCCGTACTGCACATGTGCAACAGAGAAGGAAAGGAAGCAAAATTACTCTCTCCATAGCTTCCTCCATCATCAGCTCTTAAAAAAAATTATATATTTATTCCGTTTTTACCATGCCCAATTTGGCAAGTGAGTTTCTAGATTTACTAGCCTGACGTGGCATTTTACTTTCCTTTTACTTGCAATCGTTATTGTTGCGACCTGCTCAAGTCATATATTAAAGCGTGTGTGTATTTGTGCGTTGAGATTGAGGTGTGCGAGTTGACGGCCGAGCGCCATCGCCTGCAGGAGCAGCTGAGGTCAGCATTGGAACAGCAACAGAGAACCAGCAGCTCCCTGCAGCAACGCATCAACAGCTTGCAGCAGGAGAGAGACACTACTAAGGTACATACACACAGACACATACACACACACACACACACATTGTTCAAGAGCACAT
This sequence comes from Chaetodon striatus, assembly GCA_029783705.1. Classification (NCBI taxonomy): domain Eukaryota; kingdom Metazoa; phylum Chordata; class Actinopteri; order Chaetodontiformes; family Chaetodontidae; genus Chaetodon; species Chaetodon striatus. The sequence goes on from JAPZEB010000005.1 coordinate 21,070,597, forward strand.
CAGCGGCAGCAGTGTTTGAGTTGCTGCAACTAAAGATATTGCCAAATTTCATGAATTTAATTGAAGGTTGCACCAGCTCATGCTCAGTGCTTAAAAAAAGTGGTGTTGTACAGCGCTTCAGCTCGTGACTATTTTTATTATTAATCTCTAGATTAATTTTTGATTAATCATTTAATCTTTACGATGTCAGAAAATGTGAAAAATGCCTGTCTCAAGTGTTGCCTAAGGGGACCATTTTTAATTGCTTGCTTACTTTGACCAACAGATTTTAAGAAGCTGAAACGAGCAACACTTTTGCATGATGAATGATTTAAACAGTCAGTTATCAAGATTTGTTTTGTCAGTTGATTTTCTGTCAAATAACTGATGGATTAACCAGCTGCTTGTTATAGTAGCAGTGTGATGTGACTGTAATTTGTCCGATGTTAAAGATACCCCAACACGTACTATCTGTCAAACTGCTAATGGCTAATCAGCTGAGACGCAGTGAGTAAACTGCTCGTATTGTTTGTTTTATTTTTGGTCGCATCCATTTCTACTGCTACTCAGTGTGAACGATACATTTTCCCACCATCTTTGAGAGGTGTTAATTCAACTTTATGGTCATTTTAGAGGCTGTAGTTTGTGGTGTTGTTGAGCTGTTATGTTATTGTGTGTTACTATGACCTATGTAGACCATCTTGTCATTTGCTGTCTGTTCCCCATTCTGCAGTTTCTCTTGCAGCCTGTTTCTTTTACTTGCTGTACTCATCAATCAACTCTTACTTTATCTTGCCTATGCAGTTTTTCATCTTGATTAGTTATCCTTTCTGTCCTCTCTACTTCCACTGTCGATTGGCGACTCAACATTATTGTGTCAGATATTTATATGGATATCTGATAAGCATGTGAGGAGTGCAGCTATGCTGCAGTAGATGGCTTAAACCACCTGTTATTTGCAAGGGGTTGGTGCATGAAGATCAGTAGGTGGGAAATATGGTGGGAAAGATGACAAATGTCAAGCCATTAAAAGAGTAAAGGAAGCTCTTCAGTCTTTTAGAGACAGCAGTTTTAATAATATATGCATTTGTACTAAGCTGAAACACATGCATCAGAGAAAGACACATGTATGTAAGGCAGTTAGCTAATGGTCTTTGTTCAGAGAAAGGTAAATTGTGTGAGCACAGTGAACAGAATGAAAGAGGACAATTAGAGAAAGTGGGAGGAAGTAGGTGTGATTCAGTGGGGTGAGGATTGTTTGACTTGAAACATAACTAGTGAAAAAAAGAAAATGGCTACAGGTCTTTTATCAGCTGGACACAGTCAGATGATGTCCCCAACACTGTTTTCTCAGCCAGTAAAAAAAATAAATAAATAAAAAGTAATTAAAATAAGGTAATTCAGATCATGACCATCAAAGTGAGGTAAAACTAATAGTCTTCTTTACTTGTCTAACAGAAATAACGACGACTACAAATCTTATCTGTTGCAGTCTTTCAAACCCTTTTTCCTTGTTTGTGAGAGCAAAGACAATCACACAGTCTACAGTAAATATGTGCTGTGTTATTCACTGCTTTTATATCTCTGCTTAATCTTTGTGCTGATTCCAGGCTGAGCTCATGGCAACAGCTGGCGAGTTTGAGAGTTACAAGGTGCGAGTCCACAATGTGCTCAAACAGCAGAAGAATAAAACCACCACCCAGACTGAAGGAGACTCTGGCAAGTTAGAGAGGTAAGGACAACGCCTGTATGACAAATATGCATAACACAGGAAGATGCAGGGAGGCAACCACAAAGTGTAATGGTGAATTGCATCCTGTCACTGAAGAAACATTAAAGCAAGCAGACAGATTCACAGCTAGAAAAGTACCTAAATGCTGGTTGACTTAATAGCTACATGGTAAGAAATACTTTTAAACTGTAAAGAAAATGTCTGGGCAAAATACAAGACATAACACACAAGAAAGGACATTTCAAACAAATCAACCTTTCTAAAGTGACGTAGTTCAGATTACATGTATATGTGCTGAGTTTCACATCAGGAGCAGGAGGGGTGGTGGATGTTGTGAGATTGAGGACAAGACGAGAGCAGCAGACCACTTTTTAAGACCAACAAGAAACAAAAGGGGGTATTTTTAAAATTTTCAGCCATGTCTATTCCAACAAAACTGGGTATTTTAAGCCAAAACATGAAGTTTTCTTAACATTAACTATCTTTGTGCTTTAACCTAACTACATGGTAACCTCTGTGTTGTCACTACTGCTAGGGACCCAAATAACCCAGTAACATGTTGTTTAGAAACTTCTGCAGCCAAACGACGTGTGAATTTGATCCTTTTAGTGCTGAGATCTAGAAAAAAAAGACTATTCGTCTGGTTTTGCTCACAGCCAATCCCCACAGGTGCTCTTCAATTTAATGTGACATGTGATTGGCGTTCAACCGCTGCAGCAACAACACATACAATCTGCCGTGTGGAGAAGTTGAGTGCAGTGTATTTGACAGAGTTGGCAGTTCAGCGTGGCATGATGCCACCAAAATGCTTTAAAGTATGGCTACACTACATGCCTGTGTTGTCAGGTGGCAAATAAAATGAAGTTGAAAAAAAAGTATCAAATATACTCTACTGGTATCGGTATCACTTTAAGGGTACTGCTATTGGTATTTTTTAAATGATGCCCAGACCTGGTTGTCAACATAAAAAATGAAAATTGGCTACATATGAAACCTACAAATGTGACATATCCGTGGTCGGCAGAAACGCACAATGCCAACAATTTCTTCTAGCGACTGGGTTGTGTATAAAGGCTGCTGCTCGATGGACCACATTAAAATGAACACTAATTCGTAGTATGTGTCAGTCAAGGCTGTGAGGGTGATGTGAATCTAATGATTATGTGTTGTGTCTGGCAGGGAGCACTTGTCCTCTCAGGTAGAACAGCTGAGGTCCAGGCTGGCAGAGAGCCAGCAGAGCCTCCAGAGCGGCACAGCAGAGCTGCAGCAGCTCCAGACTGAACACGACACTCTGCTGGAGAGACACAACAAAATCCTCCAGGAAACTATCAGCAAGGAAGCCGAGCTGCGTGAGAGGTGAGCCAGCTTGGCTTTTGTTCTGTCACACTTCCTGTATGCCCCCTGGAGTAGTATTCTGCCATATGCCATTCTTACTGACTCTCTGCTAAATGAGCAGTCTGTTTTAATTCCCTCTCACTTTGTCTCCACCTCCAGGCTGCTGTCAGTGCAGTCGGAGAACGTGGCTCTGAGGTCAGATCTGTCCCAGGCTCAGAATGATCTGTCCTCCCAGACCGAGGCTCAGCGCCAGACCTACAGGGAGCAGCTGAGGAAGCTGCAGGACGACCACCGGGCCACCGTGGAGACCCTGCAGGGCCAGCTGACCCGCGTTGAGGAGCAACTTTTCAACCTGCAGAGCCAGAACAGTAAGCATGGAGGCAAATTAAAATTGTGATCTGCTAAAATGAATTGGCAGTGAGTACCCGATCCTGTACATAAAGAAACTGTGGAAACTGTGAGGTAAAGAACGTATTCGTGACAGTACAAAGCAGCAGAGTGATTCAGAAAGTGGCTGCTGCTCAGATAGACAGCAGGAAGCTCAAGGGGTTCATGAATGGTATCCTATAAAGAGATCCATCAAAGCATCAAGTGCTAAGAGTGCTGAAGTTCTCCATCTTGTTTACTCTGCTTTTCTGTGAGAGGAATGATGGGAGAGAGAACAGAGGAAGGGGCATGTTGGTGTGTTTATCAGTAGAGCAGCACTGGAGGCTCATTCATCACCTCCCACACAGCTGCCCTCTGGAGTCAAACAGCAAATACACACGTAGTAATGCCTCAGAAAGGAAAGTGTGTGTGTGTGTGTTTCTTCTCTGTCACTCCAGCATGGCCAGGTGTTGGCGAGGCTCCTCAGCTCCGTTCCCGCCTCTCAGTGTGGCAAACAGCTCTCTGTGGCATCTGGAGAGACTCATCATTAGCGGCTCACACATGCACGCCAGAATTAGCCCGATATACTGGGCCAATGTTAGCCTTTACTGAAAGTCGGATTTGAGCCTTTTTACTACAGTATATTGATTTATGAGCTATGAAAATGCAGAAGGGTTCAACATCAGTGTGTTTACTGGCTCTAGTGGGCAGGTGGGTGATAAACCTGCTGGCCTCTGGACAGCTTTTACTGGCCTCATATATTTTTTTATGAATCAACCGTAACAAACAGTAAAATTGATCTATGTTCATTGTCATGTTCTGTCCCATTTACTCTTTAATATAAACAATCAAACAGTACATAAACACATATTAATTCCAGAAACACTCTTTGACAAGTTAGAAACCGGGCGAGGCAGCAGCTTCCTCAGCTGTTCTCTTTGCTCTTGGTTGTCGTAGCTCTGCAGAGACTGTGCTCAGTATTTATCTGTGGTCAAGGAAATTCATTGTATGAATTGGTGTCCTTTTCCCCCTTATAGCCTCTTTTTTTACCACTACAGCTTGATTTATCTTGAATCTGTCCTCCTGGGTGTTGAGCCTGTAACAGATTTGATTGATTAGAGCTGTGCGCATCTTAAAGCGCTCTTTAACAAGAAGTGTTGTGTCAAGAGTCAGGAGGAGAAGAAGTAGCAGCGTTACGCAGATGCAGCATTATATGGTTACGTTGGTTTTTTTTTGGTTAATGTTTCCGCACTTGTCAATTGGCACAGTGAGCTCTAAAGTTTAGTCCCAGCTAGGCGTTCTTTGGCCTTGAGCCATCAAGAAGCCATCAGCCTAATTGTGAAATTTTTCTGAACCCTGATCAGACTACAAAACCTGGTCAAACTCTAATGCATTTACACACAAAAAAACTGGTATATGTATGTAGCAGTACTTTAGTGTCTTGCTCTTCTCAATTAGCCGCAGAGGGAGAGGAGGTAGAGTAGCAGACTGGAGGTGGGAAGGTGGGGGGATTGGTTTAGTGTCTGGTCTTTTGGTTCAGTCTCAGGTCCATTAATCATAATCTTCTCTTTTGTCCACCCACTCTCTGAAGCGCTGCACCCTTCCCGCTCGCCCCTCTCCTCACACTTGTTGTCATTGTTAATGCCAGCTGAACTGGTTAATGCCAGAGTGTGTCTGGTGCCCCCTCATGTCACAATGAAGTAGGACGCTGTTACATTGAGTGGATTCTGTTTAATGTGTTAAGAGATTGGTCGTGCTGCTTCAGCACAGAGTCTAGGAGTGCTCTGACAAAAATGGACATCTAAAAAATGTCAGCAATACTCTCTACTCAAGACATACATATTTTTAGTTATTGAGCTATTGCCTCTGCCAAATTAGAAAACATTGGCTCCAAAAAAAATTAGCTTTTTTTTTGATGTACAGAATACTGTCTACTTTGGGCAATGAATTATCAGTGGTATCCACAATAATGGGGAACTGGATTAGTTAATCCTAGTTTATGCAACCCACCCTTAATGAACTATAACTGGATTTTTAATTTTAATTTTCTGTTGTTTCACCTCACTCTCTACTTTTTCATATGCTTGTCATTTATCTGCTTAACAATGAATAATAAAAATGTGTTCTTCTACCCACCTTTACACTCATATAGGTTCAGTGGCGGTCCAGTCCATCCGTAAGCCCCTGTCGTCGGACCCCCATCGCAGAAGCACAGATCAGAACCAAGCAGGACTGAACCTAATGGCCCTCAGCGACCTCCAGTCTATGGCCAGGGAGGAGGGCGAGGGCATGGAGACAACTGAAACTGAGAACCCTTCTCCAGGTCTGACGCCTCTGCCCTCTCTGGAGCAGCTTCTTACATCCCCGGACCCCAAACAAGGTGTGTTTGAAACAGGAGGTGCAGCTTGTTGCAGTTATTAGGTTTACAAAAGCAGCATGTACGGTAGTTCACCTGTTTCACAATTTGCAGATTCAATCTCTGACCTAAACATAGCAATCAAAGACAAGACTTAGGCACTTATCCTGTTGCCATCTTTGTTTCTGTTAAGGAATGGAAAGTTAAAAAAAAAAAAACATACGTCACTTCTAAAAGTTCTCATTTCTTTTTGACTGTGACTTAAATGTGATCATTACTATGTAATAAGTAAAAAAAAAAGATTACTTGAGGTCCAAACCACAGCAATTCAGCCTCTATGTCCATGACTCTCTTAAAAAATGATTTTTAACTTGTGTATGCCTTTGGTTTGGTCTCCAGAGCCATTTGTGTGGACGGTGGAGCCCACCAAAGAGGAGCTGAGTCAAAAGCTGAGCACAGCCACCCGCAGTATGGAGCACATGAACAGCCTCCTGCATGAAACTGAGGCCACCAATGCTGTTCTCATGGAGCAGATCACTGTATGTATATGCACACACACAGAAAACAAAAATATGTCAATGAGTTTAATTTCACCGTTCACAGCATGTTCATTCAAACTGTTTCTTTTCACATGTATGATCAAATTTCAAACATTAATTGTTAATTCCAAGTGATTTTAAATATACAGTGCTTTTAAATGTTTCTCATAAATGTGACACCCTTATATAAATTAACCTCAGTTAGTCCATATTTGATCTCACAGAATTTATTTCATAGAAGAGAGACAGTCAAACAGAAACTGGCAGCAGTGTAACATCACATCTGTGGACCAGTTATTTGGCGCTTACTGTGCAACACTGTTTGGACAAGAGAGTAATAACCACAGCTTAAACTGGCCGGTAAGCTCCAACAGTGATATCAAACAGCCTGGCGTTGTTCACAGTCCCCTCCTTGTCCAGGAGGAAGTAGAACTTATGTCCTTTGACCTTGAGGGGGATGAATGAGGGGGACTCATGTCTGTGAGCGTGACAGGCTACCTGAGACAGCGGGACTGTTATTCTCCGGCCGCGGTCTGGTCCCAAAGGTGACTGAGTGGCAACTGTCACCATCCTCCCACCTTGGTGTAAAACCACCTGGCTGACAGAGCGCCGGCAAAACAGGACCCCGAGCCCGACAATCCCCGCACCGATAGACAGGCACCCCAGCGTGAAGCTGTACCTCCAGGTGTTTGACCCCAGGTTCATCTCAAAACTCCACATCCCAGCCAGCCCGGTTGTAGTGGTGGACGCCTTGGCACTCCCTTTCTCTGTAGCGCCCCCTGTGTCTCTTAGTCCGGTGTAAGCGAAGTGGCCCATGTATGTCCAGAAGAGAGCCTGTCCGCCGCAGAAGACCGAGAGGAGCCGGAAGAAGCGGGTCCTGTCGTGCTGGAAGAGGGTGACGTCTCTGGAGGGCTGGGCGGAGGTGCAGAGGCTGCGGCGGGCAGCCAGCTGCCTGTGAGCAGCTCCGAGGCGGCTTGTGTGGAGGAGTATTCTGCTGCACAGACCTGCTACACATGTAACCCGGTTAACCATGTTGGACATGCTCGGTGACGTCTGTGAGGACGTCGACGTACTCTGAAAGACTCTCTGCTGAATGTTGAGGAGTCGAAGCTGTTTGGAGTAACACCCCAGTGTCCCGCACAGCAGCCGCTCCAGGCCCATTTTTAACGACGACAAATGGCTGTAATTCCCCCACACCTATTTAACTGCAGAACTAAGATAGTGAACGTCGTGAAATGGTTATCATAACTCGCGTTTTACAGCTTATTTCCTGACACACTAGCGAGCTGCAGCTCAGAGGGCGCCGCCATATTTGTTGTGTGACGTAAGGTGTCAGGTTACGGGAAGTACCGCTGGCCAAACTTATTTTCCGCTCGTGGTACTGCGTCTGTAAAATCGCAAAACCTATTTGTGAAATGGCTTCATAATTTATATGACTACCACGATAATTGTCTAATCTAATAAGAAATAGCTATAGTACTGTAGTTAGAAAATCGAGATAGGTTTGAAGTCAAATAAAAAAACATTTCTTGTTTTAAGTTAGTTTTTATTAGCTTGAATAACAGAGGTGCAAATCAGGGTTAAAAAAAAACGTGGATGGGTGTTAGGGTCAGGAAAGGGAGGTGTGTGTGATTATGTGTAGTGGTATAAGTGTAAGTGTATGCATGAGGAGACAGGATAAGTTGGGGAGACAATGCCACATGTACTATTCAGAATGTGTTGAAGAAACTAGTTCACTTTACTGTATTAACACAGCCATAGCAGGACTCCCCCTTGTAATAAATATATATATATTTTTTTTTTTAGTTTGCTGTTGGCAATAATTGTAAAAGATATCTTTTAGCTCTTCCATCAATGACCTACAGCATTACATCTAATAACGCCACCTATTGATCTGTTATGAGATTTTCATGAAACACTCCTTTAAGAGCTCCAAAGACCTCTTCCCAAAATGCTCTTAATTTCGGGCATGTCCTTGACCTTGAACTGACCTTGTTTCCTCTTGAAATGATAGTCAGTTTTTCAGTTGTCCTTGTCATGGCATCCTTTGCTTCTGCCTTGCCAGATATCTGTTGCTTACCTATTGACCAAATAATATTCATTGCTGTTCATAAGTTTGAGATCACCTGGCTTATTGATTGTTTTCTTCTTTCATTTAATAGTGGCTATTTTAAAACCAGTAAAATTAATACAGCAACTGTTTTACTTAGATTAAAACAGCTCTGGCTTCAAAAGAATAATAATTAATTATTAAAACTAGAATTGAAAAATAATTTATGATTAAAAATTATACCACAACGGTGCAATTGGGCTCTTTTCATATTTGGGGAAAGTGTGTTTCTTTGGGCACTCTGCAGTCTACTGTGTGGTTAGATTGAATAGATTTAAACTGTGATCCACAGTATGTTCAGCTGATATTCCCTGATCCAGTTTCAGTAGTGCTAACCAAAGACTAACCTTCCATTTCTATTGTGAACTTTGAAGAATAGCTTTGCTAAAGCAACACGTCTGTCAATTCTAGCTTGTTATAGGCATTATTTTGCACTTGACACTTAAAACAGGAACCTGTTCCAGTTTAAAATATGCACATATGTTGATGATAAACATCCAGTTTTTTTTTTTTACAAATGGCAGGTGATTTCTTCTGTTCATGTTGAATTGTTGCTCTGTGGAATCTTTGTCTCTTCTTTCCCTTTCAGTCGTCAGTCTGGTTTAACTATTATACAGCATTTTGTACTTCATTTACAAAAAACATCTATTTGAAAAGAAGACTTTTAACAACTTAAAAGTATAAAAGATCACTAAGTATAGAGTTGTCTTCTCAGCCATTTGACTTGGCCAATTAATTTTATGTGGCAGGTAATTCCAAACTTTTGAATGGCAGAGTATCTACATCAGAGGCAGATTTAGCATGTATGTTTGTAGGCAGCTGTCGGGAAGCTAACAATGAATTTGCCAAGGCTTTGTGTTTCATTATTTAATGTTGCCAATGTGTTCTACCTGCTAGCTGTTGAAGAGTGAATTGCGTCGTCTCGAGCGAAACCAGGAGAGAGAGAAGAGCGTGGCCAACCTGGAGTACCTGAAGAACGTCCTACTTCAGTTCATCTTCCTGCAATCTGGCAGCGAGAGGCAGGCGCTTCTGCCCGTCATTCACACAATGCTGCAGCTCAGTCCAGAGGAGAAAAGCAAACTGGCTGCCATCGCACAAGGTAAGTGCTGGGAGGACAGGTTTTGTAAACAGACCCAGATTCCTTAAGAATTATCTGTTAATCATGACTTTACACACACACACACACACACACACACACACACACACAACCCTTGTGCTATTCCCACAAAAACTGTTGTTAATTTTTCTCTTCAGGTTATTGAAGCACTATGGGATGTACTGTTAATAGTATCTGCATAATTTTAACCAGGTGTATTTTGATCTCCTTTGTGCAGGTGGAGAAGAGGGGTCCGGGTCTCGCGGCTCAGGCTGGACATCCTATCTCCACAGCTGGTCTGGGATCAGATAGACGTGTGATGAATTACCAACCTGACAAAAACAATAGAAGCACAGTGCTGTGATGTCACTGGGCCTTTTTCTGTGAAAACATGTACTAAGCTGTGATGCTGTACATTTGAAATAGTGGCATAAGCAGGAGGTTAACTGGGGCATTTACTAAATTTGGGGCACACAATAGAAGGGACCAAGGGAGGTATCAGAAAAGAATGATGAAGTGTGAGGTAGAGATTAAACCAAAACATTTGACATGAATATTGATTTGCTTTTGCAGTGCAATAGTGACATTAATCTCTTACCAATGAAAGTCAACTGTGACACATTTCTGTCTTCCTTAGTCTTACTATTGACACATGTATTTATAACAATATTTACTGGACCTGAAGGTTACACTTCCTTGAAGTGGAGCTCATAAAGCATTATAAGGCACCATTAGCACTATAAAAAAACATTGTATAATGTACATGATGTGCACAAATTGTGGGACGAGTAAATTAATCAAGGGGATAACTGCTTAGTGAATGGCATGATATAACTTGAATATAATTTTCAGATGTTTGATTACTTTGCAAGATTTTACTTGCACTTTTAATGGGCTTGTTATGTGTAGCACAGTACACTTAAAGGACTATACTGGAGTTTTAGCTCTTTTGGTACAAATCACACAGGCTTTACATTTCTTTCAACAATTTTTAATGGTATGCTTAAAGATTTTTGAATGTGTCTTTACTAACGTAGAGGCAGCCTTTTTTCCATTCATTGCAGTATGAAAATTAACATGAAACCTGCTCTATACATCAGAGTAAACATTTACTTTTGAGCAGTTGTTGCCTGGAAGGTAGAAAAAGACATGAAGAAAACTTTCATACAACATGCGTGTGATTTAGTTAACAAAGTGCTGCAGGTATGACATTTTTTTGGAGGCCAACACAGATGTTAGCATGGCCCCTGTTCCCTCGACAAAAAGCCTACGGGATTTTTCCACTGGATTTTGGATTATTGCAGAAAATGTGGCAAACAAAGTAATATAATACCCGCAAAGTTTAAACATTCGGGAACATTTATTTAAGCAGCTAACTCATTAATTAGGTCAGACTTTGGTGAATAAATGCAATATTCATTCATTCATTCATTTTCCCTAACTGCTTATCCTGTTGTGAGTCGCTGGAGCCTATCCCAGCTGACGTTGGACTGGAGGTGGGGTACACCCTGGACAGGTCGCCAGGCTATAGCAGGGCTAACATATAGAGACAGACAACCATTCACGCTCACGTTAAGAGTCACCAGTTCACCTAACCTGCATGTCTTTGGTTTTGTGGGAGGAAGCCGGAGTACCTGGAGAAAAGTCCACACCTGAGCTTGAACCTGGAACCCAAAGCTATCATTAGGTTATAAACAAACTGCACAACAATTGCATGACAACAACATCATCACCACCACGACGAGGCTGTAAAACCGCGTTCAGCGTGATGACACTCTGTAGTCTTATTTAGCCAGTTGTTTGCTCAGCTCTTTTGTAAGACACATAAAGGCTTCAAAATTCACAAGTGGGGTATTTACTGACGTATTTTATGTCATAGATCAAAATGTGGAAGTGTCCTAAGCTTTTGTTAACTACACACCCTCCACTGACTTTGAGACGAGGGAACTGGGAATGCTAATGCTCATGTGCAGCACTCTGTGGGCTAAAACATGCTGTGTGGTGTGTTTAATCTCTGCTGTATGCCTATCAACTCACTTCACATACAAAAGAGTGCATGTCTACATCTTCAGGCTCACCTGACCTACATGTGACTGAACATTATCAATAACAGCATTTTTATGCTTTTATTCTGACTGATTTTGCAGTTGTTCACTAATGCCTCACATTCTGTCGTCAGGAGACGTTATTATTTTCATTCCTTGAGTTTGATTCACCATATCTTGTAGTAGTGGTTGCTTTGTGATTTTTGTTCTGGTTACTGTGTAATTTGTTGTTACTCTTTGTTGTGGTTGTTATTATTTAATGCCAAAATATTATGTCACTGCTTACTGTATCTGTTTTGGGAATACTTTTCTGGTTTTGTCAGTCGTGCTGCTGTTTGATCACCGTACACGAAAGATTTGTTGCAACTTCATCTGCGCAGCTGTCTCATTGAAGGACAGTTCCCATGACAGCAATCACATCCTCCATGCTAAAGTGTCCTTGAGCAAGACTCCTTATAAGACCAGTGGGTGCCGCTTTTTACAGTGTCTGACCATGACCTCTGACCTCCGTGTGGAGGTGGTAGAAAGAAAAGCTAATTCTGCACACATGCATCCACTTTCACATCACACCAACACATTTTTGCTCATGTCGCACTAACGATAAAGATAACTGGCCTGTTCATTTTCTCATTCCAGTGGCAGCTTTTGTTTGTTTTTGTGATTCCCTCAGCATCAGTGAATGTATTTTTATCCAAGGCTTTTATATTTATGATGGTTAATATCAG
>JAPZEB010000005.1:21095345-21106712 GCA_029783705.1 Chaetodon striatus
GTGTGTGTGTGTGTGTGTGTGTGTGTGTGTGTGTGTGTGTGTGTGTGTGTGTGTGTGTGTGTGTGTGTGTGTGTGATCCTGAAGTGATTAGTGGAATGTAGTAATGTGAGGAATGTGGAAAGAGGGAGCTCTCTCTGTAAAGGTGTCCCCAGTAAGATCGCAAGCCCTTCATTTCTTGCCCTATAGCCTCCCTCCTTCTGACGCAATGCAAAAATAATCTGGTGTCAGATGGGTTCTTTTACATTGTTTTCACACTTCAAAGTCTATCCTAAGCACAATATTTTCGCTAAGTATCATTTGATAAAAGTTAACCTTCTGGAGAGGAGCTAATATCTCACTCTGCAGGGTCTCTGTATAAAGCAAGTGAAGCACGAGACTCAGAAATTTACAGCTTGTCTGCACCAAACCATCATTTCAAATGTCCTTCTACAGTACGTTGCAGCAGTAAATGGCACAACTGTGTGAACCCACCACTGGAGCAGAAACAAAGCATGTGAGAGGAGGACAAAACAGTAACACAGTGAAAAAAACGTTAGAAGAATCAGAATTACGAAAGCCCCGCCAACAGTGATGAGAAAGAGAATATACATAAAATAGTTTTCATAAAAACGTGCCTGTAGCAAAGCAAAGTCCCATCCTGTTGTGAAAGTTTTTCTGAATTTAACATGATGACATTCACAAGTATATTCTGTGCAAGAACCCAGAGACTGATAGTAATACCCAGACACTGGATGCTGAGATGGCACCTGTTGATTCCAGTGGAGTTGCTCATCTGGCACATACGCCAAAAAAAGTTTCTAGCTTCCAGGTTTACTTCAGTGGTATGCGGCCCACTGAGTATGCGCAGTAGTGTTTCTCCCACTGGCCCCACCCACGAGTGTAAGCTCAGCTCGTAGACTTTATATTGTGATGATGTCAACAATTTTTTAAAACGCTTTTATCGGCTTGAGGAAAATATAACCTCCCTCGATCAAAAAATCATAACAGAAAATGTCATAACTGACCTTGTTCACAGTCCTGTCAACAGTTTTACAGATGTCTGTTTTGTAATATTGATCAGTGGGGAAGATTTTTGGGATGGATGGGATTTTTCTCACTGCAATACCACTAGTGGCCACCAGGGAAAATTGGACACGAGGCTGAGTGGCGTTCCTGTCTGCCTGTCTGAACCACAGCATGGTAACATCACAAATTGAAACCTCTTAAGTCTGTACAAAATGCAGTAGTGACAACGTTATTAAAGCCATCAAAACTAGCAGGAACTTTATTCCGAGAGTCATATGCAGGCCGATGCCATACCTGAAAGTGCTTTCCCTAAAAATATTATTCACTGTGCAGCCTCAACATGGTATGAAGGTTTATTTGGTGCTTACCATACAATGTGCTTAACAGCAACATCCTCACTTCCTCTCACTGTACAAAATGAAGTGTTCTCAGACCTTTTAGTTTGGCCCATGTCCAGTCCGCTAACATCAAGAGGCTGTCGTTTATGATCTGCCGGGGGGTGATGAAGATGTTTTGGCTTCACTTCTGGAAAGCTGTCATGCCGCCCATCTTCATATACAGTCTATGGTGCTTACGGTGAAAACAGCTGTGGTATAAAATAAATACTGTACAGACCCAGGTTCACAAAGTCAGCTTTGTTATTCTTAAGTGGCACCACTGGCCCAAAGTGAAACACATCATGGGTTCAGTATGTTGTATAAATGTGAAAGCAGATCTAATCATGTCAGACATGTCCTTCATTTAAAAAATGTGACAAATAATAATCAGCAACATTGCTGCAGTACATTAGGGATCTTAAATGTGCCTGTAAATGAACCTGTTAGCTCCTTATTACCAATTACATTTGTTACATAAAATGTTTTCCAGCGTTTAGAAACTACGTATTAAATGTTACGTCATCCTTTGGGCTGTATGTGTTCCAGCCCGTCCTGGAGTTAAGTGGAACTGACCCTTGATAGTGCAAGTCAAAGTGGGCGTCTGGAACAAAAAGTGCAAAACAAAGGAAATGTTAGTCATGAATTATGTTTGCGCAGTAACTGAATCAGTGTGTGACACTGAGTGTTACATGTGTGTATGCTTGTGTAGTGTGCAAACTTGTTATGCCTTGCCAAAGGAAAAATGGTTTTGCCCAAGCAGTCCTCGTGTCTCTGTTGCCATGGTTGCTGTTGACACAGTGGGTGAGGGGGAGCGAGGGTGTATGAGAAGGGTGTGTTTGATTTGTTTCTTTGGCCTGAATATCCTCGTCTTGCACCAGCTGAGAGCCACAGTTGTTGCCTGGATCTAGAAATATTAGATGTAGTCTGCAGGCACAGATCCTTTCAGCCAACCCTTAGACATTTTTTAAACAGATGTTGTGTAATATAAATGTCTTTTAGCTACAGGATTGTGTGTTTTAATCAAAGATTATGACAAAGCATTTATCAAAATCATATTTTATTTATATTTGGGAGAACTTTGGCCACAATATCAACATTGGAACATTTTCGGATTGGCTTAGTTTAGTGTGATGTGAAGTTATCTGCAGATATTTCCCCAGTTCAGATAACTTCCTGGTTTCCCTTTCTGACTTATTTGAAAATGTCTTATCATTTAAATAGCCTAATCATTTCTTATTAAATAGACAAAGTCAAAATGAGTATGAAGAAAATATATCAGTAGTTGAGGTATACGTGGGAAACTAAAAATTCAGTGACAAGCTAATCAGACAAATCCAAATCAAAGATGAACCTCAACCATGAAGTGAAAACAAATACTACCAGGAGTGAATGGAGGTTTATCCTCAGTACACGACCACTGTTACTGTGCCAAGCAGATCGAGCAGTGATAAAGTCTACGAGGCTTGCATTGGAAACAAACCCTTGTCTGATTATTCCTGGGGAATAATCAGGATTTGTAGCATCACTTTTTGGGACACACACTATAAAAAATGTCCATAGTTTGTTTTGTTTATAGTTTATTGTTTCATATATCTAAAATTCAGGGAGCCAAAGGTCCCATGTCTTTTATACCCCAATGCCTTTTTGTCTTGTTTGTCTATGCAGATGGAAAATGTAAGACAAATGCTTGTCAGTGTGGTTTTGGGTTAAATGTTTCTGTCTGTGGGAGCCAAGCCCACATAGCTGTTAAGAATCACTGCAGTAGATTATTTACACAAATCCTTCTCTGTTTGAAAATGAATGGCTTTACCTCCATGATAGCTACAGAGGTCAGCCCATTGGAACAGTAACCCATGTTTCCTACTTTATTTTCCAAGTGTCCTGACCTGTGACCTCTCCAGTGACCTTTAGTGACCCAATAAGGAAGCCTGAAAATCCTATCCTGCAGCGGGAATAAACCAGAGACACTTTGTCGACTGCTGACAGTTGCTGTGGCCATTTTTAAGCTCAGGTTGACATTCATATCAGCGCTCACATTCTCTCTCAGTCTCTCACTCCCTGTATCTATCTCTCTCTTTCTGTGCCCCTCTTTCTCTCTCAATTCAATTAAATAACCTTTGGCATGATAATTTTTATGTGTTGCCAAAGCACAATTACAGTTTAAGACGTTGAAAATTCAAAAACAATTAACAACAATGTATTATTACAAATGTATAGACATGGATTTTAAACTTTGCTCTGATGTCTTCATATGTGCTACATTGTAGCAGGGGGTGTTGCTCTGTCTCCACCTGTCTCTGAGGACAGAGCTGACACAGCCTGTCTTCTGCCTGTGTCTGCTAGTCTCTGTGGTCAGGCTGTGATCACAGAGTCTGTACATAGTCAGTATCTTTCTTAGTTTCTGAAATGTCACAGCGGTCAGATAGTTTGCCATTGTGTACTGTCTGTCTAGGGCCAAATAGCACTGAAGTTTGTTTTGGGTTTTGGTAGTAGATGTCCAATAGCTGATGTAGTTTTATTTGTCTTAAGCTATAATTAGGTTGGACTGACTTGTGTGAGGGTTGTCCTGAGGCCTTGTGCTGTTAGAGGAGGTGAGCCTCAGGACCAGCTAGCTGAGATGACTCCTTTTCATCTCTTTTTCTCCGTCTCTCTGTTGGGCCTTAAAACCTTTGTCCTTTTACCTAAAATATCTGAGTATTCATTTATCTGACTGAGGCATCATTTATTGTGTGGTCTGATCCTTTGACCTGACTGAACGCCATCGTGTGTCAGTAATGACCAACTATCAGTGAGGGTGAAGTCACCTGTCTAGATGCTAATGATACCAAGTGAAGACCAAGACACACAAAAATCAAGTCCTCTCTGATTTTGCATTGTTTGATTTTGTTATTTTAGTCATACATATGTGTTTTCTTGTACTATTTTAAGTGATAATCCACTTTCTTTGTGCTGTGGTTGGTGGTTGGCACTGCGGGCCGTGAGGTTTGAGTGTGTGAGTATGTCCAGCACAAGCAAAACAATACGGCAGAGTGGAAACTACTAACTGTCACAAAGGAATTTACTGTTTAAGCAGATGCAAGAGCATGTTTTGTCGTCTTGTCTATTTCATTAGAAGGAGCTTTCCGTGTTATGCAACTTTAATTTATTGCCCTGTCTATTTGTTTGTGTGTGTGTATCCCAGAACGAGAGAGATAGGAAAGATTCTGATTTACTTTTTTGTTCTATCACTGTGGAAAATTGTTGTCTAATCCCTTGTCAGCTGTGGTAATTGGAAGTTAGTCAAAAAGAACAGTGTGTTGCAGTGCTATCTTTAACCTCAGCTTAATTGTTTTGACTCTAAATTTGTACTCTAATTTTATTTGCCCTTAATTTAATGCTAGTCATGTTCAGTGCTGAAGTTTCATTTAGCTCAAATCAGATGTTTATAATTTTATGTTACCCTGGACACCAGAGAGCTGATAAGCTCTCAAACTCAAATTTTTAGGTGGAACACCCTGCAGCATGGCAATGTCTCTAATCTGGAGGAAAGATTACGTGTGCTTCCTGTTAAGCACCCACCCTCTGTCCATTGTACCACAGTCAATCAACACTGGTTCCCAGTGGATGAGATTCCCAACAGAGCCCCAGCTCAGGACAGGAGACTTTTCTGCAGTCATTGTTCTGTTTTAGAAAGGCTCTTGAAGCTTTAGATGGTGCTTGGTGTGATGTTTGGCTCATTACATCATTCATGTCAGAGCCCCGAGAATCCCTTGATAGATACTGAATAATTTAACAGGTCTGAAAGTGAGGGTGTTTTTGAGTGTCATGCTATACTGACTTACAACTGCTTACAACTTAGAACAGCCTTGTTAATAATACAAAAATGCTTACATGATGCATTTAGAAAACATGATGCATTAAAGACACAAATCAAATCACTCCCAGTTTAAAATTGCTGGATTTAAACTTTAAAATGTGAATGGATTACTTTGGATGGTATGAGGTCTGGCAGCCTCTTTCAGAGGAGGTAGAGTTGGCCCCAACTATGTATACAAACTCTCTCTCACACACAGACACTAAACAGCAGCTGCCAGCACCTAGTTTGGAGTTGAGGCTTCACTAAGTGTCTATTTGTAGAATTATGGAGTCATGTAGAAGACTGTTATTCTGAAGAACTCAGAGACATGTTTCAGCTGGAAACACACACACACACAGGTCTAGAACGTTGTGTTTTGGCTCTTTATATACTTATGTGTTTATTGTGCATCCCTTAGTTTTGCAGGATTAACACAGCAGTTGCTTCCCAGTGGAGCGTCAAACATGTTTGTCTCGCTGGAGTGTATTTCCAGTTCTGGCTTGATGTTGTTTTGATGGTTTGGGAAGTGGTCATTAATTTGAGATGCCAGTTGAGTTTAGCCACATAAAGAGCTATCATTTACCCAGAGGAGACACAGATTTGTGGGTTTACAGGAATGCCTATAGTCCAAAATGAGGTTTCTGAGGACCATTAACATATTTTATAATTGTAGCTGTAGATAGCCTGAGATATATGCTTTAAGCTGTTCTGTTGGCTCACTTGGAGTAGACGCATGTTTCCATTATATCCTGTTTTAATCCTGTCAGGAAAAAACAAGCAGTTCATAAACAATCACATCACGTGGTTTTCCAGTGGTGGGGTTAGATATATTTGGAAATGGTGAACGTGAAAGTGCAGACCGAACAAACCAAAGGAAGCATGCATGCAGTTGAAATTAGCAGTGTGAAAAATCTGCATTAAATCAGTCCAGATGGCCCAAACAGCGTAGCATCTGATCTGTTAATCTATAAATGTGTAATTCACCAAATTATGTTGCATCACATCAGGAGGATGACACTGATTAGACAATATCTGGCTCCAATTTCAGGCCCTGTATGTTGAGTTCCTTCTTGAGTGTGTTTATACATTGACTGACATAAACAGTAATGTGTTATCTCTTCTGTTTCTGTCATATTGGTTTCTTACCACTTAAGCTTCTCCGCTTTCTCGTGCGACATTCCCACTTTGCGCAATACTTGGAGTTAGAGCCACGTTGTTATTTCTCCCAGAAAGCTGAGAGCTCCAGCTGTTTAACACACACACACACACAGACTGAAAGCACGGGTAGATATTAGTCATAGACTGTAGATAACAGGGATGCAAAACATTAAAAAAACACAGCTCAGTCTTGGGTGTGTGATGGCACAGTGACCTCTGTCCTGACAGGCGTCAGGGTGGGCTCTTTAGTTTCAGTAACCTGCCCAAGAATAGACAGTGAGTGTGACAGGAGTGGGGTGAGTGTGTGAGAGAAAAAAGAGCAAGAGTTGATGTGGGAATGAGGGAAAGAGGGAGTGTGTGTGTGTGTGTGTGTGTGTGTGAGGGAGAGAGGGAGAGTACTCCCAGCGCAGCCTGATCAGTGTTTCGGTCTCCCTCTTGCAATGTGGATTACAGCTCCCACTGCTTACTGGATTGCGATTCCCATTACTGGAAACTTGCACTGAACAAGCACTGAGGAATTTTATTGGAATTCTGTTTTTTGACAGCAGTGACTTTGACATAGGTGTTAGTTGGACTTCTGCAGTTAATTCAGACTGTTGTACTTGAGCATGGAGATAAACGGTCGTGTCCTGCCGCCATCAATACCTGAGGATGGAGAAGCCCCGGATCATGTTCTTCATGGGGAGATGAACGGTTACCACCAGAGGCTTCAGGGCGGTGACGGGGGAGAGGCTGAGGTGCCGGTGTCAAAGTCCCAGAGACGAAAGAGTGATGTCAAAGTCTACAAGGAGTTTTGTGATTTTTATGCTCGCTTGTAAGTACATAGTTTGGAGGACAAGGGTTAAAGCACTGTAGGTAGTTGACCAATATAAAGGTTTGCCCAAATGACGACACTTACCTTTAAAGGAAAACTAAAGCTGGTTATCCACCAAAAAGTATTATGTTAGTATAATAGTTGTTAGGCTGTTTCATTCTCAGGGACACACCTCCACTCTCAATTGTCATTAACTGTAGAATCTTTGAGCGGGTATGATGGAGCATAGACCAGGACAGGAGCTGTGATTGTGATTGTGTGGTTGCGATTATACACATTAGTAAGTGACATACCAGTTGAAGTGATAGCAGGTAAAATGGCATCAGGTAGTGGATGTGTTTGTTAAGAAATTTGATCTGCTCATACACTGACATGGGATTAGTGTGTATGGTCTGAGCTTACTGCAGTGTTACAGAATGTGAAGAATTTTGATGTAGCGGCGTAACCGGCAAGTTTGACTTGCTTAAGCTGCCTTAGGTGCCATGTTTGTGCAGGAATAGCTCCGAGTGCTGCAGGACGGGAGCACACAGGAAGGGCTATTTTTGTGCCAAGTTGTTATGCAAAGTAGAATATGCCAACTGGCATTCCAAGTATGTGTGCATGAGGGGTAGGAAGGCTAAATATACGTACTATATTTCTGACTGATCTGGCGTCATGTTAGGCAGTAGGAAAACACAGGCGCAGGGTCACCCACAGGTTTGTGAAGGGACATTTTGGCGCCTGGAGTTTTCTCTCTCAGTGCTGGAGACAGACAAGTCAAATTACGGTTGATGTTATGACTCAGCAGATAAGATCATATGGAGACATCAATCTCTATGTGTAGTATTTGAACATGTCTCCTTATGTCTACTCGACATGGGTTTTCTCCAGCTTCCTCCCACAGTCCAAAGACATGCAGGTTAGGTTAATTGGTGACTCTAAATTGCCCGTAGGTGTGAATGTGAGAGTGAATGTTTGTCTGTCTCTATGTGTCAGCCCTGTGATAGTCTGGTGACCCATCCAGGGTGTACCCCACCTCTCACCCAATAAAAACTGGGATAGGCTCCAGCCCCCTGACCCCAACAGCATAAGCAGAAATGAAAAATGAATTAATGGATGATATTTATCAGATAAATATTTTTGGTGTAAGTGGTAAAATGTTGGAGTAACTGACCATAGAGATGTCCGCCTTCTCTTGTAAATAACTAGATGGCACTTGTGGTGCCCAAAAACAATACACTTGAAAAACTCGGCAGCGATGTCTCCTCCCAGAATTCATGACTGGTTACTCAAAATAATCCACAGACCTCGTTGTGGGCAGTTTCATGTGTGAACTATTTTCTCTCTAACAAACTACACCCGCCAACTGTATTACTGCACAAAAGGACACATGTATTTACCTATGGACGAGGGGCTCGTGCTCAGTACAGCCGAGATTTAAACATTAATGACAGCCTCCTCAGCTGAAATGTATTGTTAGCAAGCTCATAAGTGCTTGGCAAGCAAGCAGTCGATGCAAAAAAAGGGACAGAAAAGCAGATCTCTTTACTATTAATTCACTTATCTACTTAAAACCATATTTATTATCCTTTAAAGATACCTTACGCTGCCCTATCTTCAATGCACTACTCTAGCATTAACTGTGAATGAGAATAACCATAAGGAGGAGGACAAAGAACTTTTCTGGCCCCAAGAAATGTCTACTTATTGTCTCCTCTGGCCTCCAGGGCCCCAGCAACCTCCACAAATAAGGGAGTGCAACTGTAACCTGGGAGGCAAATCTGGCTGCAAAAACGGGACTGTGAAAAACTGCAGAGAACATGTTTCTGCTCCCAGCGGAAATTACACCCTTGGTTAAGCTCCAGTTGTAGCTCCAGTGTAAGAACTCCTGTTTGTTCCCAGTCATTCTAATTCCTGGTGGTTAGTACATATTTCTCCTGAATAATATGATGATCTTAGCAGTCTTCCCGTTTCTTTTTACTCCACCATCACTCTGCATGGTAAGGTGAGTGATGATTTCCCTCCTAAACTCCCTGTCTTGTGGTGTCTTACTGTTACTGTTAAGTCCTTTAGAGAACAAGTCAAACTCATCATCATATTTTCACCACTGCTGTACAAAAATGTCACATTGTCATTGTCAAATGTCTTTTTTTCTTAAAGCTGCAGTTATTAATTTGACCTGATGGGGGTAGTAAAGGACCATGCAAAAGCCAGGTTCACATCTAGGCAGCAGGAGATGTGTGCCTCAGCACGTCTGTTACAGGAAGGACATAATTAGAGGCAATAAATAACAAAGTATTGACACCATATGCTCTCCATTTCTCTACCGCTCCTTTTCTCAGCTTTACACCTCTAGCAGACGCTCATGTCCCCAGGAAGATGCAACAGGTACAGGTGTTCACCGTCATGCATGAATACACAGCATATGAGGGGACTGAACCCTACAGCTGCCAAACAGAGCCACCCTTCCCCTTCTGTAAAACTCCTTATTCACATTCACAGCTTGATGGGTCGCTATTGTTTTAGCAGCTCATCATGGAGCTTATTGAGCCCTGAGGAACTGATAAGTACTGGAAAGTAAGATAATGCGTGTTTGTGTGCGTCAGCCAATAGCTACTAGATAAGATCGACAATCCCACTCACCACATACACACACACACACACACATACACACACAGAAACACACATGTGCCTTCTGAGTGGGAAGCATGTTTTGAAATAAAAGCCAAGATCCATAATGTTCTGAGGAGAGTCAAAGGCGGAGCCATATGTTCATACACTATATAGATTGTAAGAAACAGCTTTTAACTTTTTACAAGTAAGAACTTAAGAATAATGGTGAGAACTGTTCTCTATGAAGAAAACAGATGTGAATAACTTAATATAAAATCTTACTGTCATGATGCTCGACTGGAGGAGTAGTTGAAAAATAAATCCAGAAAGTTAGAATTAGCTTTTCTGTAGAAAATATGATCTCTTGGCAGGCCACTATGTGGCTTTATATGACTGACATAATAACAGTTTTGCTTGTAGTCAAAGATCTCGTTAGACTGTCTTAGAAAAACTACAATCATGACATTGCACAAATCAGTGTGGACACACAGCTGTACATCATTTTCCAGCAGCTCTGTGCAGTTACGTAGATTATGATGCTGTTCAGACATTATGTGTCATTCTTTCAGTCTGTCCTGGAGCTCGCCATTCACTTTTGCCAGCGAAGTCATAGCCCACTGCATCTGTTTGCGATTGTGCTGTTTGGGATAAGCATGGTTCTTCTGTTTGTTTACAAGTGTGTTAGCTAACTTTTGAGCAACAGTAGCATTCAGTGACGGCAGTATCAGTCAGTAGGTCCAACTCTTTGATCCAAACTGGAATATCTCTAAACTCTAGAGTATCTCTTCAACTGTTTGGGAGATTGTCGTCACAATGTGTACACACAGTAATGGTGCAGAGAGAAAAAATGATGACTTCAGTGATCTCCTGACTTTTCCCCCAGTGCCACCATGAGGTTGAGATTTGTGGTCTGGAGTAAAATTTCTCAACAATTATTGGAGGCGTTACAATGAAATTTGGCTCATGTCCCACAGGATTAATTCTAATAACTGGTAATCCTTTCGCTTCAATCACAAGGTCAAAAAACTTACTGTCCAAATATTTGGTTTTTGACTAAATGCTTGCAAAGTTTATGACATTCCCATCAGCCCCAGAGGTATAGATAGAGTTTAGCACCAATTAACTAATGTTAGCATGCTAACACTAACCTGCAATGATGAACATGGTAAATGTTATACTGTGCAAAACATCATTCTGGTAATTTTGTCATTTTGAGTGTGTTAGGAGGTTAATGTTAGCATTTTTTACAAAGGGCCTAAGTATAGCCTATACATGACCTCACAGAGCCTCTAGCATGACTGTAGACTCTTAGGGTGCTTTCAAACCTAGAGTTGTCTTGCCTTGGTCCCAAATAATCTTGTTACAAAGTAACATAATGTCCTAGAGTTGGTTCATGATCACGGCAGCATTTACAAGCAGACCAGATAAAATGCTTTGTGTGAGAAAGCTGCTCTTGATTGGCCAGAGTTTCCATGCGGGAAAAATCCAGGTCGTAAACAAAACTTTGAAGAAGAGTACACTTGCAAGATAAATGTGACACTTTCTAATGTCACAATGGAGGGACAACTACACAGGTTGATTTTAGC
>JAPZEB010000005.1:21117214-21128656 GCA_029783705.1 Chaetodon striatus
AGACATGTGAGAGATTATCATTCAGTTATATAAAAACATATTCCCCTTAAGTTTCTGTCATACCCTACCATAAACTCCTCACATGACTGTTTGGAGGATTAATACACCCTCTGGAGCTCACTGTCCTGTCCACCTTCTCTACTCTCTGTGTCCTGCTTTGGACGCAGCTACAGGACATCTGGACTGAACTGATCTGGTTGTGGTCTGACCTGATAATGACTAAGCCAGACTGTGCTGCTTCCTGTAACTTGGTCTGAATGTGATAATGTACTGACTGACAGCTGTGCTAATCATGTGTGCTTGGCCTTGGGTTTGTTTGCAGCATTTTGTGTGTGCTAAGTGTGAGAAACCTTTCCTGGGACACCGTCACTACGAGCGCAAGGGCCTGGCCTACTGTGAAACACACTATAACCAGGTAACACTCAACTGTATGGGGAATATTTGTGTTGAACACACAGATAGAAATTGAAACACGCTGTGCTGTGTTTGGCTGTCATGAAAGAATTTATTTTTTTATTTTTAAGTCATCAAAACCAGCTCAGTAGGAAGTGATGATGGGTTGATTGATGGGGGTGGTGGTCATGCTGTAAAGTGCGACACGTCTAAAATTAGGAAGTTGCAGCAATGTGTTTGCATTCCAACTTCTAATCAGAGAAGTAATTTTTTCAGTCAGTAATATCACACATGAATCCACCATTTTGATCAATGTCAGTTAAAAACAGTTTAATAATCTAATCTTTTTGGGTGAGCCACACACACAAATTGTATTAGGATTTCTGGGTGGGATACTTAACTTGTTCCCAATGTAGTTTTCTTTTTTCTGAACATTTTTAGAGCATTTCTGGACACACACAAGACTGCATACACTAAGTATTAACAACATGACTGATTCCAGAAAATCTTTAAACAAGTTACAGTTGGCACCACTCGCTTGACTTAAAGGGGACCTATTATGCTCTTCCTTATTTTCTGTTATGTATATAATGTTACAGTGTCAGATGTTCAGAATAAATTGTGGCTGAAGTTTCAGATAATGAGATAAATGTATGTAAATGTAATCATTGTGAGCAAATACCTCAGGTTTCCTACTGTTTTGAATAGTCTGCTTCCAGCGTTTTTTGCTAATATGGCTACAAGCTAACATTAGCTTGTGATGGATTTCATTATTACTGCAAATATTTACATCACATACACTGCTGACGTCAGTGAAACATGTAATCTTTGTTGCCAACGTTGCTAATTTCTCCCTGATTTGAGAACATATTCCAGCCGAAACAGGTTGTGAAGATTTAATTTTAGAAGCTGTTATTGTTGATTTTTCACAGTAGAATACGCCACCATATTTCCTTACTGTCATTCAACCAGCTGCAATGATGTGCAGAGATGTAGAGAGCACAGACGTGGAAGATGCGCTGAACAATCAATGGAGCAAATCAGACAGAGGGTGGTGAACACAGATGTTCCAGCACAGACAGTATGAGGAAAATAATGTGGGATTTTTAAGGTTGTTTTGTATTGGCATTTATGCTTTATTTTGTTAGACAGACTGGAGAGGCAGGGGAGATAGAGGGGACGACATGTTGCAAAGGACCTGGGCAGCCCAAATAATGTGTTTTTTAAATGTTAAAGGATGTAAACATGTTCTAGTAGAAGCCCAAAATACACGTATGAACCTGAAAATGAGCATAACAGGTCCTCTTTAAGATTCTGACGACATTGCTTTAAACAATTATCAATCTGAACTATGCTGGATCAGAAATATCCCATTTAGTCAACATAACTACTCCACCTAGCGTTAGCGTTTTTTTTTTTTTGTTTTTTGTCTTGTTTTTTTTTTACCAACACAATACTTTTGCTTCCAGGTTTACAAAGTTTACAAAATGCTGTTGTAGCCTGTGCTTGTTTGCATGTTTTTTTGAACACAGCATGTTATAAGATTCATGATAAAGTCTGCCAGTGCTGCATTGTGTTGCAGAATTTCATTACTCATAAGATGTGTCACTGAGTTGCTCACTCTCTGTTCCTCTCCCATCGTCACACTCAGCTGTTTGGAGATGTTTGCTACCACTGCAATCGTGTCATTGAAGGAGATGGTGAGAAAACTTGTTTTGATATAAACAAAAGTTTTATGGTGGAGTGGTAACATGTCCCTCACAGTGCTGTTCATTACCAGATCCTTTTAACTCCAGTCATATGATGGTCATGTTGAACAGTGTCTCATGTGACAGTGTTTCCTCTGTTTTTGATAGTGGTGTCTGCCCTCAACAAGGCCTGGTGTGTCAACTGTTTTGCCTGCTCTACCTGCAACACCAAGCTCACCCTCAAGTAAGTAATAAACAAGTTTGAGAGACACACTGTGACAGTAATACCATCACTGTGGAGTGAGATCAATCCACACATTGTAACCAAGTTTATGTACTTATTTGGTGTTCGTAATATTATCTAAAGACTGCCAGAAATTCACATGTGAATTTGCCAAGCTTGCTCTGTGCTTGTCATTTTTCCCTTTCACCTACAATGCATCTGGGACTGTTTGCTGCGGTTAACTGTCTGTTTTTCAATCATGTTCACTCCTTTTCACCTTTCTCTTATAATGCAGTTTCTCTGTGGACTTGTTTTTCCACCTCACCGCCCTTTCATCATCCCTCCTCTTTGTCCCCTTGTGTGCTTCTCTTGCTCCACTTTTCCTTCCCCTGCCCTCTCTAATTTTCTACTCTCCTCCTTGAACTGTGTCTTTTTTCCTTCTCATCCTTCTTCTTCACTCTGTTCTTGCCTCCTCAATGTCTTTCTCCTCCTTCCTCTCCTTTCACACCCATCTCCATCTCTCCCTGCTCCCTGCTCTGTCAGGGATAAGTTTGTGGAGGTGGATCTGAAGCCGGTGTGTAAACACTGCTACGAACGCCTGCCGGACAACATGAAACGCCGGCTGGCCAAGCGAGAGCGCGACTCAAAAGACAAGAAGAAGAAATTACTGATACCCATGTGTCTGTGATCCTCTTTTTCTCCTTTCTCCTCACTTCCACTGCTCTTCCTTTGGTCAGTTTCCATCTTTCTTTCTGTTTCTATTCTTTTGCTTTTTCATTGTCATCAAATTTCAAACATGCTCAAAGCCACTTTTATTCCTCACATCTCTGTTATAGTTAATTCCTCTGGCTTTGAAGCCAAATTATGAAAGCAGACTTCAGTAGGTGAATATGCACAGACTGAAAGTATGTGAGTGACCTAACACAGGAAATGTGTCGGTACATAACCAGCTTTCAGCCAGAAACACTAGTCAGGATTAAGGCTGGTAACCTCTGCTATGCAAACAGGCAAATCAGATCAGTCACATGGTGAAGGGAATGCGTTGTTTCCTGGGTCTCCCGGTCCGTCTGGGCGTAAAGGGTAAAGCCTTAATCGCTTCCGGCAGCTTTCTGGCCCCAGCTGTGGAAGTACTGAGGTCCCACTGGGTTTAACACGTGCCCTGGTCCTGCCAGTGATTATCTGCTTTGGGAGCAAATGTCGCCCAGGACAGCTGGGGGGAAAGGTTTATAGAGCTTGCCAGTGTTAGTGGAATTAAGGCATTTAATACAGAAAATAAGCATTAATGGAGCAAATTTTACCTCTGCCAAGGCTTCACAATTCTAGAAATGTGTTATTTCATTAATGAAAACATTTAGAAATGTTTAATCTACATATAGATCTACACCAGTACACAGAGAGACACAGGAAGTCTTGGGATACATGATTGTTTTCATTCAAAGAAGTGTATTGATTCATGATTGATTTAAAAAGAAAAGTTCAAAAATCCCTGTGCTGTCATGTTAAGAAATCCTTACAAAATGTATTGGATGTGCAGCTGCATGTTGTTCTAACTTTTCACCTATTGCCCCTGAAATTTGCTAACAAGTTTAGATTTGGTTGTCCTGGTAGCACAGTAATTTAACTGCAAAGCATAAAAGAACAGTGTTCATGATTCGATTCTGGCAGGGGACCACCCCTTTTCCTCTTTCTTCTCATGTGTCCTCTCTGTCTACCATCTGCTCTGAATAATGGCTAAAAGGGAGTTATCAAAAAAATCTAATCTTAAAAAGGCCAGATGTAACTAGGAGAGATTTTGCCTCACACTATCTATAAAAAAAGGCAAGGACAGAGTTCAATATGACGATGTTACAGACATCAGATGTTACAGCAAAAGTTCTGTTTTGATCACTCGGGGATGAGTATAATAAAAATAGGTATAATAAATGTAAAAAGAATCACTTTTGACCACAGGTTGTTTTGTTTTTTCCCCCCATTGTACATCAACATTTCAGTTCATGTGCTGCTGCAGAAGTGTTTTGTAAGAATATGAAATGTATACTTGTCAGCGCTCTAGGGTATATCTACAAACCAGCAAATTCCTTAATCATTTTTCATGCTTGCAGACATAGCATTGACACAGATATGTGTATCCTGGAAGTGACAAATATCTAAGATCTAAATTCTAAAGGTGGCTGTAACTCTTTTCTTCACCAGGAACAAGTTTGTGGAGTTTGACATGAAGCCAGTGTGCAAGAAGTGCTACGAGAAATTCCCCCTGGAGCTGAAGAAGAGACTGAAGAAGCTGTCTGAAACTGTGGCCAGGAAGTAAACCCACAGCGGAGCAGCTGGAGGGAGGGAGAAATAGATGAAAGGTGGCGATGCAAGTCACACCTCCAGAGTTGACAATCGTATAAGATAGGATTTGTGTTTCTTATATAATTGTCATTTTACACTTAGGTCGGTTATTTCAGCGAAGACGCCTCTTTATGCCCTTTTAGTTACAGAGGATCATTTCATGAGCCTGAAACTGACAAATTGGCCAACAGACAGATTGTTGGTCAGTCAGTCAGTAGGTTTAACATCAACCTGTAAAGTGCCTTTGGCTCAAATACTGCACTCTATATTTTTCACATGCTTGCCTTATTTCACTCTATGTATTAAACCTAAACACAGATGGTGATGACGATCCTGTATTTCATATGAGCTTTAAGCAAACACAGGAGCGTGAGAATGATAAAAATGCGTGTTGTCAGACTGTTCAGCTGCTTGCCAACTTGTCTCACGATGCCAAGACACGTGTCCTCTGTTTGACACCTGTTACTGATACTTGAGTATAATAATAGAGTAAACCCAAAGAAAGCAAAGTACAGTTTTATTGAATGTATATATAGTATCTCCAATATTTCATGTTTTTCACCAATATGTATTACTTTATATTTTATTAATGTGTATTTTCTTTAATATTATACAGAATAAGTTTGTGTTTATCTCTATAAAGTTAGAACTTCTTTTTGCATCCACAGTTACTGTAGCCTCCATCATGCTACACTGATGGACTCAACCATCAACTGCAGTATTTTGGATTGCCTTTTTATGTGCTATACATTTTATGTGTGAAACAATCTCTATGTAAACTGGCATTTACAGTGAAGTACCAGTTCATTAGGTTCACTCCTACAATCTCATATCTTCCAATAGAACAGCCCTGAAATAAATCCCAAGTTTATACTGTTCAGTTTTTGTTTTACCTACTCTCATTCACAGTAAATACATGAGGGCGGCAGGATAATGCAGTCCAATTCAACACCATAACTGGAGCTTTAAAAATTACTACAGAGATTAGGCAACACCTCTGACACGCTGTAAACAAATACTGAACATAATAAGCCTCACAGTAACAGGATTTATTGCATGGCAACTGGTGACTGTGTGTGTCTTGCAGCACGATGGCTTGTGGCGTGTGCAGAAACCGGATGTGGGAGTAATGTTGGATGTTAGAGAACATGTGTTTCTGCTGTTTGTAATCCAGAGAAAGTGATCCTCTTAGAGAGGTGTACCGACTTCCTCAGGGCTCAGACCCTCTTAGGAAAGAAAGCCAACTGTTGCGAATAGGAAAGAATAGTTTCACTTGCGCAGTATTTTATCACAGAATGATAATCCTTCACATAGTAGTTTAATAGAAAACACATTCCACTATTTAATGGAAATACAAAGCCTGTGTTTCAAGGAATTTCACTACCTGCGCCGCAACATTTCTCATATGTCATGTGGAAGAAGAACTATTCACTGAACTTAGCTCCCCTAAAAATAGTCCAGTGGAAAGTTTTATTTGATATGTTACTACCTGGGCGACTGAGATGACTCCACACAGACAGACACTGCTCTTATACTGTATTTTATCCTTGCAATGCTTGTCAAAAAACAATATTTATTAATGTAAACACACCAAAGTGCATGTTCTAGACTAAGACGGAAAGCTGTTTTTCATTATATCTAAAGTATTTCTGTCAGTTTACCTGAATAAACAAGTATTTCAATGCTACCAGTGTTCATGTCGTGATGTTTGTGATTTGCAGTTTCTCACCTCTCTCAGACTGTAACATGCCAGATTTTGGATTCACACATTATGGAGATTCTTATGGTTAAATACACATAATCACATTTATAGCAAGTATTTTTTTTTAGCAGCTTTGGCTCGATTGTTCTACACAGAAGGTAACATATTTGGTTTACTTGAACTAAAGTACCATTCCTCAGATTACGCCTTAAAAGTAATTAAATAGTTTTAAATTTAAATTTGTGAGGTCTTTTTTTTCCACCAAACATTTTATTTATTTTATCCATTTTTTCATATATTTTTGTCAAAACAAGTCAGTGATATTACAAATCTTCAAATCTGCCCTGAATCTGAGTTGGTTAAACTAAGAGTAAAAACACATTATTAATCTACTAAAAATATTCCCACATAAAACCTACCTCGACATGGGACCACACATGCACTTCTTACATTTTTACTTACCTGCAATACTTCAATAATGAGAAGATTAGTCAAAAAAAACTGTCTTAAATTTGGTTAAAATTACTTACTTAAGTCTTAAAAAACATTGAATTTAAGTGTCTGATACCTGTAGACGACCTGTTCATAAAACAGAGGTGTGGACTCAAGACACAACTTTGATGACTTATGATTTGACTTGTCAAAATCAAAAAGGACGTAATGTAACATCAGTGACTCGTGACTTAACTAAGACTTGATCCTTTTAATCTTTGGGCTTGGGGAAAGGTAAAACATATTTTCAAGTCAAAAGTAAGTTACTTAAAAAGTGTGGTACAAATCAGATTACTTCCCTTCATTTCCTCAATTTACTAATGTTAACATTACTATTTTTATTTCATTCATACATAATACATCAAAAATAGAACACACAATATTACTTTAAATATAGAATAGACATAAAATACATCACGAATTTGGGGAGAGAAAGTTATAGACAGTTTTCCAATATAATACAAATTTACAACAAGACAGGACAAACACACAAAATTCATTCTGTTGTGGCACTGGTTAACAGCTATATGCTATGAAAGTTCAATGTTAGCACGTCTTTTTTATGATTAAGTTCAGTCACTTGTTTTGGCAAATAAATACTGATTTTTTTTTAAAAGCATTTGTGATTTTTGTAAATTTAATATGTTATTATTCTGTTGTTAAAAGGACATTATGACTTATTTAGGACTTGCAACTCAAAAGTTAAGGACTTGGGACCGGACTTGGGACTTGTTAACCTTGACTTGGGACTTGACCTTGTGAGTTACCTGTCCTGACTGAGGACTTGACTCAGGACTTAAGTGCAAAGACTTGAGACTTACTTGTGACTTGCAAAGCAATGACTTGATCCCACCTCTGTCACAAAATA
Source organism: Chaetodon striatus (assembly GCA_029783705.1). Classification (NCBI taxonomy): domain Eukaryota; kingdom Metazoa; phylum Chordata; class Actinopteri; order Chaetodontiformes; family Chaetodontidae; genus Chaetodon; species Chaetodon striatus. The sequence continues at coordinate 21,124,915 of JAPZEB010000005.1, forward strand.
ACTGTGATTGAAACATTGCAGCTATCACTGGATTTGAATCTCTTCCCTTTCATTAGGCCTATATATCATATTATTTTAATAAAAATTCATGTATTCTCGCCAAATATACCCAAATAAGGTTTTCTTGGTATTTGACCGGTGTTATGTAAAATAATATATAAGTACTGCTGGAGTCGATTTGAAATACACTATTACACCTAACGCAGAGAGTGTGTGGTCCAGACAGATGGTTCACCCCAGCCAGCCCACCTCTGCTTCAAAATAAAGTGCGTCAGCGTGCGTCAAACGGGGTTCTTGCTTCTCATTGGTCGAGGAGCCCGATTCAAGCGTGCGCACGTCCCACGTGACCCTCTGCCATTTGACGGTAATGAGACTGCGCAACATCATCATGGGGAGTTAACGTTACGGAGTGACAGTCGAGCCGATATTAATGTCCGTTTTTATATTTTGTGAATTCTCGGTATTCTATGCACCGTAGTGAGTCGTGTTGAAAGTATAAGTTTTTGGGAGTCATGCGGCGGAGTAAGGCTGAAGTGGACCGTTACGTCTCCTCAGTACAGAGTTCCTCTCCCTCACTCAAAGAGGTAAGTTGAGCCCCGGCGGCTAATGTTAGCATGCTGCTGCCATCATGTCAGACCAGCATGTGTCAGCCAGCCGGTATAAGGAAACAACCACGGTCAAATTAGCACTAGTTGTAGTTTTAATTCAACTCACGTTTAATTAGTTAGCTTGAAATGTGTGGTCAGTGTAACCTCTGTTAACTCTCCCAGGCTAGCGGCGTCAGCTAACCGGCATGATGACGCCCGTTCGTGTCCACCCCTTTATACAAGAAAATGCGCGGCATGGAGCTTCTACAGCAGCGCTAGCCAAATAGCCGTGCTAGTTAGCCACCTCTCACCCAGCTACTTTGACTACTGGCACAGCTATTACTAGCTTTATTCACCTTGAACACGGCTTCAGTTCGCCGTTTAACCGGAATACGTGTCGTTCACTAGTGCATAGCAGCTGCACTCAAACCTTATTCAGGAAACTTCTTTCATTTAGCTTACTTAGCGACTGGATTATCTGTAAACAGTTCAGGTTAGCACCACAGGTACTCGACTGGTACGACGCTACCTTAACCCTAAGACTTTACCCCACTGTAAAGAAGAAGGGCACCAATAACCTCACACATACGTAGTTAAGGTTATTTGACATTGTGAGCATAAGGGCATTAAATCACACTAAACTACAAGAATTACAAAGTTCAGTCCATAAATCATAGTATTTTCATTGTGGTCCTTTGTGTAAAGATAGCAAAGATGCAATACTTCAGGTGGCTGGGCAATATCGCATTACCATCACAATAAATATTTATATTGTCACCAATAAACTAACATCAGATTTAAACACCAAGAAACTACATTAAAATAAATGATTATGTCAAAAAGTCAACTCAAAGTCCAACAGCCCAATATTACAAAGGGCTGTACAAACAAGTATTTCAGTTATTGCAATTTTATATATAAAATTTGATATCACAAATTACAATGTGACTTAGAGGGCTTTACAGCATATGACATCCCTCTGTCCTTGGACCCTCATAGTGAAAAGGACCTCCACAAAAACTCTTAAAAGCCCCGAATTTAACAGAACTGAAGCAACTGAGGAGGGATCCGTCTTCCAGGACAGACAGACGTGCAGTAGATGTTTCATGTATAAACATCTGCTTTTAAGTTTCTCCACATCATTTTTTTATTTTTTTTTATTTGAGTGCTTCCCTATTATTTGAATGTTCCTAATACTGCACTATCTACAGGAACAAGCACCCATTTATTAAACCTCATCAAACAACTGGGGGACAGGGAAGGTCAGCAGTAATCTTAAGAGGAGATGATCCTTAAACTATGTTGCCTCATATGATGTTCGCTTTTACCACATCAGGATTAAAGGGCAATTTGTATCTAGGGTAGTACCTCCCAGTAAGACATCTTGTGAATCAATATTTACCTCTCAATGATGTTATCCTTGTGCCTGCTAGCTAACATGACAAGCAAGCTAAATATGATTTGAATATTCAAAACATTGTTGGTTCACTAATATTCATCTTCAATGTTTTTTCCCACAGAAGCCAGTCAAAGGATTTTTATTTGCTAAACTGTACTTTGAAGCAAAGGAATATGAACTTGCTAAAAGGTAAGCACACAAGCTTCCCAGTTGTTGAGCGAGTGTGTTACTGCCTCTCAAGAGGTCTCCATTACACTCACAGTAATCTTGCTTTTTCCATGCTCTTCCTAGACATGTTTCAGAGTATCTCAAAGTCCAGGAGAGGGATCCAAAAGCACACAAATTCCTTGGACAGCTCTACGAAAGAGAGGGCGATATCAACAAGGCAGTAGGATGTTACAAGGTAACATGTTACAAAGCTTTCCTTTCTGGAAGAGTTCATGGTGTGGTGTGCTTCTTGAAATCACAGCTCTCGTCCAGGTGTTGTAAATAGAGGACGATTTAAGTCTGTCACAAACCGTGCATTTGGTGTTATTTATCAAAGGGTTGGTGGTTAAATTTCTTGCTCATCCTGTCCACATATGAATGTGTCATTGAACTTAAAATTTCTCTAGATGGCCATGCCAGTCTGTTATTGTATGAATGGGAGTCATTCAGGTTAAAAAGTGCTATGTATGTAAGTACAGTCCATTAATGGTGGTCAGATCAGATCAGGACAGGGATGCCCAGTAATTAAGGTCAAGACTTAATATTGGTTTCCCTGCACTTGAATGGACTTCATTTATTACCACTGACATACAGTGCAATCTGTAATTATTTATACACATTACTCTGCTCTGTTTCACAACACATTGGATTTAGAAAGAAAGAAAGAACCAACACTGAGGTTTAGAATAATAAATAACTAAAAACATTGTCATGAAATGTTAAATTGGTTCACAAAGTTACAACAATTCAGATGGGATTAATTAAAAAAGAGATCAATCTAAATGAGCGCATTTAACAAGCCACATGTTTAACGATGCTTCTCATTAACTGCGATCATTCTGGAGAGGATTTTATCAAATGCAAAATTATACCAGGTGGTTCCTAATAGTCTGCTCATTCCCCATCCTATTAGCCACACGTTTAATGACTTAACATCGAGGCAGCCAGCCCTACAGCCTGGATAGAAATCTGTAGCTTACATTACAGCTCATCAGGCTGCCGGCATCTGACTGATCTAACAACTTCGTTCCTAATGTTTCAGTTTGTCTGGTTCTCTCCAGCAGGCTAGACAAAACTTTTTTAGTCCTGTCAATACATCCATAGAAAGTACATATGAAGCTGTATGCTATATGAAGAGATCCATATGAAAATACAAGCTGTCTGTTTGGAACCAGGCTTAGTTATTTGTGGACTAAACAAACCGGTATTTTGGCCTGGTATTGATACCTGAATAGGGAGGGGAAATTGCACACTTAGCTTGAAGTGTCTTTGAATTTACGTAAAGGCAAATTACACGAAAATTTAAAAATGCAAATTTAAAACAATCTACACATTGTGTGTGCTTACTGTTCCTGCTGAGTATTTTTCACAGCAGTACCACAAAGGTTAAGATATTTTTCCTTCCTTCTTTGATGTCAGTTATGTGAAATGTGAAAGTTGCATACACAAATTTGTTTTGAGATCTAGTAAAAAAAAAAAAAAAAAAAAATCCATCAAAGTGAGCAGTTAATGGGCATTGTTTGTTTTGTTTTCTAAATGGAGATGTACT
>JAPZEB010000005.1:21138585-21151020 GCA_029783705.1 Chaetodon striatus
TCTCACTTGTTAAGTAATTTTCTTAGCCTTTTATTTTTTTTATGAATATGAATGATGTGCTTTATCTTACAGTGTTAACACATTATGGAGGCAGGTCCCAGGTTTTCAACATTTTTCAATCAGTAAATGGTTCTGTAGATAGCGCTTCAGTGGAGTATGGTAGATCTTAGGGTTTGGGGTTTGATTTCCATTTGCGCCACCACAACAAATATATGTGCCAGTGATACTAGGAGGTGTTTAGACTGAAGAATTTACTGTATGCCAGTTCCGAAATGTACCAGGTTGACTGATGGTATCTCTTGTTCATGTTCCTTTTCAGATTTCTTCTGTGAAAGGCTACGAAGAGGAAGCCAAGATAGCATATGCGACTCTCCTTGACATTGAAGGCAAAACAGAGGAGGCCATTGCTACTTTGGAAACAATCAATAACATGTCATCCATCTGGCATTTGGCACAGGTAAGGCATACACTTCTACACAATGTACCTGGGATAAGTTGCTCTTAAACGTCTCACCATCTGAATTAAACAGTGGCCCTCTATGTTTTGGTTTTGATAGATATGCAGTTTTCTTCTTAAGATAATCTAACGAACACTGTGGAAGTAACACACATTTAATGAAAGACTTGGTAGGTGTAAATTCAACAGCATTCATTGTCGGTACCACAAAAGCCACTCAGCCGCCTCTGCTCTGCCCGACAATATGGTGTTTGTTTTTTCACTGCATCTTCAAGTGTTTGCAGCCTGAATACAGACATCCTCCGAGCTGCTGTCTGGGATTACTCCCTCTCATTAAGTATAGTTTGAGAGAACCTCTGATCAAACAACATTTAAAGAAGCTGAATATCTGTGATTAAAAGTCTGGGGCAGTATTGTCTGCACACAGCTCTCAACATGGAGGTGGCTGAGTCGGCTAACAGCTAATGATGCTAACTCCGTAAGTAGCGCCAAGGACGGCAGTAGTCCTGACAGAGCTTACCCTGTTAAACTGAGGGGGACCAGAAGCTGCCATATGAACATTTGGCAAATAGTCGATTGGTTCATCCCTAATACTGATGCTAGTGATTCTGACATCTATACATGCATTTGCTATTTGATTTCAATGCTGTGCTGTGTTTCCTTCGCAGATCTATCAGCGGCTATCAGAGGAGGCAAGCAACGGGGTTGAGGAGACCCAAGACAGGTGCATCACTTTTCTTAGAAAGTTTAGGACATACCTGTCAAAGATCTACAGTGCGAATGCAGATGATATTGATAGGGTAAGTTCCATTTGCTTTTACCTGTTTATGTGAACAACTTTGCGGCTGTGTACAGGGTTCCTCCAGACTCTTATAAAGTCTTAGAAGGCATTCTACCCATTAATCTAAAAATAAGGTTTCACTTGGTATTAAAATGCTTTAAATCAATTTTTCAAAAGCCTTAAAAAGGCAAAGACATGGGAATTATGATTTTCTGAATATTTTTTCTGACATTGCATTATAAAATCTAAAAATAATTGGTAACATCTATTTATTTAAATAGATGTTGTAAAAAGTGTCCTTCGCATTAATAGAGCACAGATCAGGATAATAGAACCAACAATGCTCATATTTTGTTTTCAGCCGAGATTCTCAGAGCAGACAATGCACTGTCTGCTCGTTAGCTGTCATTGTACCCTGGTCAGCATGGGGAAGTCCAAATTCAATGAAAAGCTTCTGTTTTACCAAGATTTCATGGCATGGGTGAAACGGTTACATGGCAGTACATACGAGATTTGGCCTTTTTTATTCAAAAAGTTTTCCAAACTCAGCATGGTGAAAATCAAGGCAGTGGAATCCCACATGATGAGGAAGAAACAGAAAATTGGCAAGAAAACTTGCAATCAAACGACAGGTGTTTCCCAGTTCTGTTCTGCCCTCGTCCTCACTACGAGACAAAAAAGTCATGGCTTATGTTACAAGAAACATTTGCGCAAAATTGATAAGTTATTAATGTTGGTTTATGTTTTTATGTACTTCAGTTTTGTTTGTTTTTTAAATTGGTCTCAAATGTCATTTTGAATGGCATTTTAAAAAGTCCTAAACATTTTAAATATAAGCTGCCTTAAGCTTTAGAGAGACCCTGTTTGTAACCATCGATTACATGTGTCTCAGCTTCCTGTCTCCATGGAGGAAGTCGTGGATCTCCTAAATGACGTGAACCAGCAGCTGGGCGAGAGTGGTGAGGCCATGGATGAAGAGGAGGAGAAGGAGGAGGAGATTCGAAGAGGACCAACCCACTCCAGCCCTGCTCATCCCACAGAAACCTCTGCCACTATATCTCACATAAAGTTTTCCACTCCCTCTCCTAACAAAAGCATCGTCTCTCCTTCCAAACGACACCTTGTAGGTTCAAGTCATTAGTTCTCATTTACAGGACAATCTGAGATCTTTTTATGTCATCAATATATTAAATTTTTTTTTTTCCACAGAGATATTGATTCACAACACAAACGTGACTTTTTCTAATTTCTTTCCATGTTGTTTAGATTTCTCCTAAGACACCACCACATTGGGTGGAGGACCAGAAAAGTCTCCTCCAGATGCTGTGTCAGCAAGTTGAAGCTCTCAAGGTCAGAATAAGAAATGAACCTTTTAAAAAAAAAAAAAAAAATCCACACAGTTTCCACTCAGAAGGAATAATTTAGTGAGTGAGAGCAGTGTTGAAGTTTAAAAGAGAAATTTAAAGCAGTATGGCATAACTATGTTCTTGTACTTATAGAAATAGATGGGCATATTGCCCTGGATTTATCATAACAAAAGGAAAATTTGTAGAAAGTGTTTGAGCCAACAGCAGTAAATGAAAAATGGAGCAGATGAGATTCACTCACATGTGGTCAAATGCATTTAGGAAATGGAAAATTACAATAAAGGTTTCTAATAATAGCCTGTTTTAAGTTAAGGCCTGGTTGTAACTACAGATGAGGTATATGTAAAAATCTATTTGAAAACTGTAAAACTATTTGACAGTTTACAATAATTAAAGTATGAATGACTCAGTATATGATTATATTCTACTTTTAGCGTGAGTTTCTGTCAAGATGTCAAATCGAGGCATGTCTCATTAAGTTCCTTGTTTTGCAGAATGAGGTTCATGATCTGAGACACAACTCTTCGGGGAATGCGGGCTCCCCTCATCACAAGATGTATGGGGAGAGCTACGGGGCTGAGGGCCTACAGGAGACCTTTACCCCTGTGCAGTCCTACCATGGGGCCCCACTGACAGGTTAGCACGCTACATACAACCAAAGCTTTCTTAATTTATAGTTGGATATTTTTTCTTCAAGTATTGAACAGAAACAATATGTGAAGTTGAGAAAATCTCATCATACATATTTCTTTTTTTTTTTCAAGTTGCCACTACAGCCCCCTCCGTGTACTACAATCAGTCTCCAGCTTATAATTCTCAGTATCTCCTGCGCACAGCAGCAAATGTAACCCCCACTAAGGTAATTAAGACTGTTGAACACTAGTTTACAGTAATAACCCTGTTCACAGTATATTGAATGGCATTTGATTTATTTCTTCTTTTTTTTCCTCTTTACATAGGGCCCACTGTATGGTATGAACCGTATGCCACCTCAGCAGCACATGTATGCCTACCAGCAGCCCACTCATACTCCACCATTGCAGACAGCCCCAGCCTGTATTTACCCTCCTCAAGAGCAGGTCTTTGGTGCCCCTCTTCGATTTGAATCACAAGCCACGAGCCTTCTTTCCCCCTATAGTGAAGAATATTATGGGCAGAGTGTAACCCAACAAACAACTAACCCTCCCCTGCCTGAACCCGGCTACTTCACCAAGCCATCTGTAGTCCCTGTTCAGCCACCAAAGAGCATTGAGGGGAAGCCTATGGACTTTGGGAAGCTCTCCTTTAGCCAGCAGGCACCTGCTGAAGTCCCCAAAGTGCCTAGTTTTGGAGCAGGGGCAACTGCCCAGTCAACGCCCGCAGCTGCTTTTAAATTCAACTCCAACTTCAAATCCAACGATGGAGATTTCACTTTTTCAGCTTCCCAGGCCAAGCACAGTGAAAGTCTTCTTGGTCTTCTTACGTCAGACATTCCCGCTAAAATAGATACCATCCCAGAGAAGCCTTCAGCCCAGGAGCAGCCCCCCAGCCAGACAGGCATCTTCACCTTTGGCAATAAAAATGTGTCTGGCTTCTCCTTTGCTGATTCTGCTCACAGCACAGGCACTGGAAGTCTATTTGGAAATGGGGAACAGCCATTTAAATTTGGGGTAGCAACGCCTGCAGCAGAAGAGGAAAGAGCAGCAGAGAGCGACAATGACAGCACTCATGTTGAGGAGGATGAAGATGGTCCTCACTTTGAACCCATTGTACCCCTTCCTGATAAAGTAGATGTGAGAACAGGTGAGGAGGAGGAGGAGGAAATGTTTTGCAACAGGGCAAAGCTGTATCGATTTGACACAGACACAAAAGAGTGGAAGGAGCGAGGCATTGGCAATATTAAAATCTTAAAACACAGCAGTAAAGGAAAGGTCCGCCTTTTAATGAGAAGGGAACAGGTACTTAAGATCTGTGCAAACCACTACATCAATGCTGATATGCTACTGAAACCGAATGCTGGCTCTGACAAATCCTGGGTCTGGAATGCCATTGATTATGCAGATGAAGAGCCTAAGCCCGAACAGCTGGCCATCCGCTTCAAAACAGTAGATGAGGCAGCCCTTTTCAAAGCTAAGTTTGAGGAAGCCCAGAAAATTGTGCTCAAATCAGCTGAAAAGCATGATCAACAGGAGAAGAAAGAGGAAAGCATAAAAGATTCTGAATCACTGGCAGCCCAGTTTGCACTTAAAGATGGAGAATGGGAATGCACTGTGTGCTGTATAAGAAATAAACCCACAGATGTGCGATGTGCTGCTTGTCAAACTGCTAATCCCAATTCCTCATCCAAGCCAGACATTCAGGCTGTTAGTGAAACCAAAACCAGTCCCTTTACTTTCAAATTTGGGATTGATTCATCAAAACCCAGTAGTTCTGGCTCTACTTTTACTGGATTTGGTTCTTTTGGATCATCTATACCCTCCTCATTTACATTTGGCACAAGCACCTCAAAACCTGCTGACACAGTCACCAGTGCGTTTGGTTCTGGCTTTGGGGCTCAGTTTGGCAAGAAACCCGGGCAGTGGGACTGTGATGTATGCCAAGTAAGAAATGAGGCCTCTGCAGACAGTTGTGTTTCTTGTAAAGCTCTTAAGGCTTCACCTAAAACAACAGCACAAACAACACCAGCTGCAGATACAACAGATGCGGCCTCTATATCTGCTTTTGGTTCTGGGTTTGGTGCCCAGTTTAGCAAGAAACCCGGGCAGTGGGACTGTGGTGTATGTGAAGTAAGAAATGAAGCCTCTGCTGACAAGTGTGTCTCCTGTGGAACCCCCAACCCTGCTGCTAAATCAACAAAGGGACCAGAAGCTCCAGTAACATCAAATCCACCAGCAGTGTCTGGATTTGGGGCTGAGTTTGCTAAAAAGGATGGGCAGTGGGACTGCAATACCTGCCTGGTCAGAAATGATGCATCTGCTGCTGAATGTGTGTCCTGCCAGTCCCCAAATCCCAATCCCTCTTTAGAAGCTATGTTTGCCAAGAAAGATGGGGAATGGGATTGTGACACTTGTCTGGTGAGAAACAATGCCTCCGCCAATAAGTGTGTGGCCTGTCAAACACCAAATCCCAATGCTAAAAGCACAAGCAGCACTGCTCCCTCAGCCTCCTCATTCAGCTTTACATTTGGAAGCAAAAGTTCATCAAGCCAGCCTGCTGCAACTGGATTTACAATGCCTTTTGAAACTGGCAGCACTTTTACATTTGGTCACAATAAAGACAAAAGCTCTGCTGCTTCTTTTAAGTTTGAAGCTCCTCAGTCTGGGTCTAGTACCACAAGTTCTTCAGGCTTCTCTTTCTCAATGCCCATTCCAGCTGGTGGCTTCAAGTTTGGCATTCAGGACACCGCAAAAGAAACTTCCCCAACTGATACAACTGATAATCAAACGGGTCCATCGGGGTCAGCCTCCAGTTTCCTGAAAAGCATAGCTGACAAACACAAGGAGAAAGAAAATGTGTCTAAACTCTCAATGGGCCAAACAGAGCAAGAGCAAAATCCATTAATTGCTGGAAAAAGTGCATTTAGTTTTGCCGACTTGGCAAAGTCCACTGGAGGAGATTTCCAGTTTGGACAGAAGGACCCCAATTTCAAAGGTTTCTCTGGGGCTGGTGAGCAGGTGTTCTCAACCCCCACCAAGGCAGATGCCTCAAATGAGCTAGAGGATGACGACATGTATAAAACAGAGGAAAATGATGATATTCAGTTTGAACCAGTGGTCCAGATGCCTGATAAGGTCGACCTGGTGACAGGGGAGGAGGATGAACAAGTTCTCTATTCTCAGCGTGTCAAACTGTTCAGATTTGACTTGGACAGCAGTCAGTGGAAAGAGCGCGGTGTAGGAATCCTTAAATTCCTGAAAAACACCTCTAATGGCAGACTGAGGGTACTAATGAGAAGAGAACAAGTTCTGAAGGTGTGTGCCAACCACTGGATCACCACCACCATGAATCTAAAGCCCCTGGCGGGCTCCGACAAAGCATGGATTTGGATGGCCAATGACTTCTCAGATGGCGACGCTAAACTTGAACAGTTGGCTGCTAAGTTTAAAACCCCAGAGCTTGCTGAGGAATTTAAGGAAAAGTTTGAAGAGTGTCAGAGACTTCTCTTGGACATCCCCCTACAAACGCCCCACAAGCTTGTTGACTCAGGCAGAACGGCACGCCTCATTCAGAAGGCAGAGGAAATGAAGTCTGGTTTGAAAGACCTGAAATCCTTTTTGACAGACGAGAAAACAAAGATCAAAGATGACGACAGCCAAGGAGACATTACAACATCTAGCAATGTTTCAAACCTTGTAATCAAGCCTCACGGTGAAACCACCGGCCCCACCTTGGAGTGGGATAACTACGACCTAAGAGAAGAGGCTTTAGATGATACGGCTTCTTCATCAGTCTATGCCTCTCCAATGGCCAGCAGCCCCCTCAGAAAGAACCTTTTCCGTTTTGGGGAATCCACTGGTGGATTCAGCTTCAGCTTCCAACCTGGCATCAGCCCCTCCAAGTCTCCTGCCAAGCTTAACCAGAGCAGAGCCTCAGTAGGTACTGATGATGAGCAGGATGTAACCCAGGATGAGGAGAGGGATGGCCAGTACTTTGAGCCTGTGGTCCCCTTGCCTGATCTGGTGGAGGTTTCTACAGGAGAGGAAAACGAACAGGCAGTCTTCAGTCACAGGGCCAAACTGTATCGCTACGATAAGGAACTTGGTCAGTGGAAGGAGAGGGGTATCGGAGACCTCAAAATCTTGCAGAATTATGAGACTAAACGAGTGAGGCTGATAATGAGGAGAGACCAAGTACTTAAGATCTGTGCCAACCACAGGATAACAGCAACCATGAAGCTGGAACCTATTAAGGGCGCGGAGAAGGCCTGGGTCTGGAGTGCTATGGACTTTTCTGAAGCACTAGAGGGTAAAATGGAACAGTTAGCTGTGAGATTCAAGCTGCAGGACACTGCAAACACATTTAAACAGGTATTTGATGAGGCCAAGATTGCCCAAGATAAAGAGGAACTCATGATGCCAGTAACATCCAGGGTTGCCACACCCCAAGACAGTGGACCCAAAGCATCTGCTCAGCCTGCTACACCTGTGTGCGGGAAGGCAGCCATCGCTGTTCTGGAAGAGACCACAAAGGAACGTACAGAGCTTCCCCCTGACAGTCAGCCATGTGCAGCTGGGTCTCCAAGTCCAGTCAACCCCTCAAAGACAGTGGTGTCACCCCCTAAGTTTGTCTTTGGCACTCAAAGCCTTCAAAAGTTTTTTGGCTCCCCTAAATTTAATTCTGAGACTGAGGAATCTGCATCCAGTTTGAAAGCCAAAGATTCTGGACATCCTGCCAAGGATTCGCCTGCAGCACCTGCATTCAAAATCCCAGAAAAAGGTAAAAAAAAAAAAAAAAAACTTAATATATGTGCAGTATTTGTTTGATTTTTCTGATTTGTTTTTGAATGAGTATCACGACTGTTTTTGTTCATTTGAGTTTTAGTCCATTGTCTTGTTTCATTTGCATCTCATTGCTCCATCATCTTCTTTTATTAGTTAAACCCAGCCAAGACCCATTCTCATATTTTCAAGGACAGTTTTTGTATTATAATCAGTGATTTCTGATGTCCTCCCCATGCAGCCACTTTATATAAATTGCTTAATTATGTTGTTTAATTATGTTAAGATAATCTGAACCTTTAGTAAAACTGTGTACAGTAAATTATCGAGAGGAGGTTTTAGTCAACACACTGAACATGTTGCATACCCTTAGAGCTTGAACACAGTTCATTCAACACACATTCGTATACACGTTACATTTTCATTTTAACACTTTTGGCTGTGTTTTATGATTATGATACCAGCCTCACAATTAGTTTCTCTTCGCCCAACAACCCATCATCCTTTAGGGCTGGATTTTAGGCTTTTCAAAGATAACCCAATGGCTTTTTGGACCAGCACATCAACCACCCAATTTGAACCCCCAGGTACTCTAATCACTGCAGTGTGTGTTAACACCTCTCAGCTGTCACCTGGCTGGCCCCTATCACTAGGGCTGAACGACTAATCAAATTCAGATCGATATTGCGATGTAATAGAACGCAATTTTCAAATTGCAAAAATTGCCCAGGCTCCATGTGCACACATGCTGCCCTACGCTCCACATGATGCGAAGGAGATATGTCTGGCTTTCCAGCCGCTGAGGAAAGTCAGAGGGAGTTGGCCCCGAAGTGAGCATCAACGCCCCGACCACAGTCTGGAAGCTGAGGCAGGAACAGTTAATAACATGTTGACAACAAGGCTTTCAATTATCTAAATATTTTAGAGTGGTAGAACCGTAGTCAATAAGCACTTCAATTTGTGTGATTGGTTACAATCCCATAACTGACAGATCACCAAGATTAAGATTTATTTTTCAATAGCAATAATAGAGATAAGGAAGAAGATAGAGATAGATAAGGAACTTAAAAAAAAAAAAAAAATCACACACTAAATTGTAATCGCAATATCGGTCCAAAATAATCACAATTAGATTATTTTTCTTTATCGTTCAGCCCTATTTATCACTAGACAGAAATAACCTGGATGCACGGAGTGGAAAAAAAACATTGACGCTAATGTGTTGCATGTCCAGTGTGTGGAGGTGCAGTTTTTTTATTGTTCAAAAAATACTCAAGTTTGTCGCAACATTTAAGTGTCTCACACTGGAGGGATTTTATCTGCTAGTTTGTCGGAGTCCTGCTGTAAATAGTATGTAATGGATTGAAATAATTCAGTGTTCCTTTGAGGGCTTTTATTATGGCTGAGCAGTAATTCAGTATTATCATTCATCATCTTTTCATATAATATGTCATGCTGACATTCTCAGTTTGTCATTGTGGTTCACAGTTCTTATGTCTAAATGAATATAAAATCTTTTTTTTAACTTACCAAAGCCTGTTAGATTGAAATCCTAGATGCAGTGTTTCCCATACATTGATTTATTTGTTGTGGCCCACCACTATATCAGCATTGACAACTTATTGATTTTTTTTTATTATTTTTTGTATTTAAAATGGGTAAAATCCTAGTTTGTTGTAGAGCTGCACAGTGCAGCGCAGTAATTCGCACAGTCCCTCCTTCTATCTGTTTGTTGGACCATAGATGAGACAAAAATTGGCTAGCTAGTGCACCCAGCAGTCTGTCCGCCTCACTCCCTGCCCAAGAGACTACTTCACTGGGAGAGGAGTGCGTCGCAACTCCAAAAATGGATCTTCAGTTAACACCTGTAACAAGTCAAATTCAGCCAGCACGAACCCCAGCACCTTGGGGCGGACTGGTGCGTTGGTAGCAACAGGAAGTTTGCTGATCTTGCAGGGAGTCAGGGCAGTGTGATATGAGAGCCCTGGCACTTGTGCTGGCTGAATTTGAGTTGTTACAGCCACTAACTGAATGTTCGTGCCCCCCCAGAATCCAATTCTGTAAGAAACAATGAAATAGTCATTTGTTCATCGAAAAATGATGTTGATTTTGTCAACAAATGTCCAGTTATGTTAAATCAGACTTTCTCTCATCTGAGTCATTAAAACAATCAGAGGGTCTCATACTAGGCTTTAGGTGGGCTTTGGGTTTTGCTCTATTCTATATATACAAGAAAATATGGGAACAAGGTAGTGTAATAACAGTAGTAAAATTTTGTAATGGTTAATGGCCAGTTAGCATTTCATTAATAAATGCACAGCATCAAATTAGAGTTTTGTATAGCAACAGGACACACATTAAAAGGTAATGCCTTTTGAAAGGCGAGCTGAGAAGATTCCTCGCAGAGCGTTCCCTCACAGGGGAATGCACTGTGCGAACGTCACACATGCCATTTTTAGTGCGGGAAGTGTAGCAACAGCATGAAATGCAATTCCCCGTCTGGTCTGCCTTCTGCCAGTGATGTGCACCTCAGCAAAGGCTAATTAGAGTTAAAGCTCAGGTATTGGTGCTATTTAATGCAACAGTGTCATGTGTGATACAGCAAGTCTGTTAAGTGAAATGAAAAACAGACATATGCATACAGAAATGTTCCCTTAATACAACTTCTCTCACACATTTTAAAATCAGTGGCATGCTATACATTTTTGCAGTGCATGACTTTTTTCTGTGTGGAACTAACACCTGTGGATGTAAAGGGAATAAAGCAGTTTGATTTCTCTGTTCTTTTGAGGCTCCCCAGGCTGACTATTTATTGTTCTACTTCTGTTGTATCTGTCTGTCTCAGGGACACCTCAGGCAGAGGGAGGCGCTGCAGGGTCAGGTGAGGACTCAGATATGGAGGTTGTGTATGTCAGGGAACCCACTGCTGAGCAGGCAGCTTTAGCCAGGAAACTTCTGCTGCCTCTCACCTTCTTCTGCTACAAGAACGAACCAGGCTACACCAGTGACGACGAAACTGACGGTGAGATCAAAAGATTAGAAAGAAGTATAAAAGTGTGTTGTTGAAGTGAACATTATAACTACAATGAATTACGTGACTCTAGGGCTGTAGTCAACCAAAGAAAATCTTGGTCGACTAAAGTCGTACATAATTTTCGACTAATCGATTAGTCGTGGAAAAAAAAAATCTACACGTTCTACATATAGATTAACTAAATCAGCCACAGTGCACTGGTTGCACTCTACCTGGTAGCCTTATTAGCCTAAATGAATTATAAATAAATATAAACAGCTTGTATTTGCGGTATATTAAATAATTTTTAACCTAATCATTTTATATTGAAATGATAACAACAGACCCGGAGCCGGCCGGCGTGCCGTCACATGCACCTGTGCATATTCATATGATTTCCAAAATAGAACTTTATCAACTGGTGAATCCAGCACAAGAATTACTGAGAAATATACAAAATGATTTTAAGATAATTGTTTTTGTCTTCTTGTTTTAAAATAAACAGGATACCTCCACTATTGTTCCAGCCCGCAGTGTGTGATGTCCAAGAGCTGTGCGGCTGTGATCTGACCTCACAAAGACAAAATAGCCTATTAACTTGAAGCTTGAAGTACAAAATTGCAAGTCCATTTTTAAAAGAACATTTATTAAACAAACCAACTCAAGGTGAGAACAATTTAGTACGAACTCCAGAACTTTACCTTTCAGTTCATCACACTGTAACATCCCTCAATAATAATAATCACACGCCGAGACGTTAGCCGGTTTAGCTGGCGATTATTTCCTGATTGTACCACAGGCCACTGTGGGCTGTAGTCACGCCACAACAACAAAAAGCCTGGCAGAAGAGTCCACTAGTCGCTCGAGTGCCGCCGTCTTGCGTGCAGAGAAGAAAACACACACCTGTGAGTGTCTGTGAACGCGTCTCACTCACAAGATATGTTCACAGATCCTCAGGAAAACCAGCACTTTTACTTAACATTTCACCAGCACTCGAAAATATCTGTACTTCAACGTAACAGTACAGAATCTGTGCTAAATCCCTCTTATTTATAACACACATAACAGTAACGTGGCCTAGTTCATTATAATACTTTGTGGTCAGTGTGTGCATGATTGTCTCGCGTGCTTGCACTGTATATCCAAAATCTTAATCAGGTTCTTAAAGCCTTTCCCCTCCACGACATTAACGGGCCTCATAAAGCAATAAAGTCGACAATTGCCGTCGTAACATAATTTTTCTGTTTGTTTGAGAGAGGAGGCTCACAAGGATGCGTAGGCTATGGCGTAGGATCTGCATAGAGCTGACGCACAAGTATAAATCCCGTTTAAGACTAGAGGAACCACAGCTGAGTGGACCATGGCATTCATAAAGTTATCTGTTAAATCAGGTGGGCGAG
>JAPZEB010000005.1:21151120-21161247 GCA_029783705.1 Chaetodon striatus
TGTCATCTGCAAATTGATTTTAAGTAGGGAGGGGAAAAAATCGATTCAAATCATGAATCTAGATTTTTTGTGAAAAAATCAGAGATTTTTTTTTTAGGCCATATCGCCCAGCCCTAACACATGCCCACCAAACAAACACATTATAGGTGCTCACTTGATCTTGACACCTATTGGACAGGTTGACATGAAAAGGGGGACAGACATTTATGCAGAGACATATATATATATATATATATATATATATATAGACACTACATTAACTGCATCACCCCATTGCAACATTAGCTTTTAATTTTTGCTTAATTTAGCAAATTTCCTTTTTGTATTTCCTACAGATAGGGTTGTCTTTTTTTCTTTTTTTTTTTTCCAATTTACAATCAGCTTATTTCATTAACCTGAAACTTGACCGCACATCCTCGAAAAAACTCAGCAAGTGCCTTTAATCACTGTTTAATTGAAACAGGTGCACATTGCATGCTGCCTCCATGATCACTGTATGCATATGTTCCTCATCAACATCCTGAAATTTGAATATTTGATAAATAAGTGTTAAAAAAGGAGAGATTTCATTTTTGAAGCGACAGAAAGTGACATAGGGCCAAGATTATTTCTTCATGCCTTTTGCATTAGGAGTTCGTTGCTGTCTCTCACCATGAAAATTTGTTAATGTCTGTGAAGCTGGCCATCATGAGGCTGAAAATCTGAATACTTTAATCAGAGAAGTAGACAAAACAAGCAGAAACTGTCTAGGATTCTTGCCCACTGGTATTGCCCAAGGAATATGGGCATTCACTGACTGCAAATTAATGAAGTAATTTAAGTGAAATGTGTGTTGAATTTTCAGATGAGGACTTTGAGTCAGCTGTAAAAGCCCTGAATGGAAAGCTTTACCCTGATCCTCCTGAGAAAAAGGCTGCAGCATGTGGTGATGGTATGTATGTCATAACCTGTCACACTATTTTATGCAATCATGCATTCTCGCCCCTGCCATTTGTCAATTACCATGTCAGTTTGATTAATTTCACAGACATTTTAAAGGCTGTGATGATACATGATCTTTTCATGTCAAAAGTAATGCTCACATCGCCTGCCAGTCATTCTCTAGCCCTAAACTTGTATGTCCTGCATTCAGAGTCAGACTGCCAGGTGGTGTGGGAGAAAAAGCCGACGCCGGAAGAAGAGGAGAAGGCCAAAAGCCTCCAGCTTCCACCCACCTTTTTCTGCGGCCTGAGCACCACAGACAGCGACCCGGACCAGGACAAGCCTGAAGACTTTGAGACAGAAGTCCGCAAGGCACAGCAAGACCTGGTAACAGATACAATTCTTATAAAGGCTGCTATATTTATACAGAAAATAGTGTATATCAAATAATCATGTCAGTGGACAGTATCCACAGATTACCCAGTGTACACGTGGTCAGACGCCAAGCCTTTGTTCAAAAACAGAACAACTGTTTATTTAGTATTGCAAGCAGGCCATCATAGCTGCATCTATTTATGGTGATGAACGAGAACATAATGAACTTAGCATCAAGACAGCATCACTGTTGTTGTTAAATTGCTAAATTGTTTCAGGGTGCCCAGTTCAACCAAGCTGAAAAAGCCTCCAGCAGCCCTGCTGTGGCTGCAGAAGAACCAGCATCAGGCTCCTCATCCAGCAGCACAGAAGCTACAGGCAGCACAGTTTCCGCAGCCAGCGCTGAAGCTGCAGCCAGCACAGATTCCGCAGCCAGCACAGACGCTGCAGGCAGCACAGATACCGCAGCCAGCACAGACGCTGCAGGCAACACAGATACCGCAGCCAGCACAGACGCTGCAGGCATCACAGATACCGCAGCCAGCACATCTACAGCAGAGGAGCAGACCTCAGACCAGCCAACAGAGACTGAGAGTGAAGCTCCTAGCAGCAGCTCTCCCATTGACCTGTCAACTAAGAAGAGCCCAGAGCCAGAGTCCAACACTGGGACTGCCTTTGCAACCTCTACTTCTACAACAGCCAGTCAAGGTACAGACTGCTTGCTGTTCATTATAGATGAACAGATTCCAGACCATTGGCCTTTGATAGTCCACCTGCTGTGTGTGGGTCAGCATTGGTGTGTTCAATTTGAGAAGCACCTTTTCAGTCCAAACTTTCCTGCCAGCTTTACAAACAAATCTCGCATACCAGAGTAGGTTTGGTCTGGATGCTACTCAGCAGCCTCAATAATTATAGGAAAACATAGCACATCCCTCCCACACAAGTTTGGGAAGGAGGTGCATACATAAGGAATACTTCCCAAATGACCAGTTGTGCATCAGTTACTCACCCCGTGTTACGCTAAACCCAAGAAGAAAACTGAAGAAAACTTTCTCACATGCTTCTGGTGACAGAAGAATCCAAACACATGCACTTGAGCTAAAACTTATCTGTGCGCTCTTCAAAGCCACTGTACTGACAAAAACAGTCATTTTACCTCACTGAACACGGGTGTTGCTAGTCTACAGTTGCCTCAATCTGTTAGTCAGTTTGTGTTATTGTGTGACTGATAAATCCAAACTAACCCTTAACAACACAGAAGTCACATATTAACACAAACAAACTAGCTTACTTAGGCAGCGTTAGACCAGCAGGTCCCATGTTCTGTGAGGTAAAAGTACTGTTTTAGTCAGTGGAGTCTGGCTTTGAGGAGAGCATCAATTAATTTCACTTTAAGTTCAGTTTAAATACTAATGTTTTGGTGAAGATGCATGTGTTTGGAAGTACTGAGCATCCGACTGGATAAATGAGACTTGGATTATACTGCATGAGTTGTGTGACAGCTTGCAAGCAGACGTTTGGTAGTTTTACTGTTCAATTCATCAATAATGTTCACAGTTTTTGGATTCTTTGTTCTATGTGGAGTTATGTGACAAAGTTTTTTTCCCCAAACTCAGTTTAGCGAGGGGCGAGTAACTTCTTCCACCTAAATGAAATATTCTTTTAAATAGATTTAGCTGTTCAAGTATCAGCTTCAGCTTAGATCGAGATGTATAACAGAACAGTTGCCTCATTACCTCATACAGTGCTCACGTTGTTGTGTCCAACATGCTATCTGTTGGACTCCTGCATACAATATGAAAGGAATAATAAAAACTGCATTCAGTTCAGTATTTCATGATGTCTTTTTCCCTCCCACCACAGACTCCTCCAGCTTTGGCTTCAACTCGTTTGGAGGCTTCTCTTTTGCTGATCTGGCTCAAAACACAGAGTCATTTGCATTTGGAACTCAAGGTCGGCTTCAACATTGGCATTTGTTAAGATGGTCTTTCTTTATGACAGCTGACTGTTGTAGCATGTTGTTACCAACACATGACCACAAAATTATATTTCACCACATATTTATTGCTTCTCTTTTATGAAGACTCCAACTTCTCATGGGCGAATGCTGGAGCGACAGTATTTGGCACCGCAGCGACCGCAGCACCAAAAAACAATGCTGATGAGGATGGCAGCGATGAAGAGGATGCTACGAATAATGTGGACATTCACTTTGAGCCGATAGTGTCACTACCAGAGGTACCTTAAAATGCTGAACTTTAATATTTTGATTGGTTTTTTAGGCATTAAATTGAAGTCTAGTGAATGAGGTACAGGACCTGACCTCATCCTTGTGTTGTGTGTCTCTCAGGTGGAGACAAAGTCTGGAGAGGAGGACGAGGAAATCCTGTTCAAGGAGCGCGCCAAACTGTACCGATGGGACCGGGACCTCAGCCAGTGGAAGGAGCGTGGCATTGGTGACCTCAAGATCCTCTTCCACCCAACCAAACATTTCTACCGAATCCTGATGAGAAGAGATCAGGTGCTGAGAGTTTGTGCCAACCACACAATCACGCAGGCCATGGAGCTCAAACCCATGAATGCCTCGGCTAACGCACTGCTCTGGACTGCCACAGACTACTCAGGTACACATGTAGTGTGTCTGTGCTTTATTTGTCTGTTTTTAAGTTTCTGTCTTTTAATAGCTATTGTAAAAGCATCCTGCAGTGACCTAACACTTTAATTACTGTGCATTGATAACCTGATTTTCAATAACCGTGATGTGATTTCTTACTGTTTTTTTGCATGATCTTGACAATTACCAGGTTGGGGATTCAACAGAGGGATTTGGAGGGCAGACTTGAGCCAAATGTTACTTTGTGCTAACATGTGAATTGATGCTTCCTTGGCTGTCCTTTTGTTTATAGTCTTTTCCTCTGGTTTCTCAGATGGCGCAGGTGTAGTGGAGCAGCTGGCGGCCAAGTTCAAAACCCCTGAAATAGCTGAATCCTTCAAGAAGACCTTCTCTGAGTGTCAGAGCCGCACGGGCCAAACTGACGGAAACGCCTCGAGCGTTACCTCACCCCAGATGTCCAGAGTTCAAGAGCACTCTAGAGACACTAACCCCCAGGTGTTCCTCACAGTGGCAGGCGACGGCCAACCACTGGGCACCATCACCATTGAGCTTTTCTCCCATATTGTCCCAAAGACAGCGGAGAACTTCAGGGCTCTCTGTACCGGTGAGAAAGGCTTCGGGCTGCGGGACTCCATCTTCCACAGAGTCATACCGGACTTTATGTGTCAGGTGAGGACATTATCAAGATCAGATGACTAACGTTTCACACATATTCCAAATGTGAAACTTGTGAAAGGCTATGTGCTTATTGTAGCACAGATATGTTTGTAACTACAGGGCTCAATCTACACTTAGCAAAACACACAGTATTTATTTTCAATAGTTTCAGTAGAGCTGTATTTGAATCTGAATTTTCAGAGGTAAATGTGATTCGGCAGTGTGGGCCAATGTTTAAAATATGACATGCACTGTGCTGGGATGTGTCATGGTCATCAATCGTGTGAAATTTGTGATTTCCACACAAAAGACATCAAAAGCATCGAAGCCCATTTCCACCAGTGTGATGGGAAAAAGTCATTACAACATAGTATTTCAATATAAAGACAAGATTTCTCAAAATAATGGCTGTCGTTTCTCATTTTGAGATATTAAGTCAATATTTTGAGTCTTTTTTTAGATGAGTAATTCATACTTTCAAGAAGGTTTCTGATTATTACTTTCAGTAGGGCTGTACGATTATGGCCAAATTGATAATCAGGATTATTTATCACGATTATTCGTCAGTTTTTGGGGTCACATTTTTGTTATTGCACTTTCACATTTAAGGTTCTTTTTCCCCTGAATTCAGTAGATCTCCTAGAAACAAAATATAAATAAAATTATACCAAAAAAATAAGCTAACTTTAAATAAAAGTATTAATTCTATTTTTCTCATACAGAGTTCGTTAACTTGAACAGGTTCAGCGAGACTTCATTAACTTTGGATCGGAAATGTCCAACAGCATTTTTTGCAGACACTAAATATCAAACAAAAGGCAGAGAGTGTATCGTATGAAGTCGCTGTGGGCTTCAAATTTACCACTTCTTAGCAGAAAGCAGATAATACATTTATCTCAGAGCCTTACAGCGCAAAGCCTCTCCTTCCGGGGCCGCTGCATTGTGTCCCCAGCTGCCTGTACCAAAGAGCAGCGTGAAAGTGTAGAGCGCTCGCTCCGCAGTAAAATCTTGGTATTGAGGAGTCTAATGATAATTTGAATCTTCTCCACCTTTTAGGGGGCAGCCCCATAAATATTCGATTAATTGTGCAGCCCTAACTTACAGGATTTTTTTTTTTTTTTTTTCATCACACTGGCAGAAATGGGCTTTCATACAGAAATGTGTCCTAATCATAGTTCTGTAATAAAATTTGCTGGGGGTTGCCTCTGCTGCATGGTGCTTGTTAGCATGGAGAGCCAAATTGGTGATCACGCTGGACAACAGAGGAAGCAAACAGCATTACTCCCATACATATTTTTCTCATCTGTGATGTTGAATCCAAAGTGCTCAGATGGTTTGGTTTCATGATGATTTGCTCAGTATGGCAAACTAGTTTCTTTATTTTGCGTTTGTATATTTTAAATAGGGAAGAATATATATATTTTATAGTAGCAGATCTCCATGTAACATTATTAACAAGTTCCCCATTGGTCTTTTAGGGCGGTGACATCACCAACAGTAATGGCACAGGAGGAAAATCCATCTACGGCACCCAGTTTGAGGATGAGAACTTCGATGTTCGGCACACAGGCCCGGGCATTCTGTCAATGGCCAATCGTGGACGCGACACCAACAACTCACAATTCTTTATTACCCTGAAGAAAGCCGAACACCTGGACTTCAAACACGTGGCTTTCGGCTGGGTTCGGGATGGCATGGATGTTGTGCAACAGATGGGAGCGCTTGGCACAAAGGCAGGTACACCCACAAAGAAGCTGGTCATCACGGAGTGTGGACAGCTGTAGCTTTTTAAATGTCAGATCAAGATTCACAGCTTGGTTCAGGCTATTACGTTAATGGTCAAAAAAGACTTTGGATAATGATGTGTTCCCTGTGCAGTGCGCACCCTCCTGCTAAAACTGAATCCATAGTCATTAGGCATATGAGAATTAAACACTGATCACAGGGCTACTGGTCGACACACTTCATCATAGAAGCTTGGCTCCAGTGGCTTGGAATTAGAAATTATTTTGCTATCCTACATAATCGCAGATGGGAAACACAGTGTTGTATCTGGGAGGAGCAAATATAGTATACTTTTGCTCTGTTGCACTCGCATCTTTATTATGGTCTGTCAATAAATTCTCATAATTTGTTTATTTTGTGTGTATAATTGTACATGGACAACTTTTTTAATGTCTGTTTTTGTTCTATTGTCTTGCATGTGCTCAATTTGAATGTGCTGGTTCTTCTTTATAAGCTCCACTCGGGTATTTTTTCCCTTTTTGACTAAGTCTTAACTATAATTTAAAGGTGAGGTTGTTTTTTTGAAAGCACCTGTTGGTTTGTAACTGTTCCCCTGCCTTCTTTCCAAACGCTGCCTCCGTGTATCTCCTCCTGTAGGGCTTCCCCAGTGATTTTTCTTTTGTGTAAGTGGATTTCATAACGTGCAGATAATTGGACTTCACACTTGCCCACACAAACTTGAGTCATCTCACTGTGGTACCCCGTGGACGGAGGGTTGCTAGATGATGACACTGCATCTGGTTTGGATTTTACAAAGGTGTTTCGTTATAGTTTGAGATAATCACAAGGTTGAAATGGTGCTTGTTGTACCAAAATAATATGCTAATAAAGGAGAAATAAAGTTGCTTTACAAGTAATGGATGGCAGTCTGAGAGGTTTTCTTTCAATGTTTTATGTATGTCCTTCCCTAGTACATCTGACTGATATGGAAACAGATGAACACAGGCTGCATTCTCACCTTGATTTTAACAGTCTAAATGTCTACTTTTAACCTCTCCTTATAGGCTGTAGTGTTTGTATGGGCATGTGCTGTGAGCAGCTCAACCACAGAGTAATTTTCTTCTTAAATCATTTCATTTGAAATACTTAAAATTACCGATTGCAGTAGTTGTAGCCTCATTACATGTTATCTTGACCACTTTTTAACCATAAAGTAAATAGATTAACAATACCTCAGTTCACCACCAGAGGTATTTTGTTATAAGGCCTTTATGTAGGGAAACACACTTTACAGACAGCATAAATGAACAGTTAAACAAACAGTTCAACCAAAATAACATCACAATCAAATTCTGGAGAAGTGGGGACTTGAACTCACGTTTAAGTATTTCTAAAACACTGCCAGCAGCTCTAGTTCCATGACTTGTGAAATTAAGAGGTGGTAGAGTTGCACCTCTTTACTTTAGAAGCCACAGTTAACAAAAATGTGAGATATAAAATTTAAAAAATACTCATAATTCAAAATGTATAAAATAAGGCAAGTCTTTGTCGATAGAAATTCAGGTCTTCAGGCAAACAGCACAAAGGCAGAAATAGAGTTAGGTTCTGCATCACCTACAAACTTCTTCTGCTTGACTACAAGTCGCTCCACCGTACCTATCGGACCTTCTCCACCAGCATACCCCATCACAGAACATGAGGTCCTCTGACTCAGGCCTCCTCTCCATCCCCTGCACCAATAGGCAGACCTTTGGGGATAGAGCCTTTAGTGTGGTGGCCCCCACCCTCTGGAACGCTCCCCCAACGGAGATTCGCCCTGCTCCATCTCTGGACACTTTCAAGTCTGCACTGAAAAGACACTTATTCACACAGGCCTTTGGCAGCTGGTCTGTTTGTCTTGCTCTGTCTTGTTTTGTTTGTTTATCTGTTTTTTTTTTTGTTTGTTTTTTTTCTTTAAAGCATCCTTGGGTCTCTTGAAAGGCGCTATATAGATTAAAGCTATCATCATCATTATTATTATTATTATTATTATTGTTGTTGTTGTTTTTATCATTATTATTATTATAATACATAATATTTATTTTTTTCTGTCCTGACAGAAATGAGATTTTCCTAGTACAAGGGTCAGCAACCTTTTCTATTAAAAGAGCCATTTTAATGTATAATATCATGAAGGTAACACAGCCTGCCAAATTTAAATGAACCTATCAACATTACTAAGAGGTCTAAATGAACATTCATTAATGTATTTTACCACCACTGGTCCAGCCGCCGCTGTAGACTGCTCCAGGAATGAGTCCTAAAATCTGGAAATGAGTTAGCATTTTGCCACTCCAGGTTCCCTTGTCTCAAAGTAGTTAGATGCCTGAATAAAGGTCTGTGGTTAACACAAGCTCGAGGTATTTTCATATTTTCAGTAAATCCAGTAAATAAGTAAATACTCCATTCATGAAGCTTTTATATGTCATAAAAAAGGCAGCCGCTAACAAGTGGCTAAAAAAGCAGCTTTGGAGGATCAAAGCGAGGAAGGCTGCGGGCCCAGATGGCATCAGCTCCAGGCTCCTAAAGTCCTGCACAGATCAACTGTGTGGGATTGTTGAGCACATGTTCAACCTGAGCCTGAAGCTGGGGAGAGTGCCACAGCAGTAGAAAACATCCTGCGTGATACCTGTGCCCAAGACCTCGCACCCCAAGGACTTCAGCAGCTACAGGCTGGTGGCACTAACATCCCACCTGATAAAGACCCTGGAGCGGCTGGTCCTTGATCATCTCCACCCCCTGGTGAGCGCATCGTTGGATCCACTTCAGTTGCCTACCAGCCTGCCATCGGGGTGGACGATGCTGTCATCTTCCTCCAACACCGAGCTCTCTCTCACCTGGAGAAACCCGGGAGAACTGTGAGAATCATGTTTTTTGATTTCTCCAGTGCTTTCAACACTATAAAGCCTGCACTGCTGAGGGACAAGCTGGAGCACACCGGGGTGGACCAGCACCTCACACACTGGACTACCTCACCAACCGTCAACAGTATGTGAGGGCACAGAACTGTGTGTCCGACATGGTCGTCTGCAGCACGGGGGCCCCGCAGGGAATGGTCCTGACTCCATTCCTCTTCACCCTCTACACTGCAGACTTCTCATACAACACACCCACCTGTCACCTGCAGAAGTTTTTTGATGACTCTGCAATCATCGGCCTCATCACAGATGGGGATGACAGAGAGTATAGAGAACTGACACAGAACTTTGTGCACTGGTGCCAGCGGAACCGCCTCCAGATCAACGCGGGGAAAACCAAAGAACTGGTGGTGGTTTCCCCAGGCGAACACTCTCCCCCCTGACACTGGTGAACATCCAAGGAACACCTGAACAATAAACTGGACTGGACTCATAACACCACCGCACTTCACAGGAAAGGCCAGAGCAGACTTTTATCTGCTCAGGAGACTTAGGTCTTTTGGAGTGCAGGGGGCACTCCTGAAGACCTTTTATGACACTGTGGTTGCATCAGCCATTTTCTATGGAGTGGTCTGCTGGGGGAGCAGCATCCCGACAACTGACAGGAAGAGACTTGACAAACTGATCAAGAGGGCCAGCTCTGTCCTGGGATGCCCCCTCGTCAGTCGAGGTTGTAGGTAAGAGGAGGATGATGGCTAGGCTGTCATCCAAGTTCGAGAATGACTCCCATCCCCAGCAGGACACTGTGAGAACACTGGAGAGCTCCTTCAGCAACAGACTGCTTCTCCCAAAGTGTGTGAAGGGGCGCTTTCGTAGGTCCTTCCTTCCTGCAGCTGTTAGACTCTACAACCAGCAGTGCTCTCAGTAGACCACACACA
>JAPZEB010000005.1:21183735-21197990 GCA_029783705.1 Chaetodon striatus
ACACACACACACACACACACACACACACACACACACACACACACACACACACACACACAAACCACCATGACATAATGTCCTGGATATCCCATAGCTTGCCATGATGAAGGGACATTTGTCAGCTGTCACCCAAAATGGGAGATTACAGAGCTGGACTGAAAAGTGAAGACTTTCCTTGTTGAGTCAGAGATGAAATACAACTTGACAGTTCAGAATGTACTGTACAGTACACTGCACGTCTAAGACGAATCCCAGCCAGCTATCTGTCCTCTGACAGCAGATGATGGTAAAGTGTTAGTGAGGGTCAGGAGGGGTCACCTCTTTGCACGTCAGTCATGTAAGTGTTTTCCTGTAAAGTGTCTCGCTGATTCTATGTCTGACACATAAACGGTCTCACACACTTAAGCAAACTGTGTTGTGGGCTTGCCTTGAGTTGTATTGTAGCAGTGCATCTGCCACGGTGATGCAGTTGCTATAGCAATACCATGCACTAACTAGCTGGAATAACAGATTCCAATGAAGAGGAGACAGAACATTTAAAAAGGCAGAGTGGACTCGAGTGTTTAGTGTACACAAATTAACAGTTGCAGCAATGCCCTGGTCAACGCGTCAAACTTCTCTACTCCTGTTAGAATTAATTCACAACACTTTTTTGTGCAGGGGTGAAAAAAAGAGAGAACAAATGCTGCCCTGACATTTCTGTGGTTATTTTTCCACTAATAATGTGACTAATCCTTCAATATTTAGCCTGATCCTTTACTGTAACGACAATGGAATGCATATATACATTGAAATATTACACACTGCGTATCATTGAGCTTTTGAGGGGTGTAGGTAGGAGGGAAAATTACACTTACTAGTAATTTTTTTTTTATTATTTTTTTTTTTTACATATTTTGAACAAATATTACATAATAATCCAGTGTTGTGCTTTTTTTTTTACAATACTGATCGTGGACAGTCTGAGTGACTGAAATAAGCCTGAGTGTTGGAATATTTGTTTTAAGCTATCTATAACATCCATTCGCTGTATTTCAATTGACAGATGATTCCACTCTTTGCTGCATCCCATTATTCTAACTCACTGCAATCATGAGGCACAAAAACATTTAAAGTCACCACCTTTGCTCTGACATAATTCAGTCTCTCCAAACTGCAGCGTTTTTTTGTGGCTGAACAATTTCAAAGTTCACTCACTTCTTCAGCTTCATGTAGTTGTCATTGACGACCGGGCTGCATTCAGCTCTGTGCACCACCATCCCCTCCAGACTGATTTCATCTACAACAAAGACAGTGACTCAGCTGCTCAATCATGATGCAGACACATGCACTGAGACACACAGAGTTTGTTGGGAAAAAAAGAGTGAAACTTTTTTTTGTGAAACTCCACATTTTGTAATTGTAAAACTTACTTAAATAGCTGATATATACTTAAACACCCCACAGACAACAGAGAAAATACATGCTGCAAAAACTCAACTGATTCGTGTCATTATTATCATCATACAGCAGCGATCTGTAATCACCAGTTTCTAATTGTAATGATTACACAATCCAGATTTTTGTAAAAGCTCTGATGAATCCCAACTGGCACTTAGCAGCACAGAGCAGCTGAAAAGGAAACTAAATATGCTAATCAAACAAAACTGTTTTGGACATACCTTTATATTGTCCATGGTATTTTTAAACCTCACATGACCGATTCTGCGACCATACAACCATCGTGAGTTTGGGGTTGATGACACGGGAATCTACCCCACCTCCACCATCCATCCAATATGACATCAGCGCGGCATTAGAGAGACACACACGCATTCACTTAAGTCCAGAGAGGGATATAAAAAAAATAGCTTAAGAAATGAAGTTCGGTGTGACTGTTTGTAGCGCTGGATGTTGAGCCAAACTTGGCCGCGGAGGAGACTAAGATCCCAGCGCTCACTATAGCAAAGCCTGACAGTGATGGGACAAAGTGCCGGAAGGACAGCCCTCCCTGCAGCACTTCATGGCCGTTTACCAAACTGTCATGAAGAGCCACTGTGGAGGAACCAGAGTGTCACTCAACATGAGGCAATACTCACAGCAACAAAGGCTCTATGTACAATGAGGGAGGGAATAAATAAGCAGGTAAACAGTGGGATTGTCACGTTATCACCACCAACAAACATCCTGCTCCTCCAGATGTTGTTTTATATTGTGCACCTTTTCTGAGCAGCAAATATCATCCTCTAAATCACAAAATGTTACGCTACAGAAAGCACTATATCTAACTACATCTTCAAGTTAATAGATAATGAAAATAATAATTAGTTGCAGCCTGCTGTTGTTCTTCATAGCATCAGTTGCAGAGCTAGTTCATCAGGAGCACCTCGCTAAATACAGTGCAGTAGTGTAATAAATCCCACATTAATAAAGTGCATCATAGTCACTTTTGTTGAGAATGGATTAACTGAAAAACATTTTTTTACATAATGTATTTTATTTTCTATAGTGCACTGCAAGTCATAAACACCACAGCAATCAACCTCTCTGACACAGTGTCAGATTTGCAGTCAAAGCCTGAACCCCATCTTGCCTGTGCAGTGCTCAGACAAGAAGAATGCAATTTTCCAACGTTTCCCTGTTAAATCTGACACAGCACGATCTGCAAGAAGGAAATTGCCTAAATCCAGGTGCGAACAGCTGGCAGGAGCAGTGTCAAAATACTGAAGTAGCTGTAATTCCTGTCAGTGGTGCTCCTACAAAGAGCTGAATAAAGTGGATGAACATGCACTACGACATCGGGTCTGGTTTTCTATTTTTAAAAATTGTGCAAAATTGTATAATTAGGAGACTGAGTTCTGGTCTAGTCAGTCAGTGGAAGGTAGGTGCAGCACTGAGGTACTTGAGTATTTCCATTTCATGCTATTTTACACTTCTATTCCACTACATTTTATCCGACATATTTAATTATTAGTTACTTTTCAGATTAAAACTTCATATATGAAAAAAAAATGGAATTAGTTTCACCAATTCAGTATCTGACAAAATGTCTCCCCTTCTGTTTCTGAGTTATGACATTGAGTAATGACCAGAAAAGTGTTTTTGCAGAACATTATGATGTCACAGTGAAGTTGGCCTTTGACATTTTGCATATTAAATGTAATCAATTAATCACTTTTTTTTTTTTTTTTTTTTTTTTTTTTAAATCAGACATAATTAGTGTATGAATTCTTGAGTTATGGCCAAAAATGTGTTGTGTTACCTTTGCCCACCAAATTCTAATCAGTTTACCATTGAGTCCAAGTAGACGTTTGTGCCAAATGTAATGAAATTCCCTTCAGGTGTTTCTAAAATATCATGTTCACAACAATGGGACGGACATAAGGCCACAGTTACTTGACTGTGACCACCAAAATCCAATCAGTTAATTTTTGAGTCCAAGTGGATGTTTGTGCCAAATTTGAGGAAATCCCCTCAAGGTGTTCTTTAGATATTTTGTTCACGAGAACGAGGCAGAAAGACAGAGTGGCTGATAGACAACCTGAAAACATATTGCCTCCGGCCACAGCTTAGAAAAATACAACATGTTCTAGATTTAACCAGAGGTTCTAGACAATTTTGGCATTTGACTTGGTACAAAAAGTGTCTGGTTGAGACTCTGCCACATTTCAAATGTCTTAGCAGATGTACCAAAGAGACATTTCCCCACTTCTCATGTAGTTTTAACTTTAATAACTGCTTAATAGAGGTCAAATTGTTTACACATTTTCAGTATTTCACAAAAATAAAAAAACACAGATTGGTGCAAAATCCATCCTACCCCATTAATCTTTTCAGGACCCTTTGTTATTTCCCTTCGCAGGGCCCCGACCCTCAAGTTGAGAATCACTGGACTAACCTTTCCGACTGTATAAAAAGTGGTTAAAACTACAACAGTGCAATGCTGCTTACATACCTTATAATGTCATATATAATATCAATAATATGTAGAATACAAAAATTAGCAGAATAAAAATTTGATACTTTTTTAAGTGCATTTAGCTGATAATTCTTCTGTGCTTTCACTTACATGGGACCGAAAATGCCAGGCTTTTATTTTTAACAGAGTATTTTTACACTGTGGTACTGATATTTTTACTAAAGTGAGGGATATAAATACTTCCTTCACCACAACCTGTCATAATCCATTCACAACTCCTCTCAATGTGACATTTTTAGCCATTTCTGGTTTACCTTGAACATGTTCTTTTCATTTGTTGCATTTATTTTTCAAGCTGTTCTTTCATGATGTGCTTCATCCAATTATGCATCTGTCCAACCCACAACCTTTTTCTGAAACTATTTGATGCCTCCTCTGCACCTCTCCAATCAGTATTGAGAGCCGCTGTCACTGTTGTGTTTTTTTCCTTTGCAAATTTTGAATCGACTGTCCAGGAAATGATGAGTCCAGTTGGTGAGCGTTGGCGTTATATTGGCAGCAGCTCGGTCTACTGTGCATTGTTGCATGCTTTGGCATTGTTTGTATCTGGACACATAAAAGGTCTGAGAAGCCGCTACATTTCACACCCACCAGTCAACAATACCAGCAGAGAGAGAGAGATACCAAAAGGGCAAACAGAGAGAGGAAGTCTACAGGGAGCGCTAGAGGTCAACAAACAGGCGGTGAGGCATTGATAATGAACAGACTGACAGGTCCAGATGACCTGTGGAGGAGGGAGAGAGGCTGTCAAACTTATTTTAACGTTTTCTCACAATTTCCATAAACAGTTAAGGAACCTCAGGTGTGAAATCCTGTCCGGTAAATCCTCTGGGGATTTGTGCCAATCCCCTCCCTTGTCTTCACACATCCCTCACTCACGTCTTTTCCTTTCATTTCCGTCTCTCCCACTTAAAACGCGGGGGCGAAATGCAAAGAAAAGATACATGAAAAAGACGTCCTTCCCTCACAGGCGTCATCTGAAGCAGCGTCAGTTTCTGATGACGCCGGCACAGCAGGATCAGCCGTCAGTCGGCTTCAACTGCTCCGTGGTGTCTTTTGTTCAGTAGGCTGCCTTTCCACAGATAATGTGATTATAACGAGAGTTCATAGTACCACTGCTCGTGCTGTTCTTGTTCTATTGATGTCCTCCTACATGACAAACCACACGTTTGCCAATGCACAATTAAATTTAAGGGTACTTCACTGCTCTGTGTGCACACGAGCCATTTCACTGGCAGCATAGAATTTTGTAGTCATTCATTATTCATGTCTCCATTTGCTGAAGTTGTGTTTGTAAAGTCACTACTTAATCATTTATAATTGGAATACCAGAAATGTGAAAGAAATTATTTAGTTATATTGAGTTATGTTTGATGAAAAAATGAAGTTATTAATTTATTCCATTTATATAGATGACACAGCAGTTTTATGGTTGTTTTGTTAACATGGTCCACAGTAAACATCCTCTGCTTCTAACATGATGGTCAATAAGGAAACAAAATCTAGACTTTGGGAATGCTAAAACAACAGATTTGTTTTTGTTCTTTGTCAGTCCATGCTGGTATGAAACTGTAGTGTTGTGGTGCAATGATTTAACAGCAATCCAATCAACTGCGGCATCCAGTAACTCATAGATTTCATGTAAAGATCTGTGTTGACCTCTGTGCAGGATGCAGTGCGTTTTCCTGCTCAAGCCTCCTCGGGGAAACCTCCCTGCTCCTCTTAGCAGAATTAAAAGCGCTGGAATGCCCGTATCAATGGCAGGTCTGATTGATTACTGGATCACGCGAGGAAAAAGGAAAAGAGAATAATGAAATCCATGGCCCCATCATCTTGCTGTGATTGAGTGTGGTAAATTAATGAACAGGAAAGTGTGGACAGCGTGTTTGCTGAAAGGTTATCTGTGTTGACCTGGTTCTTTTTGTGTTTTGGTTGTTTATTTTGGTGTAACACTATCTTTGATACACTGTGGTGTAATTACAAGTTTTTGTACTCAACATTGTATAAAATGGTGAGCTGGTCACTGCACTGACCCATCTCACAACTAGGGGTGAGCCATATTATCTGGTTCACGATAATACCGCTATAATTTTTTTCATAACATGATACTCACGATATTTCAACTTGTTGACATATGGACATCATACTGATGGCTCCTCTGGCAGCAGCACAGCGTCTCTGCCTCTCCTCTCCCGCCGTGTGCACAAGGGAATCAGTGTGGTCAAGTGATCTTGTCAAACCTTGGGTACGGTAAACCCAGGGTACATTTTTTTTTGTATTTGGGAGCTATTAAAATGTGTAATTTGTGGTATATTTTATTTTGTTGAACTATTAATATTGTATACAGAATCTGAATCTCAATCTGAGTTACTGTTGTTGTTTACAAACTAAAGAAATTAGAGAATTTTTGTTTAGTTTTTACTGAATATTTGAGGCAAACTGTAAAATTATGTCACTTATTTTGCTGCAATTCTTTCTGTTCTTAAATTAATAATTGTTTTTTTTTTTATTTGTCATATTGTCCAGAATATTGTTATCGCAAAAATGACCTGAAATATCGTGAAATAATTTTAGGGCCATATTGCCCACCCTTACTTTGGGGAATACTATGCTGTATGTGGACCTAACTCTTTTTTTTTCTTTTACCAAAAGTAGCCAAACTTGACAAATGTCAAAGGTTTTCTAAACTTAATGAGCCTTGCAAGAACTTTATAACTTTAATAAAATACAGTCTAACATTGGCAAGGAGTTGACTTAAATCAGAAAATACCAGATCCAAGAATAAGTGTACAAGATTATAAATCTGCATTTTTTTTTGAGACTGTGTGCTCGACACACATTTTAGTGGCTACCAAAAAGTTTTGAGATTTAATAGTCAGCCTTATTGAGAGAAGAGGAATTTATGGCTGAAAGGGCAACAAGCTGCCATCAATATTTTCTGAAGAGTTATAGTTTTCTGTATAGTATCTTACTGTAGCACCAGATCAGATTTAAACACAGTTTTGGAGAAGATTACCAACCAAAAACGTATATTCTTTTTGGTTAGTTAGCAATTTTCACATTAAAAGAATTTTATGTCTAGCAGATTGGTAACTGATTTTCACACATAATTTACATCTCCACTTTCCAAAATAATATATGCCTCTTATGCCAGAGTAAAATAAACACACTTACAGAGGGTGAACAATGGAGAGAGAGTCTAACAGCTGCTGATCATTGGCCAAACGCTTTTTACTTGTTTTTCAAAAGATATTTGTTACAGTGGATAAAGTCTCATATGCTTTTTATTATTCAGATTAAACAGACAACAATGCAGATTTGCAGAGAGAGCCTAATAAGCTCCCCTCAGTGTTTTGGTGTTTATTAATAATACCAGACTAGTGAGTAGCAGGAAAATACATATGAGACATGACAAGGCAAGAGACAGAAACAGCATCAACAAAAGATGGAAATACAGATAAGCTAAAGTAATAAACAGGTGTGTTTATTGCAGGCATGTATATGAGAGGTGTGCAGTGAGACGGTCCATAACAAACATTGACAGACTTGCACAAGATTTTGTGGGAAGATTGGTCGTGAGCCAAAGGACAGCTGATTAACTGTGAAGGGGGTGGCCAACTTTGTAGAAAGACACACACACACACACACACACACACACACACACACACAATCAATTTAAAAGAAGGGATTGCCAATATCACTGTATTGATGTACCATTGGGGCTTACTATTAATCCCTGAAATCAGTCCCTCTTAGATGTTATGATGTTACAATTAGGGATGTTCCTGATGACTAATTTCCCTGTCGACTAAACAAAAATTAATTAAGACGAAAACAGTCAAAATTTAGCAAAATTTATTGTGAAGTATTTGAAACATTGTCCCAAAAGATATTGTTTGCATTAAGAGCCCTTTGAAGTCTTTAATCAGTCCCTCAAGCATCTCGCAGCAAAAAAACCTTGAATTTACGGCTAATTTTGTCAAAAAATCACATAGAAATTGCAGCATTTTTATATGATTTTTTGTGGGAAATTACGGCAAATGACAAAAATTGCCAGTTAAAAAGTGGTAATGGACACCTTGAAGGGCATTATCCCACTTATACCATGGTGACTTACCAAAGAAACAAAAAGTAAGAATATTCATTTATATTTTATGGTTTACCTAATACCTGAAACAATCATTGCTGCCCCGTGGGGTTCTGATGAAGGTGTCACCTGAAACTCAGCTGGTAAAATTGGCGGAGGCTGAATTTAGAACCAGCACGTAAAGCATGTCACCTGTTTCAACAGCCAATTGGCATGTAGTTAAGTCTGCTGGTCAAAATGGCCGCAGACGGCATGTTCGCTCATTATGACAGGTGCTCCGTCTCTGCCGAGCCCTTTGTTTCTGTCCTCATGGTGTGTCAGTGTTGGATGGTGGGTCGCTGCTGCTGCTCGTTGTATGTGCTTATGCCCCCCCACGCACACACATTCTCATTGACTGATTAATTTGCTCTAGTAATTTATATTATTGTGGCGTATTAATTATGAATACAGTCCATCTGATGCTCGTTTTGTTTCTGTTTTTTGCTGTTTCATCATTACTACAAATGCAGCTGTAGCCAGTATCTCACTATCACTATACTCATTCATATTTAAAGAAGCTACAAATTGTTTTCAGCCACAAAATAAGCCTGAAAAGCTGGAAAGTACAAAGTTGTTACACAGGGATGATACACAGTCTCATCTAGTTGCATTAGTGAGAACCAGCAGGTTTTTAGAACATTGCAGAGCGGCGCATTGCAAGTAGTCCCCTGTTTCAACTCATCTCGTCGCGGATCTTTGGTCTGAGCTGAGCTTTAGGTACGATGTAGCAACAGGAGATATTCTGGTCCGCCCAGCTCATGGAACCCTTGGGCCCAGCTGGCAGCCAGAAAACAAATGTTTTGCTTGCAAGATTTAAAGTCAATAACATTGCAGGCAGTGACAAGCAGGAAATATAATTTGACAGTACGTTTAACAACAACACTGGCTACCTATTCAGCCGTGTCATTGTCCCCGAATCGTTGTCAAGATTTTAACAAACAAACAATACGCCACGTGTAATGCTACTGTCAGCCTAAAGTTGTGAGTTGAATAGCAGATGGGATGTGAAATGATTGCTGAAGTTCAGAGGGGCGGTGTAGTACCTGCAGAGTGAGTTGCAGTCTCCCTTTTGAGGTGTTCAGAGGATGAAGCACTGAAGGACTGCTCACAGTGTTGTAAATTAATTGTAAACAGATTACAAATACTGATATTATTATGCAGCTGTGAACAGATATTTTTCCAGGAACTACTTAGTAGGGGTGTAGAAATCCAGTGACACAGTGTGTGTTATCATGAAACCACCAATGTACAGTACAGTGTATGGGTGAGAGGTGACAGGAAACCTTTGATTAGAGGGATCAAAGATCAACATGTTGACAGTTAGATTCATGCTCTTGTACATGACCAATCCCTTAGTGTGCCGAACATCTTAGTTATATTCACTCAGCAAACAGTGCCATGAGCATAGTGTTGCCTGTTGCATGTGCATTTGGCCTCAACAGGTTTAATTTTTAAAAACTAGGAGAATAGAAATCATTCTAATTAGTGTGCCTTATCAAAGAGGGCATAAAGTGGGAGACCTTTGTAACACATTATATAGGCTATGTTTAATCAAATCAAAATGTTACACAAGCATCATGACGATTTAGGTTTGTGTAGTCAATGAAATGTCAAAAAGTATAGCAAACAGTACCAATATTTATAGGCATAACACTACTCTGTGTGTGTGTGTGTGTGTGTGTGTGTGTGTGTGTGTGTGTTCTATGCTGACTTGTGTGGGTGTTGACTGTGTGGAGCAATTCCTGCTGGGAAGCAAGCTGTCTCTGCTCCACCTTGTCAGAGTCCAACAAACACTTGCCATAAACACTTGGCCACACACACTCCTGTCAGACACACTCACATGGGCCCAGTCACTGTTGCTCCTGATTCTCAGCAGCTGCACTGTTGTGTGACAACATACTGCAGCCCAATGTCCACAATATCATATCCAACTGGGAGCAGAGCAGTGAGTGCTGGTGTTGAAACTGAACATGCCACCCTTATTTGAAATAGCTGCCACTGATGAGGGCGTTTGAAGACCATTAACAAAATTCAATGTCTTTGTACTTTCTGTTTCATTTCAGTGCTTGAAAACAGATGGTAAACAAATAATTTATATTAACTGATGTGTGCGCCAACAGTCTAGTTTACAGCATTAGTATTCAACTTAGCGTGAAGTGTCCGTTAATGATATGTACTAGTAAAGCCTTCTGACTTGTTGTAAACTTCGGACATCTTTCTTTAACCGTTCTAAAGCGCCTATGCAGTTTTCACAAAGATTTTTATATTCACCCATGTTTTGTTTTTAGGGATTTGGTATGTATTTGTATTTTCTTAAATTCTACAGTTGTGTAATATTAAAAGACTTAAATGACAGTAATATTTATTAACATTTATGATATGTTTGAACAGTTGCTGTCATTATTTTACAGAGTATTATGGCCCTCTAAAATTGACATACACAAACACTTTAATTCACATAAGTTATGTCAATGGGAACCATGGCATCTAATAATTACTACATGTTTGAGCGACTGGGTTAAAAACGTGAAGAAGCAGTTACAGTTACTAATAACGTACAGAAACATTGCTTGAAATAGTCCACCTTCCACGTGCTCCGCGCCCCACTCTCTCTCAAACACACACATTCATCTGTCATTCTTCAGTCCTGACAGGGTGGGTTTAGTTAGTTAATTAAAGTGTATTTTTAGAGTCCCATGCAACAAAAAAGTGGAGCAGCAGCCACTACTTTATTAATATTTCCTCTTTATTAGTATTTCTACAGTAGTATTACTACAACTACTACAATAACCTGTACTGCTACATAGTTGTTCTCCAGTTTGTACCTCTCATGTGAGATAATTATCCATCAATCTGTGAAAAATCCAGGTTGTTAAAACACTTCTGAATTTTCTGAAAGTATGTCCAGAATCCCCAAAGACTCCTCTAACCATCTGGATGAAAAGTATTCCATCTGTTACGTGATAAGAAATATTTTAATCTCATTTCAAACTTCACACACTATTTACAATTCCAAACAAGATGCCAGCCAGAAATAGCATGTGTTCTTGCTCTATTTGTGGGATGTGAACTGAAAATTTGTCTGTATTAATGTCACGTTTCATCATCTGTTTTCACACACTATTGCTCAGTCTTCTTGTATCACACAAAAAGCAAGAAGGTACCCAGTTGTTTTTTCAGGCTACTTGAATCAGAAAATGTAGTTGAAAACTTGTGACATGGGTTAAAAATCTTTCATCCAGATGGTTAGATGGGTCTTCGAGGATTCTGGTATTGCTTTCACAGCAGAGGTAAGTGTGGTTAAAAACCTTTTGGGGGTTTTATCTTTTAGAAACAGATGCTTAGCTTAATGACTTGAATGTAATGATAATGCAGTATGTCAGAGGCTCAAAGTGGGGCTGCTGTTATTGCCACTTTTAGCACTCCCATGACCACAGCTACAGTAGCTGGACTGCACCAGATGATAATTATTAGTAAAAACCCATTTTGGCAAACCAGACAAACAAGCAGGCAACAAGAATGGTCCAAATTGAGGTAGCACATCTTAAGGCTCTCTGTTACATGTGAAGACAGAGTTTTCAACCACTGTCCAATGTCTTCATCATCTGATGGAGCAAACACCATCTGTGTTTAGATTATTTAACCCAAGTGCCAGAAAAAAAGTACCTTTTTGCCAACCACAGATAGATTACATTTGCATGGTATTATGTAGCGGATACATTAAAACTCTGTCTCAACAACACTGTTGTTAATGTGTTGATAGGTTTAGGCACAAAAACCACGTGGTTATAGTGAGGAAAAGATGATGTTTTGGCCTAAAAAAACCCTGATTTGGTGGCACAGTCCACTCAAGAAAAGCAGTGATGTTTTGGTAAAAAAATTCTACCAACAGGTTGCTACAAACCACCCACATTTGGTGTCTAAAAGGCTCCAGGGAAAACAGTGACTGGTAGCTACAAAACACCACCGTTTGGTGCCTAAAAATCATCTGGAAAAATGATTGCAAGTCGCTATAGAACACCCAGTTGCAATACCTAAAAAGCCACCGGAAAAACACACCGATGTTTGGTGCCTAAAAAGCAGCTGGAAAAATAGTTACAGGTTACTACTAAATACCCACATATGGGCGCTAAAAAGCAGCTTGGAAACAGTGGAGGGTCACTCCAAAAAAAACATAATTAGTGTCTAAAAAGTCACTGGAAAAACAAATATGGGTTGTTACAAAACACCCATGTTTTGTGCTGAAAAAGCAACCGGAAAAACAGCGACAGGTCGCTACAGAAGACCCACGTTTGGTGGTTAAAAAGCTGCTGGAAACACAGCGATGATTTGCACCGATCATTAGCAGTTTTGTTGTTTGTCAGTCATGAACTGTGGTTTGCAGTGGTCTGCAGCTTGGCAGGCGTCTCGCCATCCGCTGTTTCCTCCACCTCGCAGTGACAAAGTCACCTCATATACTACGTCACTTTAGAAACACTGATATGATACCTATGAAATGTGTAAACAGAACATGTTTATCGTTTGCAGAAACGTACAATGCTAACATTTTCCTCTGGTGACTGGGCTGGATTATTTTGTGATACCATTTCCAAGTAAAAGAATTAACTTTCATATTCGTTGTACATCTGTTTTCACAGATTGAGTAGCACTAGTAGTATGACTCGTAAACTGATGTTCAGTTCCAAAATCAGTCGAGTGCCTCTTTATTTTTTTCCATCTATCCAAATGGTGGGTGACACCATTTAACACCTGCATAATGTAC
The DNA here is from genome assembly GCA_029783705.1 of Chaetodon striatus. Lineage (NCBI taxonomy): Eukaryota > Metazoa > Chordata > Actinopteri > Chaetodontiformes > Chaetodontidae > Chaetodon > Chaetodon striatus. Next base: position 21,196,582 of record JAPZEB010000005.1, read on the forward strand.
CCTGAGTGTGCTGGTTAACATCAGTGCAGGCTGGTAAACAGCCAAGACTGACCTGAGCCAACACATACAGCAGACGTACCCAGTGATTCACATTTTTCTGCACTTATTGTGTCACTAATTCCAAGCCAAGATTGTCATCCATCATTTACTCTGTCAAACCCATCTGCATGTCCAATTACCATGTCAATTCCGTGCCAGATAACAGCTAAACTAATAAACTGATAATTTTGTAGAGAGCCTACAATATCAGACCAAAGTGGAAGTTTATTTTAAATTCAAAAATAGTGAATCAATTCCTCATTTTGTTGTTGACTCATTGAACCCCCCGAGGGATCTCTTGATCTCTAGTGCACTTAGACAAAGTGACTCAATCTTGACATTTTCTGTGTGTGTGTGTGTGTGTGTGTGTGTGTGTGTGTGTGCGTGTGTGTGCATTCAGGGACATGTTGATCACAGACTTGGCAGCCACGGTAACCTTTGTGGAGTTGCGTGAGGAGGTGAGAACGATGTGCAGCGTTGCCAAGCAGCAGCCCATCACACTCAAATGGATCGATGATGAAGGTGGGTGTGCCTCACGGTCAAATACTGTACATCAGTCTGTGTGCTCCGTCTTGTCCTGAAAGCACCTGCACAGTGGCCAGAAAATCCAAAGTCATCACACACTGCCACTGCGGCATCACACTGCACACTGAAATGACTTGATGTCTGTTCAAGTCTGTGAGAATATTTGGGACTAGTTATGCGTGTTGGTCTATAGGTTAATTCACACACACACACACACACACACACACACACAGACACACACACACACACACACACACACACACACACACACATTACATCAGTGGCTTGAGAGAGACCTACTGCTGTTGGCAGCAGCATAATGGAACTTCTGGGAGGGAACGACCACAATGGAACCCTGCAGGTCCCAGAAACTCCATGCAAAATCACACACAGTCTGTGTAGAAGAACACAGAACATTGATTAATTTTAGATCCTAACCAATCCTGTCGGCATGTCTGGAGATTTCTAGAGAATTAACAAAGTTGCACTGCTTATTTTTTCTGTCAGGGTGGGGTCATAGCCCAGATATAACTGCAATCAGCGCATCACTAACATACAATAAACATGATATACCTTGCTTGCTGGCCCCTCAGTCTGTTGTATGTTCTGCGTGAACACAGGCACAATAAGGGAGAGAAATTTAATGAGTTTGAGTCTGACCTGAGCCTGGTCTATCAAAAAAGAAAGCCTGAGCATGACCTCAGTCAACTCAGTGTGTCTGGGCTCTTTGGGTCTCGATGGGCTCGTAGACTTCTGTATCACAACCTGGCACATGAGGACGGAGAGGCAGAGGGTGAGGTTGAACAGTACTTACTGTAATGGAAATCTTCACATATGTGACAAAA
>JAPZEB010000005.1:21198090-21215831 GCA_029783705.1 Chaetodon striatus
GCAGAACACAAAACTAGAGAAGAATCAATCAGGAAGGATGAGGAGAGAGCAACTGTCTGTGGCAACCACATGTGAAACCATTCCCTTTTTGGGGATTGTCTTGCTTTTGCCTCTCCATTGCACCTGTTGTCACTTTAATATGCACCAAAGCAGCTGAAACTGATTCACAATCACTTGTGCAACTTAAATGAACAGATTGATATCCCTGTGGTTTAACTGACTTGGTGTTATATTGTGACGATTAAGTGTTCCCTTATTTTTTTCAAGCAGTGTATTTTCCGACTGGGTGCAGAGACATCTTGGTTTGCAGCTGAGACTTTCTGCAGCAAAGGAAATAAGCATGTTCCCCCAAACAGCAAACCAGTGTTACATGCATCGTGGCTTTTCAAATTACTGAGAGGTTGGACAACTTGTTTTTAGACCAAACTGACATGAGTATTTTGGCAAGGTATCTTTCGTATAGCTTATTCTGAATTTATCGGAAAATTCCCACTCACAGCTGCCCAGGAGACTAAATGCAGGTGTCTGTCCAGGGTGATGTCCTCCATTAACAACAGACAATGTAACACCCACTATAATGATGTTCTACCACCTGTAATGAGAGAATGCCATCTGAAAGAGGAGAGAAATGCATTACCATGTCCATCTCCATGGCTTTATTCCTGTCATGGTGCAGCTCTGTGATGACACATTAATGCCAGCTGAAGTGATGTTTTCTCATTGTCTCAGGTCCCACTTAAATATTTTATGTAAAAGTGGAAATTCTCCATTGAATGATTTTTCGTAGTTTGAGGTCCTTTAGATGTGAACAGAACAGTGGCAGAGACAGGTAACTATATGCACTCTGCTGTTAAATTTAATTCTAATTATTCTTCTCCGACATTGTTCTGTAACACACACATGCACACACACACACATACACAATCACACACTTGCTCTCTGCCTGCCAATCATGTCATACTCTTAATTACAGAGGCCTGACTTTAACACAAATAATGTCAAAACAACAGCAAGCCAGTGCAGACACATATTACTATCTACTGAATCTAGATGCCACTAAGCCTTAAAGAAGAACTCTGTTTTTTAAACCTGGACCCTATGTTTTATTGTTTTTGGAAGTGACTTGTGAGAACAACAATTTTGAAATTGGACCAGTATTGAGACAGAGTGCTGCAGCCTGCAGCGGCAAAACAGGCTGCAATGTAATCCCCCTGGGCAGGTGCACCCATTCAATTTAGGTCCATTAAAAGTGCTTGTTTTTGCCACTGACAGGCTCATGCTGTTACTGTTAATGTCTGACAACATTATGGACAAGATCCTACAGAGAAATCAAACGTCATACTGAACCTTTTGCTTGTTCTGTTCTGTCTAAAAGAAAAGTTGCATTCTAAAATCTTACAGGCTTTTTTTTTTTACACTGTCCTAATTGCTAAACTTGCAGCCATGATATTGAAAATATTTTAAATAAAAGTAAGATATGCTTTCTGTGTTCCAACACAATAAACTATAACTGGCACTCTTCTCTCCAACTCTCACTAATGTTTAACCGTTTTTTTCTGCAACTAGTCACCTCTCATGAGTTTTCAGAATGAGACTTTTCCTTTAGCGAGACTTGGAAACAAAATAGACCAGACAAAGCAAAAGGTACAGAAGGTCCTATCCACAATGTTTCAAGACACTCACAATGACATTCTGTCAATGGCAAAAACCATAGACTGTATCTGTTTATGGATGTAGTTTCTATGACGTTATCCATTGGTTTGAGGACATCTGTTTTGAAGCCTTGAGTCTGGCATTTCTGCCTTTGCCATGTTGGTTTTTTGGATCCAGAGGTGACCACATTTGGATGAGTGGCTGGAGCTGTAGAGGAGCGAGGGGTGGATCTGACTCAGAAGCCAAGGACACTATCCACAGACAGCCTGGCACACAAAGCAACCACGCCCTTAATTATGTGTAACTTTAAGTCTTCATGAAGCATTAAGGGGTGATTTATATGAGAATTCACCCCCGGTACAGTTGTCATGAACGGGGAAATTAGCTATAGAGACAAAAGCATTTTGTTGTACCAGGCTTTAAACATGTTAATTTCTGCTGTAAAGTTGGGTATTTTAACATCGGAATTTACTCGCTTTTGGAGTCAGCCTCAAGTGGCCATTCAGGGAACTGCTGTTTTCTTGGCTCTTTTTTTCCTTTAGTGCCAGAGGTTGGCAAAAACAAGCACTTTTAATGAACACACATAGATGGGGAACACTTGCCCCAAGTGATTACACTGTAGTCTGTTTCACCACTGCAACCTGCAGCACTCTCTCAAGACTGGACCAATTTCAAAAATTGCTGTTGCCACAAGTCACTTAGGCCCCATTTCCACCAAACACTTTTGGTATGGTACCTATGGAACCAAAAGTAACCCTTCAGACATGGTACCTAGACCCTAGGTCTGATTTGTGTTTCCACTGCATACAGTATTCTTAAATGTGGGCGGGGTTGTTGTCACTGCTTCATCCAGCACTCACAGAACGAGGCTGCACGCCAACATTTTCAGAACAAAAAAGTTATTTTTTCCTCTGACTCCAGCTGCTGCAAGAGGCAGCGAAACATCCTTTTATTTCAAAGTTACAGTTTACTAATGAAACTCTCCACGGTATGACTATTGGTGACATAAGCTTCAAAACCAGCCACAACTCTGCCCTGAGCAAGAGCGCCCGTCCGCTATTGACCAAGCAACGGGCTGCAGTGTTCACAGCCCCACCTTTTAGTAACAGATCTGTGTGCTGGGTACCCCAACAGAAGGGGTTCCAAAAATGGGGACGGTATGGAACAGTTCCATTGGTACCATCCACAACTTTTCGCAGTAGAAATGGAAAAAAAGTGTACTGAACTGAACTGAACTGTACTGCTCTTTTGAAATGGGGCTTTAGGTTAAAAAAATAACGGAGTTCCCCTGTAAATGTGACACAGGGTTTGTTACACTGTCTGTATATATCTACCACTGAGAATGGATCTACATGAAGTTCAGAAGTTCACCAAAAACATTAAGGATTCGCCCAAAGAGCACGCAAAGAATTAGGTGTTGGGTGGACCTATCCATCAACTCATGTCACTGTGATTGGGCGCTGCAGCTAATAGAGCAAATATGCTGTAAATTGCAAATAATTCAATCAATAAATAAACCAATCAGACTTCTGTGTGTATATCACATCCTCACTGTGATTTAAAGGTATGTGTATCAGAAACTGAGCAACTTTATGCAGTCTGATTTTCAGCAGCCACATTCTGTGTTGTTTTTTGTGTTTCAATAATGGGCTGTCTCAAAACGCTTTGTTTTCAGTGTTGTTCAGAGTTATTTGGCTTCTCTCTTTCACGCTTCAACTAGAAATTTACATAAACACTATATTACTCCTACAAAGACCCCCATTTGTTTTCTTTTGGATAACAATGGTAACAGACATTATGCTTTTGTGTCATATATGCCTATTGCCTTCTATTTAGTAAACCTTTGTGAAATAATTCATGCACACAAGACAAAGTCAGTCACAAATTAATCTTAAATCTATGTCAACTTTCAAAGGATATGGACATTCAAATACATTCACAAGTACATTTTACACTTCAGAGATGCTGTTCAGCAAAAACAGACCTATATTGAGAAAAGACCCTTGTGTGTGCAGTGGGTATTGGCACATTTGCTGGAATTGCTGCAGGATGTCAAGTCATTATTTATAAAACAGACTTATATTCCTAAAAGAAATCCTCAGTCTGTCTCCAAGTTCACCCACAGTGATTTCGTGGTGATGCTGGCATATTTTCTCTGTAAAACAACAACATTTACTGCAGTGCACTTCAGTCACCTCACTGTGTTGGCACCAAAAACAAACCAGCAGTAAGGGAGCTTATTAAAGTTTGAAATATCAATACATGAGATCAGGATAAGACTACAGAACTGAATCCAAAATATGATAATACCATTTTAATCCTGAATAAAAAAACTATTTACAGACAGCCTAATAAAGGGAGGGTTAGCAGAGCATAAAATTGACGGGTATATGGAAAAGGCAAGAACCTGTAGCAACTATATTTAAGATGTAAATACATTTACAGGCATTGCATTTAGCTAATTCTTTAAGAGCAGAGAAGTGAAAAATGGTCGAGTGAAGACAGTAGGAGGAGGAGAGAGACAGATGCAAAGGTGAGGAGGTCACTCGTCCACCCCCTCACACTCATCTCTTACCTCCATCTGCTCTAAGGCCCTTTCCTCAAAGCTATGACCTTCCTAATGTTAAACACAACAAACAGCTCTCCGCCCACCAGGCCTCCATCCATCACCGTCTCTCGTTTAACCATCTCTATCTATGTTTCACTGTATATCAGCCGCAAACACACAGAGTCCACATGTAATACCAGAGCTAGAGCAATAACTACAAAGATGTCGGTCAAAGACCTTTATCAGTATGCAACATGGATGCTGCGCTTCAGTATTGTAAAACTGTTGCAGTCTCACAGTTCTTCCTTTTTTCCTTTTCAAGGTTTAGTAACCTTAAGCTCCATTCAGCGTCAAGAGAAAGAATTCCTTTCTCACAAACACAAGATGTGATGCATTGCATAAGCTGCTTCTGTTACTTTGCCTCAGGCTATCTATGTGACCCCAGCTCTCTCTGCTCTCAGATCACTCTCCAATAACACTTTTTTTGGATGATTTCATTGCTTCCCTTAAACAACAATCTCTTGCCTCTGATCTTGTCTCAGATCTGATTGAAGTCTGGTGACCTTCCTGTTACCTTGTGGTTATAATGCCAATCGTAATTTTCTAGCTTTGAGGTGGTTTTAGCTGGACTAGTGTGTAAATACTATAGAAAAACATTAGGCTCTGTGTATGAATGATGCATATGCACAAGAAACCAGGTCTGCAGACAGTTATGAGACAGGAGTTGATGATGACAATACATACTTTGAATAAACTGTGTGAACACTGTCACATTAGCGACTGAGCAAAGAATGGGCTTGCTATCGGTTAGTTCGGAGAGCTCCATTTATTTATTCAATAAAATGCTGTACAATGGAAATCAAATGCCAGGATGGAGTTAACAATAAAGACAAAAAAAATAGAGAAAATTTCCAGAAGCTTTTGTGATTCCCTGGTGCTGGTCCGACCTGCTAGTGATGTAGCGGTTAGCTCACTAGCTCACTGCTACAGTATTTCACCAGTTAGCTGTGTGAGTACAGTCCAATGACAGTAGGCTGTATAAAGATGGACAGCAGCTGCCTAAAGGTGAAACCAGAACATTTTGATCGCCCCCCACTTGGCTGGCTGCAGTATCAGTCATAAACCCCGCCTCCTACATATCAGCGGATATGAAAAAAGAAAGTACACATCGAATACATTTTTCCCATAGTTGGTCTCTTTCATTTAGTATTCGTCTTTCTGATAAGCTTGATCTTAATTAGTTGTTTGATGCTATAAAAAAAAGGGATGTGACGACATGATTGACAGCTGTGTGTGTCCATTGGCGTGCTCAAAATCAATGGCTGGTCCTAGTTGGGTTGGACGGGTGTATGGGTGGGGCAGCTGTGGCTCAGAGGTAGAACCGGTCGTTCATGTTGAAGTATCCTTAGGCAAGATACTGAACCCCAAATTGCTCCCGGTGGCTGTTCCAGTGTGTGACTGCGTGTCAAAGGTTAATAAACAATTACTTACTACTATGTAAGTGACTGTGTGTGTGAATGGGTGAATGTGACATGTAGTGTAAAAGCACTGTAGTGTAAAAACTAGACAAGCACTACGTAAGTGCAGTCTATTTACCATAATTTGATACCACAGCTACTGTGCAGACTGGCTCTAAAAGCAGAAGATGATAGCACCTGTATCTGGGATATTTTGTCTCCGTTTTTTAACAGTGGGAGGAAGTGGAAACATATTGTCCATCTTTAAATAAAGTCCATGACACAGTCACAATGTCACCAAACCTCTAAAAGCAAATATTTTGCAAAGAAGAGCAGATTATTTTCCCTTTATCACTTTCAGGCCTCAACACTACCACTTCAATGATGTGGGGGGAGTCCTACATTTTACAGGGGAAAAATCCAAGACAAACACAAAATGGCTGCAGGCAAACCCTCCAACAAAAGGACAACTGGACTGCACTTGTCAAAGGAATAAACAGTATGGAGACGTTGACTTTCATTTAAAGACTACGAATAACATGTAAAGTACTAGAAAACCAGACTGCAAATATGTGTCTATAAGATCTAACCCATTACATATGCAATTGAAAGACCCTGCTCTTGTAAAAGTATTGTGTTGCTAATGTCAACCCATCCATTTCACTTAAATATATACATATCTATAAAAATATAAGTCTGCAAAGATGCAGGCACAACTTGACTGGTTCTGTTTGACAGATTTTTCACTGCATTTATTTACACTGAAGGTTTTAATTTATTTCATTTTTTTATGATCTTGGCATATTACCCTTTAATATAAAGCCGTTCTAAAGTCTGTCTCGATCAGAGCGATGTAAACTATATCATTACCTTTCTAATATCACCGCTGATGATGATTTATAGGTTCGTGTGATGAGTTAATGATACAGCTGCTATAGAAAGCATAATGGTCCTGCATAATGACAGCGGCCTTGGCCAACCTCGCCAATGCAACACAACTGGTGAAACTGCTAATTCTCTGCCATTTCTTTTACTGACAGGTCTAAAGACTGGGCGGACCTACATCTATCTGTGGTTAACTGTAAGAGTTGAAATCAGGCTTGTGCATGTGCATTCAGTTTGATAGTTACTGAAATGTATAAAACAGAAATGTAGCCACGGCTTTAGAAATCTGATTAAAAGACATTCATTTTTCTTGGTTGAACTAGCTTAATGTGGTCCTAATATGTTAGCCCCTCCACAAATGTGAGATCTAGCAATAAAATTTTTATGTGTGTGACTGAACCTTCCTCCATTAGGTGAAAAATGTAACATAAAGGGTCAAATAGACTCTCTTTACACACACACACACACACACACACACACATACACTCACTCACACACATAGTAGTCTTGTCTACACATGATGACAACAAGGAAGCAATAAAAGGGGGAGGGGGGTGAAGTCACTGATTGGATCTCCAAATATAATTTTCCATTAGAGCTCATCACTACTAAGCCCAGAGGCTGCTTCATTAAATAAATTTAATGATTCCATTCATTAACTTTGGAGTGATTTTCCGATGTCTGTAACTGTATTCAGCCCACTCATTTTGAATTTAACATGGAGTAGCAGCATCCATATGCAACAAACAGGCTTCAAAGTGCTACTAACACAGAGGAAACTGGTGGGCAATTTAATTACTGGTGGATTAGGCTGCTGTAAGTCTATTTCTCTTCTTTTATCCTGGAAATCTCCCACTCCCGCCTCTACACTCTGTGGCTCAGTGACACTATGTTCTTCCTTTACTTGGGAAAAAATGTTTTAGCCTGAAAGGATCAAGTGATTGAGCGATTGTGCAACGGTTTTATCATCAGAAGGGTAAGTATTAATATTACTTAGTTTTACTGTAGGGGTGGGGGGTCGGGGGGGCTCTACTGGGCTACAGTGTTTCCCTTTTTGACATTTTAAAGACCCTTTGGTGCTGTGTACTTTTCCACTGCAGATCATTATACCCTCTTTGTGTTGGACGTGCATTCATTAGGAAGCATTAAAACTAAGTCTATTTCTCACCTTTAAAAACTCAATGGCTGTCGGCAAGTTTTTCAAAGTGCTGCATCATGGGATTTAACAGGGTAAAGTGGGAGAAATTATTTTATGTTTGATATGGCTGGCAGGGGTGTAAGGATCCATCGATCTGGATTGATTTAGCGATTCAATGATCAACAATTCAGTATAAATCGATGCAAAGTGAAAACATCAATCTACATTGTCATCTTTAGGATACGCTTTTATTTTGAAAGTCTGTCACCATCAAAACAGCAGCAGGCAGATGGCAAGCGAAAGACCATGAGGATAGCGTTTATTCAGTCGGGAGTAAATAAATAATGTGGAATAATTTGGAAAGTTCAGATAAAAAAAAGGGGTCGACAGACAGAGAACATGCCGTACGTAAACAATACTGTTATGAGATAAAACATGACGTTACATTACCCGCCTGGATGGCCACCTCACTCCAGTAACTTCTCACTACAGCAACATTAGCTGCTCTGTGTCAACAATGTTTGGCTGAAAGAACATGTATGCAGGATGAAATTTAACCGTGCTGTTCTGTCGGGAGATGCAGCAAATTAAACCAATGGTGAGTGAGAAAAATAATAATGTCACAGGTAATTTGTTAAGCTATGAGTACAGGAAAAAAAAGTCCACCAGCCATTAGCTAGGCTTATTTATGCAATGTAAACATGTTAAAGCTAATAATGGGTCACTGGCAAATAACAATTGTTTTGCCCATGAATCTTGACAGTTATTACTGAGCTGTATTTGATACCTTTGTTAAATGATCTTGTTATTAATCCATGTTTTATGGCTGTTGGGAGAATTTTGCCCTCAGAGTTTTGAGCCAGACAGATCTGAAGTTTTAGGAAAAAGATCATGATTTGGGTTAAAAGGAAAAGATTTCTTTAAGAAAGGGCTTTCTGACAGAAAGCCCTGGAGGTTAACTTATCCCATGTGCTGTTTTATTTGTGTTAGTGGAGTCACTTTCAAGGTAACTTCACTGCACGAAAGCAGTTACATATATTTACAATATTTATGTGTTGTTTTTATCTTTTATGGCCAAAAGCAGAAGAAAGGGGTGGCAGCTTCTTTTGTAACTGACTGTGTTATATGGGCATTTAATATCGTCTCATATCGATCGCAGGCCCCTAAATCCCATTGAATTGAAATTGTATTGTGGCAGACTTTGTGATATCGGCAAAGATCGTATTGTTCTCCATAGAATCGATGTAACATGGTGATTTACACCCCTGGTGGCTAGACTACAGCTCAGAGCGTTACAGAACATTTATAACAAGAGAGCCCCTGAGTATCTCAAAGACTTCCTTTGTACATTTGAAGTAAAACATTTTTGCTCAAGTCATAATATGTGGGTGATGTTTTTTTTCTTTTTTTATGTTTGAGTTGGAGTAATTTTATTGATAAAAATGTAGGTAGTCCTTATGTTGATTTGTTGGTAGTATGAGGTCACCTGGACCACCTCGGCTATCTGTATATTAAAGACTACAATGAAAATATGTCTTAAAACGTATTATATTAAATGTTGTGATATGATGTACTTCTTTTCATCATGTCAAGTACCAAACCAAAGTAACTCTGTGTGGCTGTGCTCACAGCAGTGCTTTGAACTAAATGCTAACATCGGCGCTAACATGCTCACAAAGAAAATGCTAACATGTTGATGTTGAGGTAAAATGTTTCACCATTGTAGTTTGCCATTATAACATTTGTTAATTAGCATTAAATAAAAAGTGAAGCTAAAGCTAATAGTAATGTCATTAGTTTTTAAGGTGTTTCATTATAAATTGAGGTACTGAACAAATAAGAAAACATGTTAACCTAATGGTGGCACTATAGAAATAGTCAGGGGGTCACCTGTATTGGCAGGATTCATTCTCTGGCCACTATAGATGTCTTAACCAAGTGTCTCTGGAATAACTAAAAATCTATTAAATGAATTGCAGTCTGAAACAAAGCAGTGGCCAAACCAAGAGACTCTGTGCTAACGACTGCAGCTTAGAACAGACAAAGACACAGTTTGACCTACCCTTCAAATGTGGAGTATCAGTGTTATTACAGCCACATGCTGCTCTAATGTGGAGAAAATTTATAGCTTGACCAGCCTGCTGAGCCTGGATACGGTTGCTAAGCTTTGATTGGACAACAGCTGTTCAAGGAAGGGGTTTGTCAATTACACCACCCTGTCACTGTACCTCCGACGACATGTCTGACTTGCTAGGTGTTATACCTCCATTGTTCTTTGTGCTGTTGTTTCATTTTTAACTGGTGTCCATCCTTAATCACAGTTCAAGTTGTTTAATTACCTATAAGGCTGAAAATCACTGTAGTTTTCAAGTGTAAAAGTTTTGTAGGGAACCTCCCAACTACATTCAAAATTAATATAAATTTTTGTTTATTCAACATTTTAAAAATCAAATATGTATTCTTTAAAAATACAAAGGAACATGTGAACAGTTTAATCTATCAGATTAACTTTACCCCTGACACACACTCACACTAGCAGATAGACTTCCATAATAAATTAAGCAAGAGATTAACAGCTCTGAGCTCATACAAGACCCTATTTTAAGTGGTTGCCATGCCAGCTTCACAGCAGTCAGTGACTCTATGTTACACCACAAGCTCTTGGAGCAGCACTATGAATAATTCACCACCTTTAAATGGAAGGAGAGTCCTTGCTAGCAGCATTTTGGGAAATTTAATTCGAACGCCCTGAGATGTCAGTTTGATAAAGAGACACAACAGCTGTGACAAACAGATTCTCCCTGACTTTGAAGATAGCGATCGTCCTCGATGAGCCAGTTTTAATGAACAAGAGGCAGAAAGCAGGTCAAACCTCCCACAATCCTCTCTGCTGCATCTTGGCCTCGTTTGCAATTCCAATTGAGTGTTGTTGATGATGATACCACTAATCACTTATGATTAGAAAATCGCAGCGGAGACAGGGAGAGCTGTCACTCTGGGATCTTCTCCCAGATAAACACTCACATAGAAAGCAGTATTTCAGTATCCCGCTGGGTTTGAATTGACTGTTTCAGTTGAAACGAATCTTCAGTCAATTCTTCTGCAATAAACTTCCACTTACAGCACTGGCTCTAATGTGTAACTAGTTGATAACCTGCTGCACAAATGTTACACACCTGTTGCTCACTGTTTCTGTGAAGGAGAAAAAAAGCAGTCTGCAATGCAAATATGGGTGACTCGAGTCATGTGACTTGACTTGAGCCAGACTAGAGTTGCAAATGTGGGGACTTTGAGGCCTTGCTTGACTAACAATGATCAAAGAGTTGTCTTTGACTTTTGACTAATTTGAGACTTAGACTTTTTAGAAATTAAATATTTGCATTTTTCTAGATATCGAGAAGTTACACTTTGTTTTTGAAACATGATTTGGTGCATTCTAGTGCAATACACACAAACCTGGCAACCTACCAGGAAGCAGCAGACCAGCGGAGGGCAACACATGAGGCAGATATCATGGAGGGGGCTAGTCCAAAAATAATAAAATTTTGATTCAGAGGTTATGTTAACAATGAAGGTAGTAAGAAGAGAAAAGCGCCATGCAACATCTGCAGCTCAGAAATCCATGAAATGACCACCCCAACATCCAACTTAATCCGTCACTACAAAACCCACAAAAAAAGGCACGTGAATGTATCTTCTTAGCTATCCTATTAACTCATTGGCAAATAACCAGACCAGTGTTATATGACTCGACTTGTCTTGCTTGACTTACAGCTAGCTCATCTAGCACCACTGAGCTAGCTAATGTTACAGGTCAGCTGCTAAGGACGCCATTAATTTTTACAACTTGCTCTGTCACAAGCATGGGCTTCCCCTCTATGAGTAGATGCACGCTTCCTTCAGCACAGTGATAAAGTCAGTAGGTGTAATTCAGTAGAAAGAAAACAGTTCCTCAATGAAACTGCTCACAACGTCTGTGGATTAATTACTACAGTTTACATCCATGTCTGTGAAAACATGGATGCTTCACACATATCCGGCAGCACAGAACATCTATACAATCAGCACAGTTTGGAGGTTGGCACCTAAGATTTCTGTCACCAGTTCAGTATCTGACCAAATGTTTTCCCTTCTGTACCTGAGATGATATGTTGAATCATGGTCAGAAAAGTGTTTTATGCAGAACAATAGGATGTTGCAGTGAAGTTGACCTTTGACCTTTTGGATATAAAATGTAGAATTCTTAAGTTATGGCCAAAAATGTTTTGTAAGGTAAGGTCACACCGACCTTGACCTTTGACCTTCAACCACCAAATTCTAATCAGTTTATTCTTCAGTCCAAATGAATGTTTCTGCCAAATTTGAAGAAATTCCCTCAAGGCATTCTTGAGATATTGCCTTTACAAGAATGAGACAGATGTGAGGTCACAGTGACCTTTACCTTTGACCACCAAAATCTAATTAGTTCATAGTTGAGTTCTTGAGATATCATGTTCAAAAGATTGAGACAGACAAGGTCACAGTGACCTTGACCATTGACCTATGACCACTAAAATCTAATCAATTCATCGTGATGTCCAAGTGGAAGTTTCTGTAAAACTTGAAGAAATTTCCTTAAAGACATTCGCATCATGTTCACAAGAATGAGACGGATGCAAGGTCACAGCAACCTTTACCTTTGACCACCAAAATCTCATTAGTTCAAAGCTGAGTTCAACTGAACCTTTGTGCCAAATTTAAAGAAATTCCCTCAAGGTGTTCTTGAGATATCAGGTTCAAAGACTGACACGACAAGGTCACAGTGACCTTGACCATTGACCTACGACCATTAAAATCTTATCAATTTATCATGAAGTCCAAGTGGAAGTTTCTGTAGAACTTGAAGAAATTTCCTTGAAGACGTTTGTGAGATATCATGTTCACAAGAATGAGACAGATGTTAAATAACACTGACCTTGACCTTTGACCTCTAAAGTCTAATCACTTCATCACTGAGTCCAAGAGAATGTTTGTGCCAAAGTTGATGAAATTCCCTGAAGACGTTCTTGAGATATCAGGTTCACAAGAATGAGACGGACAACCTGAAAACATAATGCCTCCAGCCGCAGCTCTTGCCGGTACAGAAGCATAACCATATACATGATATTCACAAAAGGGTAGTTTCAGCCTGTTTTAGTATTTAGAGCTGCTGCCTTCTGGTAAGCTTTATATTCTAAACACATTTGTTGTACTTCAAATTCTCTTTGGAACATTCTGAAGTGTATTTAAATTTTATTAATACATATATATTAATAATTCATGTGGATGCCACTTGACATGCACCACCCATCCAAACACCGCCGCAGACCAAGTACACCCTCTCATGGCAATGCCAATCCCCAATGGCAATGACCCCCCCACCAGCAAGACAACGCACCATGCCACAAGGCAAAAACTGCTCAGAAATGACCTGAGGAATGTGACAAAGAGCTCAAGGTGTCAACCTGGCCTCTAAATTCCCCAGATTTAAATCTGATCAAGCATTCGTGGGATGTGCTGGCACCCTACCTCATAACCCACAGGACTCAGGGGATCCACCACCATCACCCTGGTGTCAGACACATCACAGGACATCCCCCAGAGGTTGTGTGTCCATGCCTCAACAGGTCAGAGCCAAGTCAAATCCACAGTGGGGCCTCTGACCTGGCGAAGCATGGACGAACCTCTGGGGGTACCACCATGTCCCACAGATGCTTGGCTGTATTTGGATCTGGGGAATTCAGAGGCCATGTTGATGCCTTGAGCTTTTTGTCATGTTCCTTGGGCCATGCCTGAGCAGGTTTCACAATGTGGCATGGCGCATTATCCTGCTGGGGGGCCACTGCCATCAGGGAGTGCTGTTGCCATAAGGTGGTGTACATGTTTGGAGGGGTGGTTCGTGTTTAACGACAGCAACATATATGCCAGGACCCAAGGTTTTCCTGCATTGTAATGATCGATGTTATTCACTTCACCTGTCAGTACTTTTAATGTTTGGCTGATCGGTGTGTATCATCTATCCATTTTCATTTGTGTTGCTAAGTAAACAGGTGCATGCAACAACAACTTCATTTCTACATCTACTCTGCGTGTAAACAGACTGCTGATAAGTGGCCTCAAGTGTGATCCCACAGACTTTGAAAAGGGCAGGATTGTGGGCGCCAAGAGGGTGAATCTGAGCATCTCCAAAACCGCACAGTTGCTACGCTTGTGGACCAGAACATAATGCAAGTCATCCATTTGTGTGCCAAATTAGGGCTGGTCCTTGAGAGACAAATACTGGAGACTACAGACACACAACAAGAGTAATGAAACAGTTACAGTGAATTTGCATGTCACACTGGTAAGAAAGCAGCATAAACTCATTTATGTTTTGTAACTGCACAAAGCTCTTACGTCTACGTTGATTCCAAGGCCATCCAGCTCCTTTGCAGAGTCAGTCACTCTTACAATGTGTTGAAACTGTCTTCAGTGATCCAGTGAGGTACTGAAAAAGGGTCACTTTTTTCTGGACACAGAGTTTTATATAAATCTGTTTGAATTTTGGGTATGTGTATACAACCTGTTCTGCCCAGTACTTATTTGTAACCTTTTTTTACTATACATCATTACTACTTAAAAAAGGTCTGACAGCCCAATTTCCTCTCTGGCATTACTTTTTTATCTTATCAATTTAATTAGAGCTTAAGTGATTAGTCGATTAATCAACTGAAAATCAATTAGCAACCATCTATCAATCATTTGAATAATTTTCTGAGCAAAAATGCAACAAATTCACAGATGCAGGCATCTTAAATGTGACTATTTTGTGGTCAATATGTCTTTTAGGGTAATAAACTCAATATATATTTTGGGTTGGGTCTCATGGTCGTACAAAACAAGAAATTTGAAGACACCACCCCCAGCCGTGGATGAACATTTTTCATAATTTATTGATGTTTTCGAGACAAAATGATTTACAGCTACTGCTACTATTTTCTGTGATGTTCACTACATCCAAGTCATCATTAGTGAAATACTTGAGTACACTATATTTTGCCACCGAGTAGTCTGAGAGATAAACATCCTTGCAAAGCAAACCCACCGTCTCTGCTGCCCTGCAGGGACAAATATTGCCACAATTCAGGTATTTTGTCATTGCCAGACTCTTGTGCAAGTGCTGATAAATTATGCAAATTGACTGGCATTGCCTTCCTGGTGTAAAAAAAACATCTGAAGTAGGTTACAAACCATCTGGACTGAAATATTTTTACAACAGAATTGTTGTTGGGGATAGAATCCAGCATAAACATAATGTTAGAGTGCAGGGTGTCTGCCCGACTGTTTGTGCACGTTTGTGGATTAATACCAATGCAAGAGCATCTGTTTTGTACCATTTTTCTACTTCTCCAGTTAATAGATGACTCACAAGATCGAAGGTAGAAAGATGTTGACAGACACACAGGGGTCTCTAGGCATTCATTCCTTAGGTATTCACGACACATCAATGCTCAGGTGCACGGTCTCTGATGACCGAACACTCTATCTTCAGGTATCCCCTAGAAGTTAATACACATCTCTAATATAAATCTGGGGGACTATACCACATTTAATACTATATGCTATTACTGCCATCCCAGAATGATAATTTCCAATCAGCACAGTGGCCAGTATGCTAAAGCATTAGCATAGAGCAGATCCAATTGTCTACACTGTATACACAGATTTTATTATGTTTTTTGTTTTGAATCACACACTTTGACCTCTCAGAAACAAAAAACTTTGTTTGATACGAAATGTGATTTTCACGCATCTGCAGCTGCACTGGGAGAGACACTGCTATGTAAAACACACACACACACTCACACACACGCAGTGGTGGTATGAGGCATTTATACCAAATTACCACTCGCGTGCAGCTCCCCTGAGGAGGGCTACAGGCCAAACCATTAGCAAATTCAAAACCTGTCCTTCATGACCAGACCACTGTCAACTGTAATGGCCCATTTCCTCTACTGAACAATCAATGCACAAGTAACATTTGCTGAGACAGAGGACTGCTTGTTACTCTGGAAAACAAACAAAGAAAACAGGATATGTAGTGTTTATATAAATGCATTCCCTGTTGCTTTCATTTACATAAGTAGGGCTAGCAGCCTACTTCTCCCTGTCATAACCAGAGATGAGACAGAAAAAGCATGGCTGTCAAGCCCCGAATTAAACTGGACTCCTTTTCAAACAGATTCCAGTTCACATGTAGCACTGTGTGGTAAACAGATGGATGTGGCTGAAAAAGGAGTTTCATATTCAGACTCACACAAACTGAGACAGTTTCACACCACAAAAATTATGGAAGCAACCCCCCCTCCATCTGGTGAAGGGGGTGTGTGTGTGTGTGTGTGTGTGTGTGTGTGTGTGTGCGCGTGCATGTGTGGTGTGTATGTGAGAGAGAAAGGGAGAGCGAGAGAGACAGAGAGAGAGATCAGCTCTGATCCTTTTTATCTAAGATAATTAGGGAAAGAGAGCAAGCAAGAAAGAAAGAGCTGGAGTCCGTACTCTTCTGTTGTTTGCTCTCATATTCCCTCTCTCTCCTCCCTGAATGTGACGCTGTCTACCCACCCACTCCTAAAGAGAGAGAGAGGGAGAGACAGAGAGAGAGAGGGAGAGAGGGAGAGAGGGAGAGGAGGGACACCAAGCAGCAGAGAGAAAGCCAGTCTGTTTTCAGCTCCCAGTTCACTGTAGCTCCTGCCAGACAGCACTCATCCATCCACCATCACACACTCTCAGACACATCCACTCTCACAATACAACAGCTGACAACACCTTTTCATTTTCTCAGCAGCAGCACAGACTCACACAGCCAGCCAAAAGAGACAAAAAAACACCCAGACTCGATCTGTGCTGCAGACACACCAGCTCTGAGGAGGCTGGGTCGAGGCTGGAGAGGGTGACTGGAGAATGGAATGGAACCTCAGAAGGATGGAAAGTGAACTGAGGCACATCAACCCGGACCTGCTGCAGCCCAGCAAGAGCTTCAAGAAACCCTCTTCAGGCACTATCACCATCAACGTAGGGGGGTTTCTGTACACTGCCCATCGGACCACTCTTGCCAAACACCAGGGTTCCTTTCTGGAAGAGCTGGCCAACGGTAAGAAGCCGGTCCAGCACACCGATTCCATGGGCAACCCGTTCATCGATAGAGATGGTCCAGTTTTTCGCCATGTGCTCAACTACCTCCGAACTGGAGAGCTCCAGCTGCCCGACGACTTCCGGGAGGCAGGGCTCCTGCGACGGGAGGCTGATTTTTACCGTCTGAGTGAACTGGTGGAAAGCGTGGTCGAATGGGAAAGTCAGAGGGCGGCCCAGCGGGAGGCCGCATTTTTGGAGATGACAGACAGCCATGAGAGGTCGCAGGGCCTTAAGGTGTACTGCAGTGACGCCGCCTTCATCGAAAAGGTCAAAGCGCGGCTGGTGCAGATCTCCAAGAGCCGCCTGGATGGCTTTCCGGAAGAATTTGTGGTGTCGTCCAATGTGATCCAGTTCCGACACTTCATCAAGTCGGAGCCGGGCTCACGGCTCGTACTGAAGGAGGACAGCACATTTTTGTGCACACTTGACTGTCTGAAACTAGAGACAGTGATGCTAGCGCTGAGATCAGGCTTCAAGCTGGTCACCAGCCTCGATAGCAGCAAAGGCTCTGTGGTGGCAGCTGAGGCCCTGCACTTTGTCAAGTAAGATAAGGGGGAAAAGAGGGAAGAGAGAGAAGAAGAGGGAGAGGAAGAGAGGGAGAAGAGTAGTGCCTGATTCCAAATCCACCCTGCTAATGTAAGGTATTGGCTTGAAGATCGTGTAACATGTGGTGAGCTGTAATGTGTCATTGGGTGGGAGAAGCAGAACAGGTGGGTTGGGCTGTCTCACAGGACGGTGTTTGTATCCTTACTGCACAAAGCTGTCTTACAGACACAAGATTCGATACATTTGGGGTAACAGTGGGCAATTCATTAACCTTTACACTGCTTTGTAAGCTAGTATTTATAGAACTCAGAATGATCCAGAACAAGTT
>JAPZEB010000005.1:21273974-21287990 GCA_029783705.1 Chaetodon striatus
TGTACACCAGCCTAGATCTCTGAGGTCTCAGTGCATCTTAAAACAGCCAGTGTGCACTTATAGCCTGAGGCCTAAAGCAGCACTGTGTGAATATATAGATTTTCAACGAAGTCAGATGAAGCCATGTGAGTGCTTGGCCTCTGATTTTTTTTAATGTAAGTGCAGTGTAATAATGGAACACATTGCCTCACAGTATTGGTCTGTGATTAAGTTAGTAGCTTTGTATGTTCTACCCTTTTAGATATAGGGGTAATTTTCAGTGTGACAGAGGTTTGAATCCCAAATGATTTAATTGTAAATTTGTCATTTTTGGTTGTTAAGTCCAAACCTAATGTTTTATTTTTATGTTCCTTGTACATTTTTGAAATCATTAAACCAGTGACCAGCAGAGTGTAGGATTATTTCTATCATATGTATATATTTGCAGTGAAATATGCTTGCCTGTATTTCCTGACCCCCCTATACATTGTTATTAATCTGTTTTTCTTTTTTTCTTTCTTCCATGTTCCCCTGTGCCCTTCCCTTTTGCTGTAACAGGTAAGACTTTTTTATTCTTCTTGTTTTTGCTCACAATGATGGTGTGGGAGGACTGAGGTTACAAGAGGGCAGCGTAAAGTTGTCTGTCTGTTGCAGATTATCAACTGAACATGCCTCATTTTGCCTAAAGTATTTCCACAATGTTAGGTTGACTAACATCAGAGTGTAAAGAATCTTAACTAATTGCTAATTAGCAGTATTAGAAGTAAAGGAAGTGCATGAGTTTGCATCCCATTTAAGGGAGGTCCGCAGTTTAAATTCACTGTGACAATCAGCCGCCCCTTTTACTTGATGCAAGTTACAGAAAGCACCATTAACAAAATTTGGTTGTAGTTTTTTAAAGGAATTACGGAGGACTTTCAAACTGAACTCTTGATTTCTCACCAGAAGATGGCGGTGTGCGTTGTGATTACTCTTCCTGCATCCTGTTATAAAATGTTTTGATAGACAGGTTGTATTAAACTTTGGCTGTTCTTGCCACATGTGGGTGGATGTTTTCCTCCATCCAGCTATTTGGTAAATTTGTACAACACTGTTTTCAATTGTGGTCAACATTTCAAGAATCTACTTCTTCTCCTTGGTCGTTTGCAATTTTGAGTCAGCTCAGAAAGCCTGGCCCAGTGTAACGCTTATCATGATATTATCGACATAAATGTTATCGCCTGTTGAGATTGTTTTATCGCCCAGCCCTAATATATTCTGAATATCAGAGCAGAGATACCCAGAGAAGCATCACCTCAGTGAAAGTGGCACGATGATGTTGTGACAGTCTGTATTAGCCTGCCTGACTGTAAAGCCATGCAGGAAACAGTTTGTTTGTTTGTAGCTAAGCTGCGCTTTTGATAGCGCTGCTGTCGTCAGAGATTTAGGCCCTGACTGAGTCATCGTTAGCTAATCCACTCTCTGCTCTGTCCTCCTCTCTTCTCTTCACTTGTAATCTTGCTGGAGCGTGCACACACACAAATGAGAAGGGAAATGGGTCAGGGCTTGCAGCCTAATTGTTTCAGTTATTGATTTGATGAACTCTGCCTGACCTGTTTCAACAGCTGACTGCCTGCATCCTGCAATATCCAAAGCTATTTAATAAAACAGCTTTGCTTTGAGGCATCATTGGTATTCAGAGATTTTGGAAAGGCTGAAACAAATAATATGCGTGGTAGCATCAGTTTCCTGGCTGGTGCCACACCCTGACCCTTCAGGCTGTCTGTTCTAAGGAACCCAGCCCACATGAGAACAGAGCAGAACAACTGCGATGTCAGATGGTTGCAGAGAGAAGTGGGGGTTGTGCGGGAAACAGCACTGTACAACACCGCAAACTGATTTTCAGGAATAAACTGAGATGAGGGTTTCCACTGGTTGTGGAATTTCTTAAACATGTATATTTTAGAGATGTAAAGCAGAAGAGAAAAAAGTCTTTTGGGAACTTGGCGAAGAATTAAGGAACCTTTGCTATTGAGCCACCTTATAGCAGTGTACCTGAATTTTTTCACCAGTTTGTCATGCATATTAACAGCCTCATCTTTTGTTTAACTTTACTGTTCAACTTCAAAATTAACAAACCAGCAGGTTATGCCAGTGAAAGATGCAAAAAGCTGTTTATGTTGACATCAGTGTCACTAGAGACACTTGGAGGATTATTTTTTATTAGCTTTGCATTAGGGATGTGCGCAAATAGTCGATTAGCCAATTAAAGTTGCTACTCTCACTAGTCAGCACCAGAAATACTCAGCGATTAAATTTATTTTGAAATGTATTGTTTTAAAAATGAACACTGTTGAATTAGATATTGACATTATTTGCACTGAAATGTCGTGTCTCTCTACTTTTATGCTGCTTTATAAAAGAAAAAAACAAGCACTTGTTAGCCACTAATGTTAAAGGTGTACTACATAGGTTTTTCTCCAAAAAATGTATAGCCTCATATAGAAGTAAATCCTCTTTTTTCTGCAGAGACTCTGACTTCTGTCCGTATTTGCTAATTTTCTTCTTATTTTCTGTGTCTGAGATATTTACGGGTGTGTACCCCCACTACTCTCAGGTGCGTTTCGGGCTTTTTGAAAAGGTAGCGACCAGGTGCCAGACCATAAGCAGCAAACATCCAAGAGACACAGTACCTGATAAAACAAACCCCAAATGAGAGTGAATATGGAGTTGGCTTTTACTTAAACTTTTGCTGGCAAGCATGTTTGTGACACTCTTGCACGGTGCACCTTTAATTTAAGGTTGAAAGTGGGCTTAAGATGACGTCTCGTAGAACCAGCATGGTTTGGTAGTATTTTTGACTCTAAACAGTGAGTTGTTGTCCTATTAAATAGGATAATATGCATATTCATAATGGACAGTGCAAAGTGATGCACATTTCTGCAGCAATTGAGTACAATTCGGTTGTTGAAAAATTTGATAACTGGTTTCAGATGGCTCTTATATAGTTTTATAGATTAAATTATGTTCATTTTGACTGTTTTAAATTAGTTGTTAGGAACATTGCTGCTATGCATGAAAAGCAAGCATAGGGACACTTTGGGGGTTAGAGTAGGTACACATGCTGAAAATAATGTGATCTAAAATAGACAAGGGAGACCAGAGGTCAATCTCATCAGCTCACACCTAGAAACACAGGCCTCCTGCTGATGCTGTTAATCTCATCAGGTTAGGGTTATTCGTTACTACTGCATCCATCCACAGCTTGTACTGATTCAGCTGTCAGGCCTTCTGGTCGTGTTGGGGGGAGGTTTATTGAGATTCACACTGAGGCATGAGAGAGAGATGACTCACTTAGTCTTTCAGCTCAGTGGAGTATTAAGAGAAACACATCCTCCCACCAGCCAACACAAACACACTTATATCACTGTTATCGTCAAGGTTGAGGCTGCGTAGCAGGTGTGTGTGTGTTAGCTTTATGACCCAGACATTTATGTGTAATCTTTCCTCCTTTATCAGTCTCGAAAAGATGAGACATATTTGAAAAGAGAGGTTCGAGTCAAATGGAGGAGGGAGACAAATGTAAGTGTTATATTTTTGTGAGGACAAATGTAAGTTTGCGACCTTAAAGTAAGGACTTTCTCTAAGATGCAGTTTTATTAATTCCAAAAACTTGAAACTGAAAGCCGAAAGAAACCCCTGCTGACTTGTTTTTTCTGAAGAGCCCGAGGCACGACAGGCTTGTCTTGTCTTGTTTTGCTTTCAATGTCAGTATCACGATTTTCCTCAGTGCTTTACATGACTTTCTGAATTTATTACTGACACCATTGAATACATAAACATAGCTGTGAGGTGTTATTGTGTAACAGTAGCCTCTTGGGAACATACAGTGTGAGTTCACTTATGTTCAATTTCAGTTATATAACTAAGTGGATGTCATCAGAGCCCTTAAAATTAGGGCTACGTAATTGTACATATACACTGGAGTTACAGTTAAAGTGCAATCAGATGCAACTACAGCAGTAATAAAGCTGCTGTGAATGATGAAAGCTATGAAAAATTGCATTTTGCAGTATTGCACATAATATTACATCACGACAAGTCTGACTTGAACTCATTTTAAACTCAGGTACATCCAATTGTCGATTCTGTGTTGACATTTCTATAAGGACATATGCATCCCGACATTCACCCTCCAACCACACAATGTGCCTTCTCGCCTCATCTTTATCGCTGCGGCTGGCATTACTTCTACCCTCTGTTGTCTGGACTCGGAGCGCTGTGTGTTCTTTGGCCACTAATCCTTTTAATGCCAGGTTTCACTCCACATTACTCAAACCTGCTGCTCACACACACACTTATGTAACTTGGAACTTCGGTGTGTGAGAAAGAGAGAAGCGGAGCTGGAGCTGAGTCTGGGCTGCCGTCATGCAAAAAAAAATCGTAATGCTATCATTTTGACAGATATTGCAATTGCAATATGAGTCACAATTTTAGTGGGAATGGCCACATTTCATTTTCACTGAAAAATAATACAGAAAAATTATGCTGATGTTATTTTTTTGCTGGCATCTGTACCAATGAGTGTATATAAAGATGGATGACCCATCGCCATTTTTTCCCACTGTATAAAAATGAAGCTAAAGTATCCTGGGCATGGCCTCTGCCATCTTGTGCTGGTGACATCATTTGGAGCCAGAGTCTGCATAATAGCAACCTCAGCGGTATGGAGCTCCCGCCCATACACCCGTCCAACTAATTGTGAGCAGCACCAGTGATAGCGGGCACTCGAGTGGCACACACAGCTGTCAATCATGACCTTAATCCCTTTTTTATAGCATTAACTAAGTAGTTGTAACAAAGCTTATAAAAATTAACATTGGAGCAAACATCAGTGTAATCAGAACTACCTAAAATGGCAGAAATCCTCTTTGTGAAAAATTAGACTTGTATTTTGATCTTTTATTTTAGCCATATTCCATCTGTTAACATAAAGGTGATGGGGTTTATTGTTTTAATTAGCTGTGCAATCCTACTCTGAAACAAGTTACTTTTCCTGCTAGTGGGTACTAAAGTGCCACAGTAAATGATGCAGATGTTATTCGCTGAGCATTTTCTTAGAGATAGCATTTGGAAGCGGGAGTAAAAGGTCTATTATCTGTAATCATGACATCACTGTATATGTCTTAAGTCTTGAATTATCTCTAAGAATGACCCACGACCACGCCTGTGTTTCTTTTTGCATGTTCAGCCGGCTTACTAGATGCACCTTGCTCAATTTCCCTGTTTCTTGATGTGCAGAATCGTCTGTGTTGCTTTGGGTTGCTTTGTAATATAGTCCAGTTGATCTGCTGTGGTGTGAATGAGAAGATAGGTTCATAAAAATGCACAACCATGTGTTTTATTGCAGAAAAGGTGTCATTTCCTACAGTAACTGCATGATTCTGATCCGATGATTAGCTAGATTTAGTGGAAAGATACATCAGAATATCAGGTTTAAGAATCTGTTTGTCTGTCCATCTAAACACAGTGCAGAAAGAACTGTATTAGGAACATGTATTTGTCTTTGTCTCTGTTCTCTGCCCTCTCTGCATCCATGACTCTTTGAGACAGTACTAATGCTGAGGCGGTGGATCTAGGCCATTCTAGCTCTTGTGTCTCTGGCCTACTGTCTCTCCCTCCTTCTCTCGCTCTGCCTCTCCCCCAGTGTGTGTGCGTGACTTTGGTATAGAGCGAGCACTAAGGACTTGCTGCTGTCAGCCCAAATGCTCCAATAGCACCTCTCTCTCTTACGTATGGAGGCCAAAATGGCCACTCATCATTCCTCCCTTGCCTCTCTGACTGACTCACTCAGTAGCTCTCTGTCATTCTCCATATTCAGGGTGTGACTATGGAAAACCACTGCCAGGGCTTACTGGTAAAGTCTGTGTGTGCTTTCCACTATCAAACTACAGCTCAGCCAAAAGCCTTTACAATTCAACAATTCAATAGGCCTCTTTTTTCATTGCTGGGACATGCCAGGCCCCTTTTATTAACTTGCATTTTCCCCGAAGCACAGCAGATGTGAGTACAGTTCCTCTTCCTGTTAGTAAGACACGGTTTGCCAAAAAACAAGAATTAAACCAGAAGCAAAACTGACCTACATATAGGACTTATCTCATCACAATCAAAAGGATGTGTTTGCACAGCTCTTATAATGAAGTGTGTTAATTTCAGTCATGCCGTTAAAGAGCTTTGGAGAGCATAGCTAGAATACATTACCATGGTCATGCTTGTTGCTGATGCATATAACCGTATATTATCTGGTTAGATTGCCTCTCTTATGTGTGACTCTATCATTTCTTGATGTTTGCAATGATAGATTAATGTTTTTTATGCAGAATAAGCAGCTGTTTAGCAAATAATATGCAGGAAATGAGCCTGCCTATGGCTGCATACATTAACTTGTGTACTCAGTTAGTGATTCTTTGTGTCTTATGTCGACAACCTTTGTTGATTCTGTAGCTTCACAAAGCCAGACTACATTTTATGAGTCTAGTTTTTAGCACAGGTTTAGCTTTCACTTACAATCATTGGAGCCTGGGTAGATAGACACTTAGTCAGTGAGTGAACTGTGGATAGTGTTGAATGATGACTTGCCACAATTATCAAAGCTAGTCATTGTAGATATGAAATTAACATGGTGCTGCAACTGCATGGCCTGATTGGCACCTCAGATGTTTATAAAAGTTGGTTTTGATGTAAAGTTGGATGGAAGTGTATCTATTTTGTGACAGCCCAGCAAGAGGTGTGTGTGTGTGTGTGTGTGTGTGTGTGTGTGTGTGTGTGTGTGTGTGTGTGTGTGTGCACTTGGCTGTTCGAACAGTTCATGTTGATGTCTGAGTGAAGGGAAGAATTGGTGATGTTTGTGTGTTTCAAACACATGGGCCAGATGTGGCCTTCAAATAGGTTTTCTTCTTCATTTGGAAATTCTATACAAAAAACCCAACTGCCTTACGTGAGACAACACTTGAGTTAAAAACAAAAGACAACAGTAAAGCTTTTTTTTTTCAAAATTGAAGCTTTAAGGTTTCTGAGAACAATAATTTCAAGTGTTTCAGTTTTCTGTATTTACGACTTAACTCTTCTCCTTGTTTGGCCAAATCACTTTTCCTTGTGTGGCAGCCAGATTCATGAGATTAAGGGAGAATCATGAGATCATCCCATACCTGATTTGCTACTTAGCCTGCTCCACATAGTCCCTGCAGTAGAACTGGTGTTGCCACATCTCCACCAGTGGACACATTTTGACTGTTGCATGGTATATACTGTCATATCGCCAGTCTTAGCCATTGGTGTATCCAGATACTAGCGGGTGTGTTGTGTGTAAGCATTGTGCTGTTGGCTGTAGCCCTAACGACTTTTGGTGACATTAGTCTGCTGTACAGCAGCCTAATATCAATCAATCAGTCAATTTAGTGGTCACATTAAATCATAAAATATGATCTCAGTGAAATGCAATAGTTGTCAGTTCATTCAATATTTAGTAATAAATAAATATCAGTGATTAGGATAAGGCAGGGTCATCTTCAGAATCCTGGCTTGAGAGTAGAAGCTCCTCCTGAGCCTTTCAGTGCTGGCCTGGTGTAATCGGTACCGTCTTCCCAATCTTACCAGGGTAAAAAGGCAGTTTTTCAGGTGGCTGTGATCTTCAATGATTCTCCTGGCTTTGTCTTTGCAGTGTCTGCTGCAAAATCCTTAATGCAGGGTCGAGTAGGGCCTATAGTGTGTTCAGCTGCTTGAACCACTCTCTGCTGGGCCTAGTGGTCCTGCTCCGTGCTGGTTTCGTACCATGCAGTGATGTTCTCCGTCAGAACACTCTCGATGGTGCAGGAGTAAAAATTCCTCAGTATTTGAGGGGATACCCGGAATTTTCTCAGATGTCTCAGGTAAAATACTTATATCATTATATCATATAGTTATATATTCATCATATAATCCTTTTCCTGACAAATGATGCAGTGCGAGACTTTACATTTGCCATCAGACAATCCAGTGACATGATGTCGGCTGGTTGTGAAAGGCAGCATACAGCCTAGTCCAAGAGATTGTTATATCCATCCACTGAAAGTGAATTCTGATTCTGATTAACAATATTGCTTTTCTTAATAAAATTGCAAAAGCCACTCAGCTCGTTACCTAAACTGCTGTGCTGTAAGCAGGCTGCTGTATGTCACCCAGAAGTCATGTGATAGTGATTCAGCCCAGCACATGGAGTCTGTTAGGACAAGTGAAATCCCCTGCATTATGCTCATGCTTTACCTGTTGTTTCTTGGCCGGCTGTCACTAAGCCGGCGGAGGCCCCGCGAGTGCATGTTGTGTTTTCTGTCTGCCGAGGCACTAAGCCATCTTAAGGGGGCCTTCCAATGAGAAATGACAAGATAAGACCCTGAGGCACAGGGTTGCTTGTCTATCACGCAGGGGGCTGGCATAGAAAACTACAGGGTGTACAGAAAGAAATAATGATTCATTCTGAACCTGCAAACTAAACAAGTTAAAGTGTCGGGGCTGCTTTTGCAGTTTTGAGTAGATGAACAAAAACCCTGCTGACTTCGAGCTGTCAGTGATTCAGACATATGTAGTCTTGTTTGTGTTGTTTGTCACCCCAACTTCGGGGACAATCTGTGCTGTCAAGTCCCTCATATATCAGGTCCAAACCATGTCAGAGGACGTATATATATTTATACTGCATGTCCTGTACATCGACATTCCTGTGGTCTCAGTTATGTGCTTATAAAACTGCATTATTCTATAGAAGAGAGACATAATTGTATGTTTCTCAGTAAAACAGTGCTGCTGAAGTGATGTCAAAGAGTTGAGGCTCAGTGTTGTATCGTACATCCATGTCTCAGGCTACAGAGGGCAGAGGGCTTATGGCATAGGAGCAGGGAAATCACTGGGCCACATGCTAATCTCTGTTGATGGTTTATGTAACTCCCAGTATCACATGATCACACGTCACTACCCGCCCAGCTACTGTCTGTACTCAGTAATTCACTCACTAGTCAGCCATTCAAACACAAATGGGTGACATAGAGGAATAATGAGGAGCACACATATACACAGTCATCATAACCTGGCACGCTGCCTTTGATTCCCTATGCAGCCGCACTCACAAATGCATCCATAGGGCGCGACCCAGATCTGTTCAGTCAAATTTAAGAAGGAGCGAGGAGTGTCAGAAAAAAAAAACACTAAACAAAGAAGCGCGGGAGGCACTGCTCTGTCACTCTGGAGTGTACATGATCCTGCTGACGGACGGCTCCATGAGAGTGTGGGGAGTACGAGGCCATGACGAGATGGCAATGAAGCTTTTGTTCTGGGAGCTGGAGCAGCATCTCAAAAGGTAAAAACTAAAGACAGGGAATCCCTGGGGAGTCAGTACAGTGTGGCGCTGCTTAGGCCAATCACTACAGTAGCTGCACACAAAGGGCTGCATGGCTATATTGTTTTTTCCATTTAGTGGTGCGTGGCATCAGGGTTAACACTGAGGGATACTTAAAGCAGATACTATAGACAGGTTTGCTGCGTACTCACATTTGTAGTAAAAATATTGTAGGGTGCTGTAATGCATAGTAAATAATAGAAAAGTGTTACAGCATAGATGACATACATCTGTGGTATACATTTGTGCTATTTAGTGATATCTCCAGGGACCGTGAGTAACTAAACCCACAGTTTGTTTTTTTCTCTCTGAATTGCTCACCATATATTCCTGTTTTTGTAGCAGCTCTGTTGCCATCGTGTTGCTCCATCTGTCCAGTCACCCTCTCTTTTGCAACAGTATAGCAACACATAAATATCACAGTGTAACTGCATACAAGACAAGCCTTGCTCTGTTTTTTGTTGCTGTTTTGTGACTGATCTTAACAGGTACAGTGTTGCAGCAGTCACAGAGTTTTGTCAAGGAAATTGCATCAAAGCTGGACATTTACACGAGGTGCTACACAGTTACTGATGTGATAGGTACACATTTGTAATGTAATGTCATGTGTAATGTAATGGTTTTTGTTGTATCTGGTGCTGATTCAACTCCATGGTCATTTTAAGGCCACAGTTTGTAGTGGTTTTGTATGAGACTGGCTTTTATTGAGAGGTAATATTTTCCCTCTTTGTATGTTGGCGTCTTTATCTTTTAATAACCCTTAATGACATTCTGTGTCACAGGTTGTCAATTTTTTTTATTGAATAATGCATAGTAAAATAATGATTTAAAAGTTTGAAAATTAGAAATGATGTACAGTGAATATTTGTTTTGGGGAAAAAGTGTGTCCTCATGTATTTAAGATGCCCAACACTACTAAGTGACCTCGAGGATTTCTCTGAAGTTGCCTCAGTAGGTAACTGGGCAATTGTTGTTTTTTAGCAAAGCAGAAAGGCCTTAAATCAAGTACATGTACCAGTAAAGCAGTATTTTGTGACTAGGACTGCAGATAATGACCATTTTCATTATTGGCTACTCTGTCAGTTATTTTCTCGATTAATGGATTAGTTTTTTAGTCTATAAAATGTCAGAAAAGGGTTAAAAATGTCAGTGTTTCCTTGAAGATGACTTCCTCAGATGTCTTACTTTGTCCACAACACTAGAATATTCAGTTTACTGTCGTAGAGGAATGAAGAATCAAGAAAATATTCACATTTAAAAAGCTGGAAATGGACAATTTTGGCCTTTTTTTCTTCTTTTTTCATTATTCAAAATTCATTATTTATCAAAGCAGTTGTCGATTAATAGTTGACAACTAATTGATTAACTGTAGCGGCTCTATTTGTGATGTCAGCATCAAAAAGCCAAGCCAACATGACAGGAACATTTTAATAGGTCAACTCCACTGGTGAAAACTAGACACAGTGATATTGTAGTAGAACTGAAATAATGTTAAACAGTTTTAAAGGGAAAAAAATCAACATGGTGTCTGTTTCTCAAAATATTAACCTTCATTCACAGACCTTACTAATCAGATTAACCAGTAGCTTAGATCCAGTTGTTTCCTAGTGTCGGCGAGTGGTTTAACTTTTGAGGTTAAAAGCATCTTGACCTATCAGAGTGAATTTTCTAGGAACATCGTCTCATTTTTTTCTTTGCTAGCTGCCAGTGGAACTAAGTATAGCTTGTACCAAGCCTCAGTGTGCTTGTGTGTGTTTCATAGCGTTATCAGGTTAGACTTGGGTTTTATTCCACGAGAGCTGCAGTTGTACCGGCTATTTGGGTCTGGATAATTAGCTAAACCCTTCCTCCAGTCAAAGAAGACACCGGAAGAGATAAGTGCGGCTTAGAGCCTCTTATTAAGCTGTTTGGCTTCATGTTAAGTGCTGAAGTGTTTGACTGGGATCAGAGGTGAGCAGCAGCTGACATCACTACCTGTACTCAGAGGCTATGTTTGAGCCTATCTTCTCGGTACTTGTCCCTAATAAGCCAGGACTGTTCTGTGATACCTGAATTAGCCTAAGCCCCCATTTAAAGGTGGCTACTGACGGCACTTAACCCGTGCTCTGTTTTCACGATTTGAGTATTTCTCCTCATCTGCCTCCTCTCCCATTCTCCTCTCTCACTACTACATAACACACACCAGTGGAAGTTCAGGCCCTTGATACAACAGCTACACATCAGTAACACTGAGTGCCTCAAGGGCCTGATTTAATGACCATTTGCAAGTGTGTTTTAACATGGACTTCAGCATAGGACCTCACCGTGCCTGTGCCTTCCCCTCCATTTTCCCCTCATGTTGGCCTGATGCCACACCAGACCTTTTTTATTTTATTAGCATCAGGGATAGTTTGGTTTTTTGGAGGTAGGGTTCTGTGAGGTATTCATTCACAGTCAGTGAGTTACCTACACAAGTTGGCGGTCAGGATGCTCCCACTTTGGAGATGCAGGCACATGTATCACCACAGACGCTAAGCAATTTACTGCTGTAGACGGGGGCAGAAACGAAATGTTTTTTAGCCACTTAAAAAACCACTTTACCTTGCCATCAGACAGCCCTTTCTGACAGGAAACTAAAGCAGTTATACTGCTCTCTTCAAAGACACCAGACTCCCTTTACAAAACAGTTTTACCTTGAACACAGGAGCTGCTGGTCTACTGCTGCCTGGATCTGTTAGCTTGTGAGTGTTTTATTGTGACTTTGGTGAATCCCAACCAACTATCTAAACCACTAAACACAGTAAGAGAAACAAAGTAACCGATAGAGGCAATGATAGACCAGCAAATCCCATGCTTTGTCAGGCAAATTCAAAGGAGTCTGGGGGCTTTAAAGAGACCATAAATGGATAGAACAGCTAGTTTCCCATCAGAAAGACCTGCCTAGCAGCAAAGTAAAGCAGTAAAAATATTGTAAATATAGCATACACTTAAACTGATATTGATTTCTTAGGTGGCTAAAATACATTTTGCTGCGGCCCCCATCCACAGCTGTACATTGCTCATCCTTTGTGGTGATACTTCTGCTTACTTCTCTAAACTGGGGGCGTGCTACTCCATCTATCGTAGATAACACACTACAGCCCCACTTAAAAAGAGCTGAACTGTTGCTTTAATATTTGGCTTTTTGTCAGAATTTCAAAGATTTACTACATCTCTGAGGCAAGAAGGTCAAGAGTGTGTACACACAATTTTGAGGGTTTTGGGTGTACGTGGAATGTGTGAGAGTGGCCTTTGAGACTGCGTAGGGAGGTGTATGTGTGGGAGGGGGTCTTGTTTAGAGGATTTCTGAGGTGGGAATTTCTGTGTGGAGGAGTTGTTTTAGGTGCGGCTGTCTCACCAAGATACTCCCCTCTGTAAAGATATTTGGCGTGTGTGTGTGTCATCATGTTGCTTGTTTCAGATTGACCTCATTGATTTCCCATCTCCTTCACTGTCTTTGACGTAGGACAGATGTGTAATCTGTCACTAAGACAGGTCATATAGTAATTTGCAAACAATGCAGTCTCTGTGGACCCACACGGGAGTTTAAAGTTGCATAAGACATGTTTTAATCAAGTCAGTGCGAGCCCAGGCATGTCTCCAAGACAAATGGTTTGAGAATACAACTGTTGCACCTTATTTTGGAAGTGGGATGTTGGCACTACAGTCGTGTATGATGGTGCTGTATTCTGTTAAAAATGTCTTTGTGTATCAGTTAAAACCACATACAGCTATAAGTGTATGAAAGATGTCGTGAAATTAATAGGCTAATGTATTCAAGATAACATATCTTGATTTTTCTCATCTTATTTTCACCATAGGACTGTGTTCATCTAGTGTGCACACAAGGTTTTTAAATGTCAGTCTTTGTATCGATGCATATGCACCTTCCAATAGTCCCCAGCTTCACATTCAACAGCCTTAGCATCAAGTTTTTGCCCTTTGTGCTTGCTAAGATGTGAGAATGTAAATGTTAGAGGCTTGTTTTGCGGGGCTTTCTTCGTAATGTTGCTCAGCCCTGCTGTTGTGCAGTGCTGTACAGGGCCACATGGGGGCAACATACAAATGGACATGATAGCACTTCATGGACACCAGAGTATTTTGGACAGTTTATTTCCATCTGAGTGTTATCCTCTGGACATAGGTGTCCCCCAGCAGTCATGAATGCTGGTTTAATTTTTTCAGTACCTAGAAACTGTCAGGGCAACCATGGATAGTGTGCCTCTAAACAAGTATATTACTTTTTCTAATTTGGAGATAGAAGATGTTTTGGAGATCGACAACCTGTGTAAATGCGTTATCTGTAAATATAAGACACTTTCCACAAATATAAAAAAGATCTGTAAAGTCAAAAAATAGCTTTGCAATCACAAAAACAAATTCCACAAAAAACAACATTTAATTAATTTACATAATAATAAAAGCACTTGTAAATATATTCCTAACATTTACAACTTTCAAACAGATATTTGTTCTTTGCGTGCAGATTTGCATTTTACACACATTGAGTTTTTTTTTTTTTTTTAATTTGTTTGTTTATTTGGTGAATATTTTTGTGAGTTTACAAATCTTTTTGCATTTATGGAAGCTGTTTTATATTTACACACTGATAGTTT
>JAPZEB010000005.1:21337914-21357040 GCA_029783705.1 Chaetodon striatus
CCATAATCCTATATGTGATGAACAGTGGTTGGCAGCACTGAGTACTGCAGGTGATTTTGATGACAGGGCTGAGCCATGTAAAACATCTGTACTGTCCTCTAACCTGGTTTTAACGGAGGCAGAGAGGTCAACTGTCCAAACATCCCTTGTTACATCTACACACTACACACACTGCAGTGGTTTTAATAGCATAAAGAAAGTAAACTGTCCCAACACGTACACGTCTACATTCTGCAACAGCTTGAGTAACAATAAATACAGTACAAACACATTTCAGTAACGCTGGGAGAGAGGAAATAATCAGCTGCTTTCCTGTCATTTTGGCAAGTTGTTGTTGAACTCTACAGCTCAGTCTGAGCTCTCTGTGGTCTGTTTCATTCCTGAAAACAGAACAAGCTAACATCATCCACAGTCAGTAACATGACAACATCTTAAACACCTCAAAGCTGTTCCTACGAAATTCAGATGGAATCTGAAAGTTTGACCCATGAGTGAGGGTTGAGGAAAATTTTCTGACATAGGATTTATACTTTTAATGTATCTCTAATAAATAATTCATATTGCTTTCATTAATAAATTAATCAAGTTATATTACTTTAAAAGTGATTTGAAGCTCCCCCTGTGCTCAAACACACATGGCAGCTGCTGGGGTCGTGAAAATTCTGGGAGCTAAATATAGGCCTCATGTCAGATAGTGACCATCAACCTCTTCTTTTGCAGACCAAGGAACGTACGGAAAATTATTACTTTGATGTCCCGAAGGATCCGATAGATTTATAACATACAGATGGTTTCAAAGGATCAAAACAAACATTGAAGTACCTTGACTTTTTTTTTTACAACATTAAAATAACAGTGATAGACCATCATGGCGTACATGTGCCATATTTTTTTCATTTAAAGGGTCAGTTCACCCCCAAATTAATAAAAAAAACAAACAAACAAAAAAAACCCCATGTATATACATATTATTTCTTCTTATCTGTAGTTGTATTTATAAATCCATATTATTTTGGTTTGAGTTGCCGAGTGTTGGAGATATCAGCCATTGAGATGTCTGCCTTCTCTCCAATATAATGGAACTAGATGGCACTCGGCCTGTTGCCCTCAAAGCACAGAAAAAATACATTTTAAAAACTCAACAGCAATGTCTCTTAACAGAAATCATGACCCAGTTACTTAAGATAATCCACAGATCTTGTTGTGAGCAGTTTCCTGTAAGAACTATTTTTTTTCTACCAAACTACACTTGCCAACTGAACGGAGGTAAGAGGAAAAATATTTAGATTTGATTTTGGGGTGAACTGTCCCTTTAAATAAGTGCAGTAGTTCATAAGAAAATAGCGACAATGTTTAAAATGTCCTATCTTGCAATGTGAATTAATCTTTAAAAAAATATTAGATGTACACAAAGTAGTCGTCACTTTTTCGGGGTCAACCTTCCACCAAATGTATTTCTTTTTTTAAGGTAACTTTAACTCAGAAGCTATCAATATAATCTGTCCTGAAACACTCTCCTGGATGTTTGTTGATCTAAATTTAAAAACTGTCAGTGCACCATTAAAAGCCTTCCTCCTCAGACTTGTTGATACATGCTCACACACTCACACACACTCCACAGGATAACAGACAGAATACAGTATCCGAACAGGAATGAACATTTTCTAATGCATAGCTAATCAGTGTTCCCTCATTAATTATCTTAAGTAAAGTAAAAAATAATTTCCCCTTTGCAGTGACACGTGTCTGTCCTACTGCTCAGCTTACGGTTGAATAGTTATGAGACCTGAGACAAACTGCTCCACGGTTAGTTTCAGTGTGCAGGAGCACGCACAGGTTGCTTTTGTACTACAGGAGAGTACAAGTGTTAAAATAATAAATAAAAATAATTTAAACAGTCTCACACAGTCTGTTTACTGTGATGTTTTGAACTGACTCTGTTGCATTCAAAAGAAGTTTGGGGGATGCTACTGAAATGGAGCATATCTGATTCATATGCAAACAAAGTAAAGCAATTTGCATCTCATTTATGTTTGCAGGAACACACGGTTATTTGCAAAACTGAGCTTTCTGACCTGGTGATTTTGGTTTGGCTTCTGAGGAAGAAATATCAAACCACAGCTGAGGCGTTGAGTACCTTCAGTTGTTTGCTCTGTTTTCATACAGACAGTAAAACTCACCAAACTTTGTGAATTTTATGTTGTATTTTGTTAGAAAAGCAGAATCCTTCATTTAGGCTGCTCTCCAGTTGCTTACTGATGAACTGAAGGAGTGTGACCCTGCTGTATTAACTCCACCTGTGTCTCCTGCCGTTGCCCTGGGACCAGTAAAACGTAATGAAAGAAATGCTCACAACATTTTCAATTCTGTGAGTGCAGTTTTACAAAGCCCGCACCACACCAAAGCACCACAGCAGGTATCTGCACTGTAGGCTTCATTAAGTTTTGATATTTTCAACTGTACATCTACTGTGTGTGGAGGTTTAAGGGTGAATTAAACATGTGGAAAGACAGAAATCACACCTGTAAAGCCTTGAAATTTTCCTTGAGCAGCTCCTGGTCATTAAAACAGTATCTGGATTACTGTTCATTTCTTATCTGATCATAAGTCAGACTTCATGTGGTTCATCAGTTCCCTTTGCCTTGAGTAATGAACAGTGCAACACCTCACAGAAACATTACTGTATATTCTACTGAGTAACACTTAAGGGAAAAACTGTAAAACAAAAAACACTGTAAAGTAAAACTGCACCGTTGTTACACCTCTGTGACTTTCATTAAATACTTCTGATGAATATATTATTGAACTCAGACATTGACACTGAGCTGATGTATTACTGTACAACTGAAAATCTACTTCTTACCAGCTGTTGTTATGAAGATGATAATGCAGTTTTTGTCCAGAAGGGGGCGGTGTGATACTTTCCTGTGTAAACTGTCTTCCACAGAAAAGACAGAACTTTGGCATGCTGTGACAAACTGAAAGTTACATCAGTGAGTGGGTGGGTGGACATCATGTTCCTGTTTGACAGCAGGTGAAAAAGGAAAGCTCCCTCCATCTGTCAGTGCAGCTTCCCAGTGGCCTCCAGAAGAAAGCTGGTGGTTTGACTGGTTTTGTTCTGGCAGCTCATGTGTGTGAAGCACTGTGTCTCTCCTGGCAGTGCTTTCATTGCTGTTTGTTGACTGTATGGCGTCTGTCTGTCTGTCCGCTCCTACATAGTGGACTCCTGCTGGATCTGGATGTAGCAGGCCTGCAGCAGAGTCATATGATTAATGATTAGGTGACGAAGGACAAACGACTGATGATGATGACTATATCATATAAACAAAGAAGCTCTATAAGGCTGCATAATCCACTTAGTTTATTTACTGAATTAAAAAAACGTGTTTGTCCCATGAGCATTTTACGAACGCACTTTTCAATCATGTTGCTTTATGGGCAGAATACCATCAGAATTTAAAAGACTAAGTGTCATCTAAATTGGTTTCAACTGCAGACTACCTTTAAGAGATAGAGAATGATTAACAGCTGGTTAAGGCGTAATTCATTTTAATCTTTCCACCATGAGTTAAAGTCTTATCTGTATTAATATTGAGAAAACCTGCAAATGCAGTTGCAGGCATGTTTGGAATCGCATACTTTTTTTTAAAACTTTTAGTACGTGCTGCAGCTGCCTTTAAAAAGTATGCACTGTTGGATGCAGTATGCACACAACAGGGACATACTACTGTCTCATAACATTACGCCCTGAACTTGAACCCTCTTGCTTTTCATATCCGTTACCTTGGAAATAAAAAAGACGCCACTGAGATCAACCCGGAGAGCTCTGATGTTGTCACTTTGCAATGTATGTGGTATAACTTAACAAGTTATAACTGCACAAATAGTAGATTCTAATATTTTATCTTTGCAACCGTGAAATTACATCTGCACTTCTCTGTCATTGTAATTTTCATGGTTATGTCCTTTTGTTGTTTGTAATATTTATAATTATTTTGTTCGCTTAAATAATCAATATTCCAATTATTACTATTCGACTGCTCATAAGTTACTTGAATGCGCTGCAATCCATCAGCTGTGAGTCTATGTGACATATCATCCTGTGCGTAGAGGATTGTGGGTCAAAATAGCCAGAAAAGCATGCTGACTTTCATGCTGCAAAATCGGAGCGGATGTAGTAGAACATCCTGGTATTTTTGGCATATGTTGGGACATACTAAATCTTTTTCTGGCATGCTATATAGTATGGTAGTATGGGTATTGAAACACACAGAACATGCTGACATTAGCATTAGCTAGCTACACTACATCAGCAGATGGTTCACTACACAGTTAAGAACAAGTTTAAAATGCATACAGTGATAAAGCACAACATTCACCAGCAATATTTAGTGTCTGCCAGTTGATCTGCTCCCACAGTAGGCTTTTGGTCTTTGTTGTGATAGTTTCATATAACTTGGGATAGACAGTAGCTTAAGGAGGAGCAGTAATGACACCACCGCTTTTGTGGTAAGTACAGAGATTTTCCACTGGAAGCGCTCAAAGCGGCCGCACAAAAAAACATGTGAAAAAAGACATTTTTCTCTAGGCAGCTGCATACGCCTTCGCCTCACTGGGAGCAATTGAAAAAAGACACTGGTGCTTAAAAAAAAGAGCTCAGCATCATCTGTGGGTGTGTTCGTGTGTGTGTGTGTGTTGGAGCTCCTCACCTTCAGTGTGGTAAACATCAGTCCCATCTCTCCATGCTGAATGTTGGGATCCATTAAATCTTCTATCAGACTGACTTCAGCTCCCAAGTTTCTGATCCTACACAGCAGAACAGCACAAACACAACATGTTCAGTCACCAGCGTGCAGCGTCTGCCCATCACTTCAACCATGTCTGAAACACAACACACTGTCATAATACTGAAGCCTCTTATTCAAAGTGTGTCCGTAACACTGACCACACTGATCAACAATCTAGTTCTGAGTTTAAACACTGCCTGATTTCTTTTTTTCAGCTACAACTTGGCAACATTAACTGTATACAGTGTTATAACTGAATGACATTATACAGTAATTAAAGTGTGTGTATGGTAACACACCTTGCCCTAAGCACCACATAGAGGAAGAGAGGGAGCAGGTCATCCATGCACCACAGGAAGTTGCCATCCAGCATAGGTTTTACTTCCTGGGTCAATTCCTCAAACGTTTTTTGGATGACGAGGAGTTTGTCTGATGGAGTGAAGGTGGTGCTGCATGTGCAGGGAGACATACATTATTGTTAATTATACACATAATAATGCACTTTTAATTCTGGCACTGTCCTGAGTTGCACTGTTATACAACAAAAACCCATTTATGCTGACTTGGGACTTCAATCATTATTTGTAAATTTGTCCAAACACAATATTCCTGCAAAAAAACTCATAGACTGCAACAAGTTTTACCACCCATTTCCAAATAAATTAATTCTGTACTATGTCTGACTGTTATCTAAAACTTTTACTTTTGGAGTTTGTTAGGAGTGGTTCATGGCCTGCGAGCAAGAAGTCTCTGACAGGCTTCAGTCAGGGCGAGGAATATCCAAACACCACGAACAGATTCTGCTGTACTGAACTTTAACTATTAACTGACATGTTGGACATGAGCACTAGCTCCATGGGTCTGAATGGGATTTCCTGCTTGTTCGTCTGCTAATTACACTTTATTAGGTCATGTCACATTCAATGACATCACTAATTATGTCATGTCACATCACATGGCAGCTACCTGATTTGTTGGAGTGTCTCTACAGCAGAAACAAAGCAGGCATCTTTACTGCTGGACACAATCTGTAATAAGAGCAAAGATAACCTGTTACAGAGGACAACACCAAAGATACAACAGCACACTTTAACCATGTGTAGGAATCACAGCTGAAACATGAGGAGGAAGCAGTAAATTTATTATCTGACCTGCTTTTTCTCTCCGAGAATTGACATCCACACCGGCCAAAACTTCCTGCATGAGAAACAAAAAATAAGCATGCAGCTTAGCATTAGAGGTGGCCAGAATTTTAAAAGTCAACAGGACTACACTGTCAATCTTAATGCCATTTAGAGACAGCATTTGTGGGTGTACAAATACATGTGAGCGTCTGCGTGTGAATGTACACACTCACTCCTGCACTCCCAGAAAGCTGAGCAGCGACTGGTCAGGGTGTTTGTTGAGCCGGAGGATGCGCTCCCAGTACTGTGCCTCCTCCTGCTCCTCCTGCAGGCAGTACAGTGTAAAGAGAGGAGGGTAGAGTCGAGGGAGCAGCTGAGGGAGGAGCAGAGAGGAGCAGCTCACCACCAGAACGCCACTGGAGGACAAGGTGGAGAAGGAAGTGGAGAGAAAGGGAGATGAAGGTTCAATGTACAATATCCATCACTGCTTTTTAAATGTATTTTCATATGTGTTTGTGTGTGTGTGTGTGTGTGTGTGTTGACACTCACCATTGCTCTGCTTTGTTAGAGTTGCGTCTGCTTTTAGATGGAGAGGCAGGGGGGTCTGGGATGATGCCGCCATCCTCTGGTAACCCTGGAAACAGAAACCTGTGGGCAACAATAAGTGCTTTTTAGTTAAGTGTCTGAAATCATTTTTAAATATACTGTGTAAAGTACATTTGATGCACGTCTACAGGATGCTGTGGGCTGAACAGTTAAGACTCAAAAGAGAAAACTGGAATCCACCTGACGATGCTGTAGAAATGTATGAGGTAGGCCTGAACTTCCTGGACAGCCTGCCTGAGCAGCCTGCGGTTGGATCCCACACCAACGTAGGTCATCCTGTAGACCGTCACCAAAGTCTCCACCAGCCAGCCCAGAGGGTGGTGAGGGGTCTCACATGCCTGATATATAATTACGGTCATACACACAGGGACATGCACACTTAAGCATTACAGCAACAAAACAACAAAGAAAAGATGGTGTTTTTCTTCGTCTGAGATTAAGGCAGTATCGTACTGACCCTTCTTTAAAGGAAACTTCAGTATTTTTTCACCCTAGACTCTTTTTTTCCCATGTTTTTAGGTCAATGGTCAATACTGAGCCAATTTCAAAAACTGATGACAGAACAAAAGAATACCTCACACATCTAGTTTCCAACAAGTATGTAGGAGAGGGACAAGTAGAAAAAGAAACTCCTGTACACTGTCTACAGGTCAAAACACACCAACAAAATGCGCTCCTATTATTTTCAATATACAACCCCACACTGGCAGCAGCTACGCGCGTGTTGCCGCTGCACAAATGCGCCCCATTGCACTTCACGCCACTGTCCTATTTCCAGCCTCACCAGCCCTGGAATTAAACGCATTTTTCCCCCACTCGCTCTCTGCTTGTAGATACCAGCTCCTGTAGCAGCTCGACTCCTCTCCTCACCATAGGTGCATAAAGAGAGCTCTGTTGCTGTCTCATATGTGACAAAGACTCGATGATGAGAGACCTGTTGTTGAGGTCGAGAAATATCCTGAGCTAAACAGCCCACAATCACGTCATTATAAAAACAGTGGCCAAAAAGATATTGCCTGGCGAGTCATAGCTCTGGAGATCAGCTCTTCAGGTGAGAAATCCACTTTTATTAGGGGCTCTCCCGTCTGTTAATGAGTTGCAGAGCAACATATCTGGTGGGTGCTAGGGGCTGCACTTGACAGGTGGTGGGCTGCGGTGAAGCCAGCGTGTTTTCAGCTCAACTTGCCAAAATAATGATCTGAGTACGACATTTTGGTAACTAGACCTTCATCAGGCAAAAAAATAAATGCATAAAATAATATAGAATAAA
The DNA here is from genome assembly GCA_029783705.1 of Chaetodon striatus. Lineage (NCBI taxonomy): Eukaryota > Metazoa > Chordata > Actinopteri > Chaetodontiformes > Chaetodontidae > Chaetodon > Chaetodon striatus. Next base: position 21,345,702 of record JAPZEB010000005.1, read on the forward strand.
ACCTGATGAAGTTCTACTTACCAAAACGTCACATTAAAAACATCAGTCACTGTGCCACAAAAAACATGGGGATAAATGGTCCAGGTTTAAAAATACTTACGTTTTCTTTTAAGGTACTTAAAACATACTTATGAATGTTACCATATTCCGTTTTTGCTTAATCTGTTTTAAAGGTGTTCATTCCACTAGTTTGTGGTGCTGCTGAATTGTATTGTGATATACTAAGAGGTATTTCTAACAATTTGCCTATCAGGTTATAATGACAAGTATGGACAAAATGGTAGAAGTACCTCTTGTTACAATACATTTATTGCAGGGCTGTTGTATCAGGCTGCATTTAATGCTTTCTACCTTACACATCAATGCACACATTATTATAAGAGAATTTTTTTATATACGGAGCCACTTGTACCTTGATGAGGTATCTCCGTATGTTGTCATAGTTTGCGGTGGTCACTGGTTCTCCATGCTGAGGAATAAACTCCAAACCCTCCAATACTTTGGTCTGAGACCTGCTAAGATCCGGGCTACAAAACACACACAAACATATACTCACCTAATCTGATATACAGCTGTATATTTAAGAATGGTACCATACCATTTACATTTGGTTCTATGTGTGTGTGCGTTGTTGTATCTACCTGTGTCGTCGTGCAGTTGCTATAGTAACAGCGATGTTGTCCCAGGCTGCAGTCCTCTCTCCTCTCCCAGCAGCATCACAGCCCAGCCGACTCCAACATTCATCAAACACACAGAGCCACCTCTGACCTGCTGGCACCACGTACTGACCCATCCTGCTGCACATGCACACATTAAAACCTTTTTAAAATACCAAACACAACACGAGCACTAGATGATACAAAACGATGTCTTAGGCTTGAATATCTTGTTTCCAGAAACATCCATCAGCCACACGTTAATATTTGTACACAAAGAGTATCTAAAGGCACAGAAATGACTGCACATGAACAGCTCGCAGACCACAGGACGAACAGCGCAACAAAAGTGTTTTCACATTTTATTTGTATAAAATAAATCAGTTCAGGATACATGTTAAGTACAAAGTAATACTCACAGCAGGCTGTTTCTCTCTTTGTTCTCTGGTTCATCTACAGCTGGTTTGATGTATGTTCCAACCACCTTCAGCCCTGCAGTCCAATCTCCACTGAACTGGCCCTCCAGACAGTCACCATTAGCCAGAGACAAAACACCCTGAAGAAGGGAAGGGAGAAATTATTGTGTATGAAGTTAAATTCAACGTTTTGTGGTTGTATAAGTCACGATTTGGGGGACTGACAAGGCATCTTGCTAATGATATAAACCAGTTTTGCTTTAATAACTGTGAGATTTTAAGATGAAATTAAGTACAAAAACACAATAACTAATTTTCCAATAACTCGTGTAGTCCTAAACAAGGAAACCTAGTACATTACAAAGTTGTAAAGATCATTAGACATGGACAAGATACCCTTATGGACAAACATAGAGCCAGAGCACACAGATAAAAGCAGACAGACATGTTTTTTACCTTCCCGTTAACAGTCCAGTCGTCAGAAAACTCCCCATGTAAAGCTGTGTCGTCATCTGACACCAACAGGCCTGGACCCTGGTGGAAAACAATAAATAAATAAACAATTACATGGACAAATTCTTTTCTACATGTTGTTTCAGAGTATCTTTGCCTGAAGTCATTTGGTACCCTACAGCTGATATGAGAAAACTCAAAGCTCAGTGGCGCCACCTCCTGTCTTTACGTGGCACTACATATCAGAACATACCCATGCAAACCGTGTTATCCACCTACTTCTATTTCTTTATATATTTCATATATTTGTGTCTTAAAAGAATTAAATATCAGAAAAATGAAATGATAAATAATGGAGCAAATTTATCTAGATTAACTTATATCATAAACACTATGTACTGGCCCAAAATCTACAGGTGAACCAGGTTTAAAGCTCCTCCGACAAATGTTTTTTAATTGTGCAGTTGTATCTCTTTACACCAAGACATTTATGTGCCAGAGTGATGGAGTTCGTACTTTGGGGTAAACTTACACACATCTTGTTGTCTCTGAAGGTCCCTTCAAAGTACACACCACACTGGGTTACAACCACAGCGTTGCCGTGACGCTGCTCGTCCAACCACAGTCCCATGTACTTCTCACCTCTGGGAAGAGCACATGAGAGCAGTGACTGGTGACGCTTATTGAGTTGTTGTTATTCAGTCATTGCACATTCAGTAGAGACAGGAAACAGTGCATTTGCACAAAGGATTTTACCCAAGATTTTACTAAAATGCTTTGGACTGACAAGTAAAACTTACATTTAATTATAAATGCAAACTGTGATAATTATTCATCTGCTGTTTTCAGGTTATATTAAGAAATGTAAACGTTCTCCCTTTTATTTCTTTATAAGCTGTTTTTCTCAAAATTGAGCGACACTCCCTAGAGACACAGGAGTTTTTTGTTTGAGTCAAAACCAGTAATCAGACCTGGTGATGTCATCGTAGACTCCATATCCTGTCTTCCTGCCATGGACCCAGTGGCCAATGAAAACACTGGAGGACTTCTTAGCCAGCTTACCGGAGCTCAGCATGCCATAACCGTGTCGCTGCCCATCACAGAAACAGCCCTCGTACACCTCGCCATTGGCATACCTGAGCAGAAGATGACGTGTATACACACACACAGATAGTGAACCTCTGTATGTTAATGAGCAGAGCACACCACTGAGGGTGACAGGCTTGTGGGTGTAGGAGTATGATGACCAAAGACTGAACGTTGCCTTAAAACTCCTACTTGGGGTCAAGTCATGCTGCTTAACGCTAGACATGACCTCTGTGACACAGATATGACTGGTAATGAAGGCATGACCCCTGTGACTCAATTATTCACAATTCATGTACAGGCCATTTGTCCTAAGCTACTCTCTACGTTACTACAAAGGAAGTACAATACAGCGTACTGACTTGTACTTGCCGAAACCATGGATCTTGCCATCTCTCCAGTGTCCTTGGTAGCTGTCTGCCTTATTCAGAGCTTTGTTGGGTATTATACACTCTCCATAGCTGGAAAAAAAACAGAACAATTGTTCAGAAATGTAGAGACAACAGTTAATCACACAGATATAAGTAACAAAAACCACCAGCTGGTTTCACTGTTTCAGGCATACTAGACGTTTAAACATGACAGTACTGAAAATTAAAGCTGGTCACCACCATTATTTTCTGTTACTGCAAGTATTTCAATATTTCATTCTCTGATCACAGGTCTCTGTGTCATATTGGAAACGAACACTAACCAACTCTTTAGTATTAGACCATGCTAATGTGTACTTACCCATCCTCCTGTCCATTTTTAAAGTTCCCGCTGTAGGTCCGTCCATCTGGCCACTTCATGGTGCCTCTGTAAAGGCAAATACATTTAACTATCAATGCACACAGCAAGTTTTTACACTCTGTGGCCATTTAATTAGCCACTACCAGGTAGATTCAACTGGAGTCTTCATTTCAACAAAGTCTGTATTCAACATTGTTGGACATTGTTCACAGTCAAATCGGACTCCTTGCACATTCTGTGACTGATCAGTCATTCACTTTCAAACTGTTCCTCTTCGCCCCTGAAACCATCTTGTGGTAGCCCACCTGTGGTTTTGCACGTTTTAACTAATTAATACTACTGTTATTGTACTATAGGTATGAGCTGGGAGCATTTTCAGTATCAGAATCAGTCAGAATTGGTTTATTATATATAATTTTGCACACACAAGCAATCTGGCATGGTGATTTTGGTGCATGACAATTAACACAGTGCAAAAGTATAAAAACACATCAAATAAAAATAAGAAAATATAAAACAAAGTGCTATTGAAATTCCTGTTTTTTAAGCGTATTCTTCCTCATGGTGCATTCAAGGACACTCCAATGTCCAATATTTTCTATTGGGCTGACAAAAAAAGGCACACACTTACATGTCATGAACACACCCAATGCAAACATTATTCAGTACACACTGTAGCTGGAGAGATGGAGATGAGATAGGCACACACACACACTCACTCACACACACACACAACACACAGAAAGAAACAAATATGCTCTCTAACCTTCCATGAACTCGTCCTGCTAGCCAGCCCCCGGTGTACTTGGCGTCTTTAAACCGACCCTCTCCAGTGAACGCGTGGGAGGCTGTGCGAGACATTGCTGTCACCCCTGGTGACGACCCCTGACCTGCACCACCCAGCACCTGATCCACCGCCTGGTTAAGAGACCGTAGCCACTTGTTCTGGAGGAAGAGAAAAGAAAAGTGAAGTTTTTAAGAAACAATGGCCACATGAAAAAGAGGCAGAAAAGAGCAGGGAATTCTGAATTACAGATGGTAACATCTAAAAATAATCATTATGCATCAACAGAAATTTCAGTGCCTCCTGACTAAACTGATAAAAAATTTGCTGGTCATATTTGCTCCACAACATTTGCAATTCCAATAGTACCAGTTTCAGAGAAGAAGTTCAATCAGATTTTTAAGAAATGAAAATCAGATAGAGATAATTGGTGTGTCTCTATCTGCTGAGGTGGAGACAATTAATTTTCTCAATGTCAAAACCCACACTGAAGAAAAGATGTAAAGACTGAGGAACTGAGCAGCCAAACAATTTATGTTTATTTATGTTTTTTTATATGAACTGGACTGGAATTAATATGTTTGATTCCTGTTAAGATAGAATATCCCTGAGATGAAAAACTAATAGCATGCAACCGCATATTAGGAAAGCTGTTTTGTTGTTCACTAGTAAAATGTGATGTGTGCAGCTGATGACCAAATAAAATACAAAAAAGCTATTAGCAATACAAAACCCAAACCCCATCTCTATTGATCACAGTTTCTTATTACTTATTAATACTGGAAAAAAAAACAACATTATTCTACATCAGGCAGCAAGCTTAACTATTTTGTTTACAATATTGTTTTTTCCTAAATTTGCAAAACCCAGTTTGCATAAAACTTTATGCGTGACACACAAAGCTGCAATAAGTGGATAATAAGTGTATGTACCTTCTCTTGAGGTGTCGAGGCCACCAAGGTGAAACTCTCCTCTGGACATGTGATTTTGATGGCATAGCTGAAGACACACAACACAAGGGCAGTAATAAATGTCACCTGTATAAAACTTCCTCAAAAAATACAACAAAGTGTTTTACAAGGTGAGAAAATGTAAAGCAAAATTCAAAGTACAAAGAGACCTGAATAAATTAAACCAGGGCTGATAATGCAGAAAGTTTAACAGTCATTTGGAATAAAAAAAAAATAAGATACCTGATTGTATTAGTTTTGGGGAATTGAAAAAAATCTGACAAAATATATGGATATGACAAGTCAGAATTTAATTCGAAGCAGGTTGATACCTGGGCTTAGATCAAGCCACTTTCAGCCAGATAAAAATCATTTTTCAATCTGTGACACAGACATCAACCTTCACTGCTGTATATGATGTAGCTCCAGGGACAAACCCAGATATAAGCCAAGCAGCAAGCAACCACAGAGGCTGAATTCTCACCAGCACTGATAAGCCTTAAAATGCAGTTCATTTACTAACCACTAGATGCTGGATCCAAAAAACTGAGCCAAAAAGTCAGTTAAGAGAACTAATTTAACTTCCTCCAATACACGTCTCTGAGGAAATGGTTACCTGGATATTATGGTTTACTGGGTGGTTTGTTTCATGCCAAGTTTATTTTAGTTGACAGCCATAATGTTTGCCTCTTGATTGACCAGCTTGTGCTCCATCCAAACCAGTGACCTGATATGGATTTTCTGGGTGGTACATTCAAAATCCAAGATTAAAAAAAATCCCTTCAGGCCTGGCTGACATCGCATTGTGTCCAAACCAGGGTGGGGCTACAGTGTAACATTACTGTACATGTGGGGGTGAGTCTTGTGCTCTTCATTCATCACCATAAAAACTGATGCCTCACTGATTTTACTGTAACATCCATGACTTTTTCTCAGCATTAGTCATGCTGGTGAAAAAAAAACTCACAGTCCAGTGCTGTCATCAGTGACCGGTTTCACCCACAGACAGCTCAGAGGGTAGACGTGATGTGTGGAGAACTGCAGAAAGAGACAGAGCAGTGGTTCAGCTTTTTATCACCATCTTTCTGCACATGGGAGACATTGATACTTTTCACATTATCTGAGCCTACCAAATGAGTGTTTTAAGAAATTACCAAATCCAGACCGTGTGTGTCAGTGAGTTAGAAATGACCAATAGATTTGCCTCTTTACATGTCTCACAGTCGTGTTAAATATTCTGGTGAATGAGGGAAGTTAAAAAACATTACAAATGGAATTTCAGTTTTTCTTTTATGTGCACGTGAGGAATGTTGGTCAAGATGTCACTGAACACCACTCCCTGACTCTTTTACAAAAATCACATATTTGTCAGTAGTTTCCTCTGTGGAGTTTCAGCCTGCGTAGTATTTCATTAATGTTTCCACATAAGACCTGTTTTAAAAAGTTAGTTAAACTAAACCAGGACACACTTAACCAAAATTTAAATATTTCCCAGATCATTCATTAGGTTTGTTGACTGATTAACTCATTTAAAGTAAGTTTCAAACTGGAATCTAAAAATCTACAGCATGCTTTAAAGACTGATCAGCATCAACGTCAAGTATATGTGATTAATTGATAATGCACTAAACGTGAAAACCTCTGATCCTTTCAGTTTAACTTGAGTCGTTTTAACTTAACAAAAGTGGTGGTCAACTATCAAATTTATAAGACTAGCTGCTTATAAATGTGCAATGCAGGAATAACACAATGGCAAAGGTCTACTACACAACACAGGACACGAACCCAAAACCACAAGAAGAGAAACAGGACAGGTTTCACCACCATCTGCTGTCTACTAACACACCAGCCCACACCAAACATATAGGAAGGAAAACTATTAGTCAGGGATCAGTAGCAAACTGTTTTATACACACAGTACAAGTCAACAGTAAATATGTTGTCCTCCAAGTTGTCATCTGGTCTAATCAGTGACGAACACGTTGTCTTGTTGCTGCTGAGGTTGTTGTCTCTTGCATCACATGCTGTTGAAAGCTAGAATGCAGCAGTGAGTTGCATCCTTTCACACCAGAAAGAGCTACTGCAACTGTGACCTAATCTAATTTCACCACTAACTGATTAACCTTACTGCTGCAAACACCTCTAAACCAAAATCCACACACTCACACTGCAGCCTGTTTCGTAGCGGCTAAAGCTCAGAACCAGGAATCAGGGCAGTATGTAGAAAATAAATGTTAACACAGGATATCTGCAATGTTAAGATATTTAATATTACACAGCCTGACATTTATTAAGTTAGTCCACCCTCAGTGAGGTGGACGAAATATTTACAACTAACACAATACTGAGAGTTTCAATAAATCTTTCCAGAATACATAAAATGAACATTACAACCATTCATGAAAGTACGATTTATCGGCCTGAACTACAATACTTTGAGCAGATGTGCCCACTAAACTGGCAAGTAAAATTTGTATTGGGTTTTGTGTGAAGAGTTTCTTTAACATCACATATAGACCTGTGTTAGCATTAATTTATTTGCTTACTAATCCCATGTGAACCTGTCAGAGTGTAAGCACTGAACAGAGGCCAGCCAACCCATGCTGCTGCAGCACAAAGCTCAGTGTGGTTAAACTGGGTAAACTGGTGTCAGACATACTTACAAGGTTCTGAGAGGGAATGGCACCCTGAGTGAATGAAAGATACAACGTACAAATATAAACATTATCTGCAAAACATGGCAGATGACCAGTAACACCAGAAAACAGATCCAGTGTCTCATCTTAACAAGGCCCTGTGGATTGTCTATGATGTTTTAACAGTGGGTGTTGATGTCCGCTGTAAGATGATTTGAAGTTAATTTAGAAATATTTAATAACAGATGGGTCAATTGTGCTCACTCCGCCCTGCCGTGGGCATGGTTAGCAAATCATATTTATGTATTAATTTCTGTTTGCAGAGAATTAGTGGTGTCCATCATAGATTTAAACTACCTACAAGTCGAAGAAAAAACACCATCATTTGGCTTTTTTTGTACAGATTTTCTGTGTCTGCATGTGTGTGTACCTGCGTGTGCACCAGTGTGTCATTGAACAGTATGAACCAGTGGTTGGAGAACCGCCAGGCATTTTGCAGAGTCAGAGTTCTGTTGCTGCTTTCACACACCACACGACGCTGTGGGAGACGCAGGACCTCCTGATGAACAAACACACGTATGATTGCTGATTACAATCTGACAAAACAACTATGCATTACACTTTAGAGAGGATATAGTAGGGGGGCATTCTGTATTTATAAATTAGAGACTTATCATTATCATTACTGAGACTTTCTGTGCCACTTTAGAAGACTAGCCAATAAAGAAAATCATCTCTTTCACGTTTGAAGGTTTTATTTGCTGTCAGCTGAAATCCTTCAATTTTTGGTGACCTTTTACTTTCACAGAAGTAATCATGGGGGTTGGGGTTATTTGGTTTCCATCTCAGCACCTCACTCGTGGTCTTTGATAATGGCTACTACTTCTTACTTTTGTTTTTTGGCCTGAGTCATGCTTTCTTCTTGAAAGAAAAAAGCAGAAACAATCCCAACTTTGCCCTTGACCTAACCTCAGCTATCAGGCAAGGGGACTTTAGTGGCTTTAGTTAGCTTATTTTGGGGGAAAGTGCAATTGCAAAAAGCTCTATTTGTGAACAGTGTCAGATTTAAAGGAGCAAGAAGATAGCCAAGTTTGGTCAAATAAAGGTTTCCTGTATCATGTAAGAAGGAACTGTGAGTAGTGCCATAAATGTCACAAGCATAGTAGGTGAAATTGGTTTGAGACCACAGAGGTTATTTGTAAGGGTATACTCTTTGTCTTTTGTGTAGCGTTGTTTAGCAATGTATAACTCTGAATGTCTTCTCTCCCAAACAGTTCAATCAGTAAGAAAGATAGCAGATATAACACAGAGTTGTGCTCACAGTAGTTTTTCCAGAGTGGGTCTTCCAGAAGAGGAAGGTTGTTTCAGCCTCCTTCTTCTTCCTCAACAGCGACATAGACAGGGAGTCATAGTGACTAAAGCCCTGATGCAGGCACTGATATTCTGCAGTTAACTGCGGGGGAAAAACAAAAGTGAGAGAGGTTTAAATTTATTTATTATTTTAATGTGAGAACATAAAGCAGAGTCCACCTGGCCAGCTCTTACGAAAATATACATCCATTAACAGATCAGAGTTCAGCCTGACCACTGGAACAAATCTGGCCATTTTAAATCTGCCCACAAAATGAGGAAGATAGGGAGGAATATTTTCTACTCCACTGTAATAAATACGATGAGGACTGACATAATTAAAATAACAATAAAGTCCACAAGAAAGCATACAACTCATTCCCAAAATGTGCTTTTTTATAACAGTAGAAAATATAGTACACAGCTTCTAAAACATCCACTCTCAAGAGGTTGAAGTATGTGTATGTTGAAAAGACTGAAAAACATCGAAATAAAAGACTGTTAAGCTTTAATTTGTCATTTCAATTTTGTTGTTGAGTATTTTTGTTATATTCTTTGACCCACAGGATCTTTGTTTAAATGTGACGATACATTAAAGCTTGTTTTGTTCAATAATTCTTACTAGATCTCTGTTAAGTCTTTATCTAAGAACAGGTGTTACAAAATGGAGAGCATCCTGCATTTGAGCCAATAAAATGACAGCTATACGTTATAATATGTCCAGTGTTACTCAACCTTGGGAAATAAAGACATTTAGAGAAAGTGAAAGAAAGAGGAAAAAAGAGGAAGATAAAAGAGTGTTCCTCTCCTTACCACATCGTAACAGGCCACCAGTTTGAGCAGGACTCGACTGTACTGGTGGAGCTGCTGCAGAGGCCAGTACAACAAGGAAACCAGGTCAAGATCACCACTGACAGGCTGGGCTGACACACATAGCTGAGCCAGCGTGGTCTGCTTTGAGCCTAAACACTCACTGGACAGAAGTATACAGAGAGACACAAAGAGAAATAGGCTGCTCTTAGGACACAATTATCTTGAGTATTTTCATCTAAATGTGTCTCTGTTTTCAGTTGATGGGAGCTGATGGTTTTCTGGGAGCACAGGGTCACTTCTGTGGTTAAGCTTATGTTTGTTTTGAGGGAAAACTACATAAGATTCAGCATGAGCATGATCATCAGCATGTACAGTGAATGTTTTCCACGCCAACATTAAGACTGTGTTTTGAAACCTCTGTAGTGACACTTGCACAGGTGTCATTAATGTGCATTTTCTGAACAAGGCCAAGTGAGGTGTGCTGTACTACAGAAGTGAAAATATGTAGAAAAATAAAGGGGCTTACAGTGAGAGTTTATGGAGTGATTGGAATCCACCCATCACCTGGAAGTTACCTACTGAAGAACAATACCTGGAGACAGATACACACAGAGGAGAGATGTTCAGTTGGTTATTAGTTTGAATTCAAGTTCAAGATACAATATAAAAATATAAAAAACTAGTAAGTCCTTGGTGAAAACAACTTGTGCCCTCCATCTCATTATCAGCAGCATTCTTACTTTTTTCCAACTGCACGTCCACTCCTTGCACTATCTACTGTCAACAGAAACTGTACGCTTTGATTTTATTTGCTCTGAAATAACAGAGCCGCCTTCCTGGTTTGAGTCTCAAACCCATGTAACTGATTTTCCAAATTCTTTCTGACAAGCCCAAAGAGTAGAGTACTGAAACTAAGGAAAATAAGTTGTTTGGATACAGTCTAGAAAGGAATAATAAATAACCCAGGCCTTGTATCCAAACAGAAGTATAAAGTCACTGACAGCACTGACAGAGAACGAGGGTCTGTTTTTACTGAAGTGGGCTTCAACTTTGAGACAATAGCTGGTAATCATGATATAAATAAATGTTATTTATAAAGCCCTTTCCTAGACCCAAAGCTCCAGATAAAAATTGTGAAACTGCTTAAACATATGTAAAATAATTAGAGCCACGGCATTTGCTTTTAGGGTGATTTGTTATATGAGAGTTTCATACATAAACTGGCACAAAGAGAAATAAAGTGAAGTGAAACACAAACTAAATGACAGTAGGATTAAACACAGGGAAAGAGTTACACTGGGAATAAAACAAATATTAAGAAATAAAATTCAACAAAAAGCAGCAGACAGTGTAATGGGACTACAGTGACATAGAGTTCGATTTATGCATACCAGGATGAAGCATAGAGTTAATTAAGCTAATCACAGTTGACATTAGGTCATGTTTCATCCAGCCTATACTAA
>JAPZEB010000005.1:21357140-21368335 GCA_029783705.1 Chaetodon striatus
AGGCAGACTAATAAAAAACATTTTTGAGGACGTTTGAGGTGATAAATGAGAAAATTGGCTTTCTGTGTGCTGTGACAAGAGGGTGAACCTTACTCTTTATAAATGTCCAGAAAGTGCTCAGTGTGCGTCAGCAGGGGAAGAGAAGTGACATCACAGGCCTGCACATCATGCAGGAGGTAGCTAAGTGACGTGGAGTGTCGACCGATAAGGACGCTCAGGCGAACAAAACTCTCACAGAGAGAGAAGAAGAGGTGAGTGCATGGCTCACCTAATGACGGACTCACACTTTCTGTGAAGGAGAGCACACAGACACACACATATTAAGTTAATGCCTTTACTATTAAAGCACTTAATAGATGCTACAATCATGCATGTCAATGCTGCACAGATGCATGATGTGATGTTTTCATTAACCTTTAAGAAAAACATTCAAATTCCAATATTTAAAACCCACGACATTAAGGGGGGTCAGAGGTGGAAATGTAGAGTCGATACACCACAGGAATCAGTGCTAATCGACAAAGCAAGCCCAGTTGAGAGACGCTCTCACCTCTGTTGCGTAGCGGTGTGAGGAGAAGCTTCTTAACGCTGCTCAACCAGCAGTAGAACTGTCTCTCTCTGGAGGCCAGCTCATGGATAGCTGAGATAAAACCCATCATGTTCTGGTCTGCCAACACCACACAGGTCTGACCACCGCTGCACACAGTGCTAATGTAACCCATCTACACACACACACACACACAAACAGACACACAGAAAGAAATCGTAGACAAATAATTACAGCATGATAATGTTTTTGTCGTCTTAATCTAAGTATCTGGGGTTTCTCTCTTTCTCCTTTTCTTAAATGTGTGTCCACTAGATTTCAAAATGGCAGCTGTGAAAAACTGCTACCTCTGTGTGACGCATATATCTGTTGTCTGACAAAGATTCCTGTCAATACCAAACATGTACTGTTATGGTCATATTTTTAAACCTTAACCATACACTACAGTGTTGCAGTTGGAAAAATGCTTTACCCACCATCTTCCTTAAGGCCTTTACACACTGGGGGCAATTTTTTTGTGTGATTAATTTGCACGTCAATATATATTTTAGAACTGTGTTCTTTTATTTTCTATTAAATTGTGAAAAAATACTTTTTTTTTTCAGAACAAGGTCAATTTTTTGAGCTTTCGCACCATGAGTAAAGGCATCAACTAATCATGTATAGAACAGAGGTCGCATCCCAATCTTAGGACAATGGCAGAACTGTTGACCTTTTGTGTTTCTCAGCAACCTGTATCATATGGCAAAGGACACAAGCATTATCAAGACAGCATCAGAGTCTCTGTAGCCAAACGTTATTAATTCTCTTATCCTTGACAAAAGCAGCACACACCAGAGCCACTCCTTTCATTCTTTCCTTTTACAATAAAAGCCCTAGACATATAAATTGCGTTTACCAGAAGGAACTAAAAGCCACTCAAAGTGAAACTGTAGAACAAGTGTTGCAACTAGTTTTGATGTGGAGTACTTGCAGATGAGTATATGGCGTTTTTGTCTTGTTTATTCATCACACCCCAGGGTGTAAAGGCCTTTACAGTGAGTCCTGTTGAAACAAAACCACAGGCACTTGTGTTTTGTACACACAAACCTCTATGCAGGAGGGCAGCAGGGAGGGTCTGACTGTATAACTCTCTGCTCTGCTGGGTGACCTCTGGCTTGACCTTCGACTCTGGTTTGACCTCTCAGTCTGCACTGACGGTGGCTCTTGCTGCTGGCCGCAGTACAACAGGACTGGCTGGACACATTCTCCATCAGCCAGGAAGAGGGAGTGGCTCTGACCGGCGGACACGTCCCAAACCCGAAGACCATCAGACAGCTTCAGTGGCCAGCCAGGGACAGAACACAGAATCCTATTAGGAGATTTACTGGATTGTTATAGATCTGTTAGTGACTACAACATGACTGCTCTACTGTATATTCTTACCTGTTACCTGGCTGGCATACAGTATACTGTAGAGTAACTCTTGTCTTATATCTCTCTGTGATTCCAACATATGTGCATTCATATTCATATGACCTTGAGTATGTTTTACAATATGATCTTCACCCGCCTAATGATTATGCTGATATGGTCATTTATAGTTTTCAGTCATACATTTCTGCGCAATATGCTGACAGCATAAGACATACATTTATTAATTTATTGACTAACTAATTGTGTGAATGACTTAAGTTATGCCAGTGAATAAGCATTTCAAGAAAAAAATGTTCCATGAGTAAACATGCCTGACTGACAGACTGTCGTACCTTTGCCTGTTGAGGTACAGTGACAGGACTGTTGACATGACCGAGCTGTCCGCACATGTTGCTGCCCCATGAAAACACCTAAAAAACATGAGATAAGTTAGCTGGTGTAAATGTGTGTGTGTGCTCTTGTACCGATTTGACTTTTAGACCTTATAAATGATGACATTTTGGTTATTGGTCATTTCTTTAAAGCTTTGTTTGAGACTTGATTTAAAGCTCAAGGTTGGACTTAGGTCAGGGTAAAGCATGTAGTTGTAATGTTTAAGGGATTGTGTCAGGGGGTTGGGAGCATATTATGTCAATGAGAGCTCTCATTCATACAATTGTGTGTGTGTGTGTGTGTGTGTGTCTGTTACCTGGCAGTGAGCAGTGAGAGCCACTGAATGGTGTGAACCTGCAGCGACTTTGATCACCTCCTCGCCTGTCAAAGACTTGATACACAGAGGCTGGAGTCTGGACACACACACACACACACACACACACACACACACACAAACACAAACACACACATTGCATTAGCTTGTCTAAACTGGTGGCGTTTCAGTCCTGTTTTTAAGTTGTCCATTTCACAGGCATGTCTGTGTGGGCTGGATAACAGCTTGAGTTTTACTTGCACTACATAAACCTAAGTGCGAACTTAGACTTATTTTTATGATTCAGGTCTACGCACATAGCCACAGTGATTATTACATTACACTCTCGGTCCTGATCCCCTCCTATCAAACAAGCACAGTCATTTACACACACTTCATACAGTAACCTGTTCGATTACAAGAATTTCAATCATCCCAAGTGACACCAATGCCGTTATATAGATGCAATACTATGAGAATCACTGTCCTGCTTTCTTTGCAAACTCGTGGACCTTTAAAGCCCTTTGAGCATTACCTACATAAACATGAACTTGATGCAGCAACTGTGAGCCTTGACTACGATTAGCACAAAGCTAAACTATTAGCAACCTTTTCTCTGTGAAATGCTTCACACATATTAACATTATTGTTTCATTCATTTTCAGACTGTCTTATAGACTCTTTTTCTGTTTTGGGTTTCTTTGCAGTGTTGGAATAGGAACTTTTTCTTCAAGATTGTCCTGCGGCCTTTCACCAAACAGACGTGCACACGCATCTGTGTTTGTACAACAGCCATTAGGAAAGCACATTCACCATTAGAAAAATACAAGTTACTTACATTTAAGATCTATTTATTGTCTTTTGTTTGGTTTTCCCCAAAGTGTTAACATGGTTGTAACGTTGCAGCGTTTTCACATGGAGCCAGTAAAGACTAAACCTCCAAACTGGTTGCAGGACTGTGATAACGACTGTTTATGTCATATTTTTTTCTATGTGTGTGTCTGTATGTCCACACCTGGCGAGCTGATCTCCGTGGCCCAGTTGCCCCTCAGACCCGCGGCCCCAGCTCCACACTTCTGTCTCTAAAGATGGCAGCCCATCTCCAGCCTCTTCTGGTGCTGCAACCTGGGTTCGACCACCAGAGGATGGCCTGCGGGCACAATGGCGCCGTCGCCGTGGAGACCCTGGAAGAAAAACACATGATCTAATGTAAAGTCCTGGTAACAGTGTTATTTAAACCAACTGAACCATCACCTGCTCGTAACACTTGAGCATCTGTCAAGACTGCAGATGCGCTTCATCTGTCATACGTAACAAAAGCCACACAAATAGAGGAAGCAGATGATGATGATACTGAGATGAAGGAAATATAAGACAGGAACAGAGAAAAAAAATCTATGCACCAAGTATCACATATAGCAAGTATAACATAGGTCTGTAGCTGGTCTGTGTTGCCTTCTCTCCTCCACAAACAAACTGCACCAGAGTTTACACGACAATTTTCTCACCAGCCTAAATAAACTGTACTACATGGGCAAACACTGTGTAAACTGCAATGAACAGGTTTGGTATAAACACGCCCTAGTGACTTAGTGACCTTCCCTGGAACAAACTTGTAACACCTTGAATCCTCAAAATAGCCAGCAGTGAGCTGTGTGAATCTGTCGAGCTGAGGTAAGAAGGCACAGAGCAGGATATCACTGCAGCAACAACGGCAGAGGTAAGCAGGTAGAACTACAAGAAAACACACTGAAACGTAAGCCAAAATAAAGAATATCAACATGTGATAAGTCGCATGGAAAATCCTAAAGTTGTTATAAACCCTTCTGTTCAGCCACCTAGAGCTTTGATTGGGCCCCAAAATCGGGCAGTCCTTAACTGAATCTGCATACTTCCCCTTAAGCCAAAATAGAGCCCAAACCATGGCAGCAGTTTTGGGCCTAAGTGTGACTAAAAGCCCACCAAAAAAATAAATGGTTTTTTTTTTTTTTAATAAATATGACAACATTTATTACAATGTAAAGTCAACTGAACACTTTTCAGTGTGGTAACAGACATTTGTGACAGGATCCCTGATATGCACCTTCCCCTACTGAATGTTCAGCACACATGGGAGAGGTTCCCCTAGAGGGCTTCCTGCCAGAAAGGCATTTATTGGTTAACATTAGGGGGGAAGAAAATTGTGGTTTATGTTAAAAAAAACTGATTTAGAAATAGAAAATGAGAATGAAAGGGCTTTCTAGCATAAAACCCTCAACACAAACTTCTGCCATGCTTATGTTCAGCCATATTTCCATATTACAACCGTTTTAAACTGGACAACATAAATACTCTAAATAGGTCTCTTTGTATTTCTTGTTGAAATGTTTTTCAGTGTATGTGAACCAATGCATTTCCAAAAAACAGTCAATATTAAATAGACATTGTGTAACATTTCTCCTCACTGATGAGAAAAAGGGATTCAGGAAAAAAAAAAAAAAAACACTGGAAAACTGGACCGAATGCTGAGAAATTACAGCCCCCGCCCGGTCCAAACCCCGCGGGTCGTGTCGGACCCAATTGGGTTTGGGCTGAGATTCAAAGCTCTTAGCCACACAGGTTATAAATTATTTACAGCTATTCCATATCTATATATGTGAGAAATACATAAAGACCTTGGTGATTACTAAAACTGAAAAAAAGTCTGTTTTGACTTTCACTCTGACGCTCCTGAAACTTTGGGCTAACCAGAAAACGAGAAGTTAGTCTGCTCCATCTGCTAATCAAAATTTCCCTGAAGATTCAACTGTGTCTGTCACTGTCGATATAAAAAGTGTAAAGAGACTGAATGGTTAATTGAGCAATGAGAAGGGTCCATACATCCCAATAATTGTCTCATTTGTTTTAGGCAATACAACTTATATTGTGACTTTTAGATTTTTCATTGTAGTTATTTTCATTTTGTTCTGAAAACTAGTTAATTATTATGTTATCTCAAGAAAGCAAATACGGTTATCTCAAGATATCAGTGATAATTCTATCATGTGATAGTGTGTATGCTGTGATCTTGACTTATATATCAGTTGATCTGAGCCGATAACGTCAGATTCAGCAGAACCCATTATTGTTCAGTGTGTGAAAGGGAAAGACAAACACAGGCAGAGGTATTGTGTGTTTCTGTTGGTGATAAAATTTCTATTCTTCCTTGTTAGCCAGGCTGCACTTTCACAAAGGAACACATTTCAGTGGTTCTGCAGATGTTGTTTACCTCATTGGTACCAGATCCTGTATGACAAGGGCATTTGCGTAGTCAATGGTGGCACATTTGGAGTAGATTGAGACCAATCTCATAACTGTACACTTGATGTAGCGCTGGAGCCAGCAGACAGTTAGCTTAGCTCTGCACAAAAACTAACAAGAGGGGGAAAGGCTAGCCTTACTGTTTCCAAAGTTCAATAATACTCCTACCTGCAACCCCAAAGATAGCTAACTATAGCATGTTAATTAGCTTATGGCTAAATATTTCTTGGTGAACAGCTTCTTCCAGCCTTTATGCTAAGCTAAGCTATTAGCCTCCAGGTTCCATATTTAGGACGTTGGGTATCAATATTCTAATCTAACTCTTGGCAAGAAAGTAACTATTTCCCAAACATGTTGTAAAGTTCACACCCTTCCATTCCTACCACGGGTGGGTGTTCCAGGCAGGGAGCGTCTCCTGCTTGTGGCTGCTTTCCCCTTCTGGTTTATATTTGTGAGACTGGAGCTCTTCTGCCCCTGCAGTGTCTGCTTCTCCGCCTCCAGACAAAGCCGAACTTCTTCCAAGCACACGGGGGAGGAGGAGTACGCCACAGTCCCTTCACTGTTATCGGAGGAAAGAAGGTCAATGGTCAGGCAACAGATACACTGTAGATGAGAATCATCTTGGTATGCGGTCACTGCAGTATAACAGTATTTTCATGGTGTGTGTCTGCATCAGTAGAAAATCCCCTTTAATATTCTAAATCTGAGTGACGACTTCTCAACATGAGACTATTGGAAGAAAAATCGCTCGCACTATACTTAACATTCTTGATCAAACAAAGTGCGTCATCATCAACTACTCTTACTTGTTGGTTTGACTCTTAATTGGCGATTCTTCTTTGCAACTGGAAGTCAACAGATCCATAGAAGGAGTAGAAGAAACACAGCTGTCATCTGGAGAGAACAATGGCAGGAGGGAGGGAATTAAAACATTTTGGGAGGGAAAAAAAAGATAAATATTAAAGAACAAAGTAACAAACAATAAAGCAAACTCAGAAACGATTGAAGGAAACACAATGGAACAAGCAAAGCAATGAACAACAACATTATCAAGGTGCAAACAGCTATGAACAAATGAAGAAACTAGTTTAGGAACAAAGAAGGGATAAAACACGTAAATGAAGTAACACACAGAAGAACAACAAACTTCAAAACAGAGGCAGAAGAACAGAGTAGAATTACCAACCTGATGTGTAACTACTCAGTGAGTCGGTATCTCCTGGCCCGGTGGTGTGGCGCATCTCCAGTGAGTGACTAGAGAGTTTCCGGAGGAGGCTCTGAAGCTGCGTTTCATCAGGGAAAGCAGGGTTCTTATTGGCTCTCCAGCCTGACAATGGGTGAGACTTGGGGCTGCCATCTGTCTCGGTGAGAGGGTGAGTGTGCCCAGCTGGAGGATTGGTCCTGAAGTTTTGCAGTAGAGGGAATGGAAAGAGAGAGAAAGCAAGGAAAAACTGAAATAGAAATAAATTGAAAGGGCGGGTCCATCTGCACTCTTTTCTGGCTTTTTCAAATGGAAATGCCCTGTCAGCAGTTAGCAAAAAGCAGTGACATAAAGAAAAATGGACCCACACTTTTAAAGCAAGAAATGTAAAGTTGAACGACAGAAGACCGACCCAAAAGTTAGGTAATACTGTACTGTTTAGTGTTAGATTTGCCATCCTCAGAAAATGGACATGAAGCGGCTGCAGAGCCAGGGCTGCTGCCAGCTGACCTTCCCCCAGGGTGAAACCTTCGTCTGGGGCCTCTTCCTTTAGGAGAGGTCTGCTGAGAATGCAAACCACAGAGGTGCATCAACCAGTGCTGAAAAAGCTGAACCTCCTAAATGAGCATAGATATTTAATCTAAAGCATTTTTACAGCCTTAAATTCTTTAATTATATACCTTTCTGGTTGAAACAGGGTATTAGGGCTGGCAAAACACATTCTTTCCTTTAATTTCTACTTCTTGTGGTATAGTTACCTCGCCCGTCATGACTTCAGTCAGCTCCACCCCCAGAGGACAGTAGTGACCACCATCAACTGTAGACTGCTCCTCCCTTTCTGTCACCAAATAGTGAGGTGACTGACCACGCTCCCTCTTCTCAGAGGGATTCTGGGTATTCTGTGGATGCAAACTGCGAACTAGGGCCAGGCTGTGGTAGGCCCCACAAGCCACCTGTGGGAAATAAATAGACACGGTATTTCTGGATAAAGCACATAGCATTTTTTGTCATTTAAATATGGCAATGGTGATATCAGGAAGAGAAACTACCTGAATTACATGTCTTCCCGCCAAGTGCTCCACCTGGGCCAGAGATAGAAATAATAATACAGTTTGGTCAAGTGCTTACACACATGCAAAAACACCATCTATTTACCATCAGTCAGCACACACATTTAGACTTATTTTCTCTTTCACCAGTTGAAAGACAAAAGATTCAATATTCAACAACAGTATCAATATCCACAGCAGGATTGAATCAGCGGTTTTCATTCTGACTTGTTGACATGTGACTGAATTTTGAATGCTGAAATTCATTGAGCTTTACGCAAATTACCTTCTGTGGTCTCCACACAGGAAAAGTGCTAGTGACCAGGCCAAGCTGGCAGCCGCTGCCCCACGCCCACAGCTCATTCTGGGCCGACAGAGCCAGGCTGTGCTCCCGTCCAAGAGCCAGATCCACAACCCGTACTACTGCTGGAGGAATGACCTCATTGTCCACCACAGTGACCGGGCAAGGCTCTGGAACTGACACAGGATGTTTTACATAACTTATCTTTCCTCAACATTTCCTTAACATTTCCTAATCGACTAAATAAGAGAAAGGAAATTTAAAGAAAGACATACTGAAGGGGCACTGATGTAAGGAAAAAGAAAGGGGGTCAAGCAGTGGGTTGACTGAACAAACAACTTGGGAAATATGGGAAGAAAGGAAGGAAGGAAGAAAGGAAGGAGGTAAAGTGCTGACCAACCTGTGATGTTTGTGACGGTGCCCCTCTCAGTCAGCCCACACTGTCCTGCAGTGTTCTCCCCCCACATGTAGACACTGCCTTGCTCACTCAGTGCTCCGCAGTGGAAACCGCCTGCAGCAACACGGACCACCATCCTCCCCAGCAGAGACACCTCCAGCACTGGAGCAGACACTGGGATGCTCACATCCCTCCACAACAGCTCTCCGAAGGAATACACCTGTCCACCTGCAAGACAACAACAACTGAGTGGATATGGGTCGTCTTAATCTTAATATCTCCAATTCAGATAGATGATATATATCAGTGTAGAAACATTTAACTGTTTAAATATGTATGGGAGAAATATAGTGGTTGAAGATGTAATGATGTAACCATGGCAACCACAGCCTAGTTCACTGCAGCACCTTTTTTTTTTTTTTTTTTACGATCCCCAGCTACAGATCCACACAAAAGAAAAGTCTCCCTTTCCAGTACTGGTGGGGTGATAATCATGCTTATCCTTACATCATGTTATATTCACTAAGCTGAGAATGAGAATTTTAATTCACAATATGATTATGTATTGTGTATTACACCACAAATACACACTCACCCTGTGTCAGCAGAAGTCCATGGTGCTCTCCAAGGGCGGCCTGCAGGACAGGTCTGGACAGCAGCACTCTCTCTGGACATTGCTGTGCAGTGGGGCCTGCTGACTGCCAGATGTGGAGCAGTCCTCGCTCTGGAGGTGTGGGGGCCCGCTCATCTGCAGGGCTGCGATAATGCATGCATATAAATCACTAACGTTGGCCTGAAATGGGCCTTAAAGATAGACATAACCTGACCTTAGCAAAAACACATTTTGTCCAAACCCAAACCAGCTGAACACCAGCCAGGTCCTGAAACCACTGCAGATTTCTAATTTTGGAATTCGCTGTAATTTAGTAACACACACACGCACACACACACAAAAAAAGTCTCACTGAATTCCAACTCAATCATCCGTCGACCATTACTTGTTTGCTGAGCATCTGCAGACCCTGATGTGCTTTGAGGGAGGAGAGCAACATCTGTAAATAACTCGCTCACACTGAACTGGCCACAAATATATTGCAGAACTGCAAAGCAGAGGTGCAAACACTGGCCAGATACTCTTTTGATGTGGTTCTGATTGCTGCAAGTCTTCAGAATACGTATGGTGAAGCCAGTTAGCATCAGCGATAAATCCAGGGAGGCTTTCATTAAAACTTTTGTACAGTAAAGACTGACTAATACTGAAGTTTTGAGGCTGATACTGAGACCAAACTTTTTTTTTTTTTACATTAATACATAAAACTGATAAAAAAAATAATTAAATTGAACTAATCTGTCACTTGTAATGCACTTTCAACTTAAGTAATGGTATAAAAGTTGCTCCATAAACTGGGGGTGTAAGAATACATGAAGATGTATTGAGCCGTGCGCTACAAGGCTTTTGGTTCGGTACGCATTACAAACCAAACAATACATTAAACTATCCTATTGCATTTGGAAAATAAAATATACAGCTTAAATTGTGTTTAATATATTGTCCTCAGTGTCACTGTGCTCAACAAGGGAGTACACACGAGGTAACAGGCAACATGCTGTCTGACATTCTATCCCAGTGAGACACATTGGGAGGCACGCTATGCTAAGCTAGCTCGTTGCAAGATGCTTAGTAACATCATAATCAGAGCAGAAATATAAGATCCTCCAATAACCTACAGGTCTGGTATTGGAAGTCACTTCTGTTTTGTTTTGAATTATGAGGAAGAAATCACCGCAATGACTGGTGACATTACCTTTATAGCCGCAGACAGAAGACCCTACTCTGATGTGAAAAACGCAAGCTT
Source organism: Chaetodon striatus (assembly GCA_029783705.1). Lineage (NCBI taxonomy): Eukaryota > Metazoa > Chordata > Actinopteri > Chaetodontiformes > Chaetodontidae > Chaetodon > Chaetodon striatus. Next base: position 21,367,872 of record JAPZEB010000005.1, read on the forward strand.
TATGCACATGCTTAATGTAACTGAGCCCTATAACAATATTCCCTCACGAGCCTTTTTTAGCTTAACTGTAACAAACACTCTGACAAAAAGAACTATGATGTTCGTTTTAATTTTTTTTTTTCTTTTTTACATTTTTTAAAACAGGGACATTTTCCTGGTATTTCACAAGAAGAAAATCTTATTTTGTTTGTATGTGTTTGTAACTACAAACTTTTAAGTCAATGCTAATTCCTGCTTTGCTACAGTGCAGACGCTCCTCTTGCTTGCTCTCTGCTTTACTGTTATTTTTCCTATTTTTCCTTCTTGTCACAAACTTCCACTCATTGAAGGAGGTTTCCTAATACAGCCAAATCATCGGAAGGATAACTTTTGACATCTCTGGATTGCAGCTGCACGGTTTTTATAGCTTCTTCATGACTGCATGAGTGTGGCTCCCTCTCAGCTCAAGCCTACACTACAGTGAG
>JAPZEB010000005.1:21374360-21388118 GCA_029783705.1 Chaetodon striatus
CACACACACACACACACACACACACACACACACGCTCACACACACACACACACACACACACACACACACACACACACACACACACGCATACTCCCTTGGACAGAGGAAGTTTGACCTTCTGGTAAAAAACATTTACATATGCATTAAATATCTGTACCAGAAACAATGAAAAACTTGAGTTAATTTAAAATTGTTCCCATAATCCCCAAAGGTATCCATTTTGAGCATAAAACTGTACACTGTATATCCTGCGTAGGCTGTGATCTCTGTAACAGTATATAATACATATTTTCACACATGAACAAAGGCAGATGCAGCACATGTACAATGATGTGAGTGTGCGTAAGAAAACCAAATCAGTAAAGTTAGGCAGCATGTGGCAATAACTCTATAAACAGTAAACTTCAAATGCAGAAAACACATTACATTGCATCAACTTGAAAGAGTTTTATACATGGATTAGGGTGTATTTGGGTTTCACATTACTTTCATTAAAAAAATACAAGCACTTTCACATGACAGGCCAAGGGCGGGGATTAAGATAAATGGTGCAGTGCCGAGTTTTGGAAGTTGGAACAAGAAAAAAAAAAGGAGATAAGATGGAATAGCACTGTTTGTCTGCACAGAGGAAGTGAAGAGGGAGGCAGGGAGACAGCATTGGGACTAAAACTTTTAGCATTCATTTTAAAAGGTGACGTGTGCGAGACTCAAGGGGATTTAGTAGTGTCGAGCTGTGAGGATTGCAGATTGCAACCAGCTGAAATTTCTCCCGGCCAGAATTCCTTCAACGTTCATTGTTCAGGAGGTTTTTACTGGGAGCCAAACTATCCACAGAGGTCTCTTCCTCTCCAAAAAAACACACTCTGTGATTTAAACTGATAAAACACTAAATAAAGCAGTTTCATGCTACAGATCTGTGTAACTCTGAAGCTGTTTGGCATGTCGGAGAGGGGCGGCTCGCCGACCACTTGCTAATGTGTGCTCACCTTTTTTCTCTGATATCTTAAGATCCGGAGGTTCAGGAGGTTTTTGCCGGGAGCTGGTCTCTCCTACTCCAAAACAAACAGAACAGATTATTTAAACTGGTTAGAAAACGGAATAAGGCAGTTTCACGTTACATTTGTCTGATGCTGCTCTTCGCAGATGGGCTTCTAACTAAGGTGAAGGAAAAAACAAATTGGTCCGTACACCAAGTAGCTCCCCATTTGGAAGAATTTTAATGCAGAGTGACATTTTGAGCCACACAGTGCTTCCTCAGAGTCTGAGGAGGAGACTTCTGAAGTCTGAGGAAGAGCCATGTGGCTTGAAACGTCACTCTGCAATAAAATCCTTCTAAACGGGAGCTACTTGGTGTACAGACTTATTTGTTTTTTCACTTTGCCAGACATTTCTTTGGTCCGGCACCCACTTCATTGGACGTTGGGATGTGTGTGTCTTTTGTGCTGTTTCTTCTAAGGTGGCCAACGCGAAACTTGAAAACTCAAAAACTCAAAAACTCAAAATGAGGAGCCACTCCCTATGTAGATGTGAACGGCTCAGGCAAGGAAAACACATGGACTCTTTTTTTCTGGTAATTATACACTAAAGAAAATATACTTATTATATTATGTTCCATTTCTGCCCATAAAACCCTCCAAATTCTACATACTGGACCTTTAAATTGAATGTATGACAGAATATAGACCGCTGCATAATGATCGAAAAATGTAAAGGCGTTTTAAAAGCCTGTTAAGAGATCCAACTAAAAATCACACTGAACAAATGTTTTTCTTTCATATTTTTTCCATGCACTGTAGTTTTTGTAGCCTAATCTGTTATTCTTTTTGGAAATGCTCCACTATGAGACCTTTTGTTTTTACAGCACAAGCTTAGAGACTGGTTAATCACAAACCCACATATTATGATCTCTACTGGCATTTAAAATGAGCAGTCACAGAGAAATCTGTTCTCTTAGTATACAGCTCCTTGTGAACGCATGTTATTGATACATCATTGATTTGGCATTGTTCGCCTCGTTCACACTACGATGTTAGACTGGTGTTTTAAAACATCTGGAGTGCGTATTCCAAAAGCCCAGTTTTTCAGGTGTGAAAAACACTGCCTTAGCGTGGACATGACAGAAGAAGAGAGTCGTAAAAAGAGAGAGCGGTGACCATCTGGCTCAGGTCAAACTCCCACAGAGGGCGATGATCAGTAGTGTGTGTGTGTGTGTGTGTGTGTGTCTCCTGCAGTGAAAGGTGATGACCACAGCTGTGTGTTTGACCTCAAAACTGCAGGAGACCTCCCCCCTCCTCATCCTCATCCTCTATTTTCCCCTTTTCCTTCCTCTGCTCCTATTCTTTATCTTCCTCTTCCTCCTCTCACATGTATTCTTTGTTCCAATCTCTTGATCAACTCTCAATTAAAAACACATTTTCAGAGTAATAAAGTTCACTAAATTCAAGTTATTCAAGCAAAAAGAGCTCTGTGGGGCAGCCATTGTTGCTTCACCTCCTCCATTACTTTGCATCAATTAGCACATCACCTCCAAGACTGCTGTTTGTGTGTGTGTGTGTGTGTGAGAGAGTGTGCTGTGGGGGAGGGGAGGTAAAGGACTATTGTGTGTAGTCAAGAGATTTACTGTGCTGCTTAACTCAGTCTGTTAAACTCAGTCTACCTGAAGGGTCATATACAGCATCAGCATTGTTGCTATGGTTACCTGACATCTGACATCATCAGAAGCTTCTATGACAGTCCTTTCAGTAGTTTGCCTCCTGGCTCCCCACAGTGGATTCTCTTACGAACTTATACAAACTACTCATGTGTTTTTTCCATGTTTTGCGTTTTTGTCTATCTTAACTCAACTTATCTTAACTCATCTTAACTATTACTCATACAATATAATAAACAGCCCTGACAGACTTTCACATGAGCACTTACACAATGAGCACCATCTAGAAATTTCCATTTGTTTGTTGTTTGCAGAAAACAGAAAAAGTACTTAAAAGTTCCTTTCCAAGTATCATTTTTACCACAGTGATGCTCGGCCTCCATGGACACCAGTATAAATAGGTGAACTGAACACTTAACTAGTTAACGACCAGCTACAACTCTGTTGCGTGGCTAAGAGGAGAGGGGGCTCTTATGTAGCAACATTTGCATCACACAAGCTTTCAGGCCACATTCACACTGATACAATTTGAAACAAAAACTGTCTCTCTACTCACAAGCTTTTAAGCGTAGTTTCCGAAATAATCTGTATCCATACTAACGCCTGAAAAAGCATGACCATTCATGTACCCCGAGCATACCATGCCAGTGTAAACAGGAAGCAGATAGTCTCTGCAGTTGGTTACAGATATAAATTCTTATACATACTAAGGATATTGTGAAAAGTAAGACCCCGAGATTTCTTTGCTTGGACTGACGATGAGGTGAAACTGTTACTATAATACCCCTTTTCCACCAAAATGTATGTGTGTACACAAGTTTTTTGAACACGAGAAAACCAGCTAAAAATATGCGTTAGACTAATTTCCCATGGGCAGTAGCCTAAGACCGTGTACAGAAGTCTGCAGCAGAGGAGTATGCCCTTTTGTGTTTTTACTGTTGTGTCACATTCAATGTTACGGACTGGCTGAAAAACAAGTTAGTAAACAGTAGAAAGAAGCATGGAGGCTAGTGAAAACACTGTGGTGGCTACTTTAATGGCTACTACTCTCTTTGACTACTACTGTGAAACAGTGTTTGAGTGCTGCTTGGGCAGAGACAGATGATATTTTGTGATGGTGCGTCATTGCATCTCGCTAGTAAAGGCGCTAAAATTGGCGCATTTACCCAAGTATTGTATTTCCATGACTGCCGATTGGAGAAGTTGATAAATATCTATGACTACTGCAGAGTCATTGTACATGGGTGTGTATGATGATTGTAACTTTTCCAATTACATATGAAGGCGGGGTGTTAGCGGGTGTTAGTAGGTTTTTTGTGCAGTGGAAAAGGGGCCAAAGTAACATGTGTATAAGGCAGTCAAAGCAGCAGAAAACAATCATTCAGTCATTACAAAGCAAATATGAGAACATGTTGCTGATATCAGAGTGGTACTGGGGGCATTATGCATGGCTGGAGGAAGCCTTGACAATGGGAAAGGAGTAATTTTGTGGTACGGTATTTAGCATAAGGCCTGGCTATAATGTTGTGGCTTGCGACTGATAACACCCGGTCAGGAAACAAACTTGGGTGTCTGTGTCATTGTTTTCAAAACTCTCCTTTTTCACCTGACCAGACCAAAATGCAACCCTCGAGTTTTCAAAGCAAAATGAGGTGTTTTCAGAAGTCTACATTTTCGAGCGAGTATTGTCGACACTAGGCGTATTAGTGTGGATATAGCTTCAGTGGAGGTAGGCGGGTCTTACTTCAACAGATCATAACTTGAGATGTAAGTCTTCTACTTCCCTCGAGAGTTTAGCTCTCTAGTTTACATTCCACAGCAAGCAGAAACAGCTAACGTCATGGATGACCTGAATGATATTATCAGTGGTTTGGAGAATGAAGCTGCTTTCAGTTTCAACAGCGCCAACATGACAAAGCTTCTGCCAAAATATTCCCAGCATGTTAACATACCTAATAGAGGTTAATGCACGTTGGATCACTGCTATACAAACGTCCCCCACCCTGCCTTTGGGAAAGTAGATCATATCTTGTTTCTCCTGCTTAAAGCACCCAAGACAAGACTCAAACAGGACGAGCCAGTTCTACATTATTGTCCACTGTGGAGTGACCACACAGCTGTAACTCTTCAGAGCTGTTAGAGATACAGACTGACAGACTCATCTGATGGCATCATAAATATGTAACAGTGTCTCCTTTATAAGCGAATTTACGTAAGCACATTAATGACAATGCCCCTCCCTGATCAAAAACCGTTCATAAATGCTACAGTCCACTTTAATCTAATAGAGTGGGCTCCACTGCCTACAGTTCTGGTGACATGGTCCTGACACCTGACACCTCCTTCTGCAGCTGGGCCCTTGATCTCCTGATGAATTAGGCCTCAGGTGGTGAGAATTCAAAACCTCACCTCCTCCTTATTGACCCAAACACTGGTGTCCACCAGGACTGCATCCTTGGCCCTCTGATGTGTGACCAAGTAATTACATCACTATGTCACAATGAACTGCTCATGCATTACTGGCAAATTTGCAGATGACAATACAGTTATAGGCCTCATCACTAACGGCAACAAGTCAGCATACAGGCAGGAAATCAAAGGCTGTGGTGGAATAGTCCTTTTTGCTTAAGAAGGTTCCTAACTGACTGAAATGACCCAGAAGTATTTGAGCATCTGCCATGGTAAGAATTGTTCGAATCTTTTAATATTAAGGAAAGGTGCGTCAGTGCTTTCTTAACAATCTCCTTTAGCATAGGACACACTGGACCATCCTTTACAACAGGGAAGGAGATAATGACGTCTCACAGTTCCTTGTGGCAGCAACATTTAAAGCGGTGTGCCACATCGGCTGTTCTTTTCACAGCCAACTGTTTTGTTATATTACACATCCACAGCCTGAATGAGCCATAACAACTACAAAGCACAATCACGTCAACATGAAAGGTGTTCACTGAGATGTGTGGTGGTTCTATATATAGACTAATAATCCAGTTTTTACCCTGATGTATAGATGCTCATTCTATTATTATATTTTATTGTGTTTCATGTGTATTTAATATTAGTATTTACTGTTTTCTTTAATGGAGCCTCTCAGTGAAAACAGCCTTTTATATGACTGTACTTTTGTGAGCGGAGTGACAATAAACATCTCTACAAAATCATTATCAGCATATTAACAATAACACAAAAAGGAGACGTTTTATGGCAGGTGATGTTTTTAATTCAACATGTTTGAAAGGTAAGAATGGTTATATGCACAAGCAATGGGTTAAACACGGTATACCTGTCATGCATAAAATCAACAATTATTTACATACAGTCATACTGATTGGGATTCGATAACTATGAGTGGACAGGAGGGTGAGCGTGAGCAGTCATTCTCAGTGTGACAATGTTTCATTTCACTTCTGTAACTGGTAGTCTTTATCACTTTTTTATTTTAATTCTAACCATGGTACTGATTAATATTTTTCACCGGGTTGGCCTGGTTTATATAACGTGCATAAAACAACCTGGTAATGCATGGGGTGAAGAATTTGTGATACTACTACTACTATTTCTACAACAACTACTACTGTTATTTATAATAATAATAATAATCATAATCATAATCTTAATCATAATTTTCATTTATAGAGCACTTTTTGAAGATCCACATTGCAAAATGCTTCAAGAAGGCAGCAAAATAAAACAGACACATCATAAAATCATAAGGTTTTAAAAGAAAACATAAATAATAATAAAAAACAATAAAAACTAACTGTAACAGACAGTACAATGAGGATAAGCTTTTAGTAATCCATCTATTGATCATTTCAGTTTCACCACAGTGGACACTCCTCAGTAATTTTGCACAGTTATGTAGCCAAAGGAAAGTGCAGTTGGATTCTCTTAACATTGCAGTTGTCTTTTTCTAAGTCCTTATTAATTCTCCTTCACATCTTACCTTGACCTCATGTTGATTTCCATCAAGGTCAAGAAAAAGTGGTTAGGAATGCAGATTTTTTTGGACTATGTCTTAGTGAACTGGTGTTACGACAACAGCCTGTACCTCAATATCAACAAAACCAAAGATATGATAGTGGACTACAGGAAGCTGCAGGAGACAACCACATCCCCACTGAACTGGTCAGCACTTTCAAGTTCTTTGGTGTTCACATTTCTGGTTGACCTCAACTGGACTTGTTCACACAGATATGGTGGTTCAAACTGCCCACTGAAGAGGTACTGCATGGTCCTGACTATCCTCAGAGCACTGAGAGCACTCTATCTGGTTGCATCTCTGATTTGGCAGCTTTCTACTCAAAACCTCAAGGCCCTCTAGAGACTGGTAAGAACAGTGTAGCGGACCACTGGCAAGGAGCTCCCTGCCATTCAAGACACTTACCACACACGATGTCTGTGCAGAGGCATAAATGATGATCTTGGTCTCTTGCCACCTAGCACACAAACTGTTTACCCTGCTGCCATCTGGCAGACAGTATCAGTATCAGAGCACGGACCTACGTGCAGGAAGACCCTCAGGTCTAAAGGATCCATAACATGAAGACCTGCACTCGCTCACTAAATACTCAACTGACACTAAGTGCTTTTACGCTGCTGCTAATCATTCACCATGTGTCATTTTGTCAACAACCACGTAAATTAAAGTTGATATAAAATGTCTTATTATTGATATGTACAATTATTTTCTGTGTATTATTTTTGAATATTGCCATTCTATCACTGTACTTGGTGCTCGTCTATACTTGAATACATTTAGTCATTTGAGGTTTTTATTTGTAGCTATGCTAGTGGCTAAAAATAAAATGTGAGAATGATTTGTAAGAATGCAGGAAAAAATCCAGGATTATTTCAGTTTGATGAAAATAGAATAAAATAGAAAAAACTTTATTTATCCCGGAAGGGAAATTCAGCTGTCCAGCAGCTTATAAAAGACAAAAAAACAACAACCGCACTTCCCATCATCAACAACACAGTAATATTAAAATAGACATAAAATAAAATAAGTTAAGAGTAAGTGCATAAAGACAAATGAAATTATAATAAAATTGCCCATTCCACAGCTGTGATGTGTGTAAGTGTGTGGGGCAAAATATGGGCGAGTTTTATTTCTAAAACTTGTGAAATTAGGCAAACTAGACTGAATAATACGCGCTACAAGGCACACACCAAAAGGCACTTACTATTCATGTTTTCCTGTATCTTGTATATTTGGTTTTATTTACATAGAAACTAATAATCTGCCTTGTAGGCCTGTTTTGGGATGGGCATCTTGATGTAATATACTATCAGAATACAGACCCCCAATCTTAGAAGATTTTTGTTGCTGGACCAAAATTGAGTCCATTGATATGACAAATTATTTTGGCGCTATTTAGTTGTACATATTGCCAGTATAATGTTATGATGATATATTTAAGAATTTATCAGCAGTCAGGTAAAAGTCATTTGAAAATCTGCATTGAAGTCTTACATTAGCAGCAGCTGAGCTGTGACATCAGTACAAGAAGCAAAAATCTATGTGTATCTTTGTAAATCGATGATCGCAAAAACAATGAAAATTCATCTCTGTTTGCAGTTACAATTAGGAGTGCTGCCTCCTGTATGTTTAATTTTGTGATTAAGGCAAAGATCAGATTACTAAACAGTTAACCCGAACACCAACACCCCAGATGAAACCCTGTGTTTTTATGGAGTCCCCATAGTGACAAGATCTTGTAACTGTGAGCATGTCAGCATGCTGGCATTTAACTCAAATCACAGCCTCACTGCACTGCTAACATGAATGTGGACTTTGTCTGTATATTCTGATTTAATTCCTTCCCTACTGTAGCTAGATCAATATTAGCCTTTCACATATCAGTATTTCCATATATGTTGGCTGACAAAAAATAACAGAACAGAAATATGTTTGAAGTTAACTAAAAAGTAATGAATCTCAACAAATATTCATAGTAAAACAAATTTAAAGCTGAAAAATAAACCCCATAGACCTTGTTTTAATTTAAGTGCAACATTCTAGAGTACAGAGCTCAAACAATAAGCAACACTACCACAGTCTTGATACTTTCTGATTGCACTGAATGTGTGTGTTCGCAGCCATTAGTGTGCAGCAGTGGTGAGGTGATCAATCAGTGTTAGACTGATGAGCAGTACACTGATCTGTGCCAGCAGCATGAATACAACAAGACAATGCTAACTATGACTAAATTGATATGATTGTATTTCATTACAATATCCAACATTTTGTTGTAATTTACTGCACGGACTTTTCTGGCCACACAGTCTTGTATAGCGTTTTTTGTCCAACTAGTTGAGATGTCAGCCAGTGAGCTTCCTGCTGCCTGCCACTGGACCGAACACACACTCTGTTGGTCCAAATAAATCGTTCTTTCATCACTGTGTGTGTGTGTACGAGTAGTCCAGTACTGTAGGCTCTCTGTGTTTCACTGACAGACACAAACCAGCTGCCTGCATTCCTCTCCCTCTCTCTCTCTGCTGACTTCTTAAGGTCGATCTCCCCTCCCCCCATTCAGACGAGTGTCTCACACATACTTCTATAATGCTATATATATACACCAACCCATAACTCTGACGCACACACACACACACACACACACACACACACACACACACACACACACACACACACGTAAACCAGACAGGAGACAGCTTAATGAAGAAACATAGTGTTGCACTTTTTACAGCTGGCTTTAAAGCGGCCATATTTAACATCCGTAACTTATCCTGATGTGTTGCCATCTATTCAGTCTGAAGTAACTGATGTAATAAAATCCTCCTCAGCCAATCAGACGCCTATTCCCACTCTGTTTCAGCATATTAGCTTCAGTTGTCTGGTCTATTTTTGATTTCCTCCATTGTTGTTGCCATGACTACCTGCCCTGTGGGTGCTCGTCTTACCTTGATAGTAATCCTCTTACCATTGACCTTGAGTTTTTGGTTGGGGGGTGATTACACATATATTTTTGGAATATTTTTAATCCTGCTGGAACTTTTAGCTGTGAACACAACAGTGACATATCATAACCTTTTAAGTTGATACGGCAAACTCGTAGTCAAGCAGTTGCATATTTACACATCCAGCATATATGGACCAACATTAGCATTGATTTGGAGATGAATTCTTTCACTTTCCTTTTAGCTCTGTTTTGGTCTCTATCATTTCCAGATGGAAATATGTTGCTCTGTATCAGCTAAATGATTGGTTGTGTTCACAAGCTCAAATACAGATGCTTTGTCAGTGGACATAGGCACAAAAAACACCTTTGAGTCACCTTTTATGGCAATATTATACACACTGGGTGGCAGGAGTTTGTAACACCACCACCATTTACCATGATATAGAGCAGTGGGAGGGGAGACGGTGGGTCGAACAAACACTGTACGTTTTCTGTATGAATTGTAAGCCAAACCATGATGTTTTTTTTAACCTAAAAATGTGTTTTTGTTGCCTTAACTTAAGAAATAAACCTGAAAACAAAGTGTTTTTACTTATGTTGTAAGTTTATTTTGAAGAAGACTGCATGCATGTAACAAGCAGAAACTTTAAATATTCTGTGAAAACAGAAGTGCATTTTGAAAAGTCACAATGCATCAACAAAGATTAAATGGACATGCCGTCTTGGAGGACAGATGCAGGAAGGTACCCAGTACGTCATATTTAGGTCTGTTGACAAAGCAGCGATTTTTGAGAACAGTTGGGGTGAGAACGTGTTGGACTACCAAGCCAAAACAACTGTATTTGAATACAGCACTCTTGTGTAGCAGTCATGGGTATTTATCCGCTCCAGTGCTGATCAGCAGTGATAAAGACATGACTCCCAGTGGACATACTAATTTTCGCCCCTTTTCTGGCACATTGCAATGACACACTGCCACGAGTTGTAGTTGTCTCCATCCAATCAGTGACCGAACTTTGTTCCAAATTAGTCTGTGGTGAGTCTGAAAGACAGACTGAATAAGTAAGAGATATAAAAAAAGAAGTAACCACCATAACATTTTTCTCTGGCCTCCATGCTGGTTTCTACTGTTTACTAACCTGTTTCCCGGCGTGTTTGTAACGACAAGTGTGACAGACTGGAAAAACAACAAAAAGGGCATAGTTGTCTCCTGGGAATGGGAAAGGATCTCATTGCTTATTTTTAGGGGATCTTCCTGTGTTTATGCTGCTTGCCCTGCACCAACCAGCAGACAGACAAAGTTACTGACTAGCTGGTGAACGTATATCATTTTCCCATCAAAATTAGCACGCATATGCAGGTTTATCAGAGCTGTTAAACTGAAAGTAGTTGCCTGCTGCAGCTGGACGCAACACTGTGAGAATAGTGGGAGTGAACGAAAATAGAACAACAAAGACGTGGGCCACACAGATAAACAATGAGCTGAAAGTCGCTGTACAGCACTCAATCAAGCTGAGAGGAGCTGCAGAGTTGATGAAAATCCTCTGTGGGTTTGTCGCTGCGGGCCACACCTTTGAAGCAGTCGTGCAAACAATAGTTAATATAAAAATATTCATTCTAGCTGTTTTACTCTTGCAACCAGACTTTTTTCCAGCATTTTTGGTGAAGTATCTGCACAGGCTGTTCTCATGCACTGTCCATATGTTGCATTTTTGTAGGATATCATACGAACCATTGATCCGCACCACACACCAGACTTTTCATATAAATCAATTGACAGATGATGACATTTTATTACCGTCTAATGCAAACATGCCCAGGCTGCATGGTTTTACAAGACATTATTATAGTGTATTACTATATCACAGTATATTCTTTCTACATTTTCTACACAACGACAAAAAGTCCAAAAATGAAGATTACAGATGTATAACTTAAACATACACACGTGGATTAGGCATAAACATAAACTGACATGGTGCATTAAAATGGTTTTAGCTCACTCCTCAAAAACACTTAGTGCTGGTTAGACCAACTTGGTCAGCCAACATGTACTGTAAGCCCTCCTCAAATTTGAAAACCTCCTCAGACCAAACAAAAAGGCTTGTGTTTTTCCACCTCGACTCCACATCTAAATAGTTGTTCAGTATTGAGTTTCACACACGGTAGCTCACATACTTTGCATGGCGGTCACGCTTTTGGCTATGCTAGAACTGAGCGAGCACAGTCCAAACCATGAAAATCTTCTTTGTTTTGTTTATTTCGCCCTGGTCTACTGTAAATCTAGTTGTTGTTTGTGTAACATGTTTTTTTTTTTCTCCCCAGCAGATGTCCAGCTGCAGCAGACCGCAGTCCAAACAGTGACTGACTGTCTGGAAACCTGCTGGACTGCCCCCTCTGCTTGACCACCGCAGACACTATCCACATAAACACACACAAACAAACGGCTACAGTTAAACACCATGAAGTGCGTCCATTTGACCTGGTGTGGCTACTAACTGCTGTGTTTTACACCACAGGGAGAAACGACAAGTGTGTGAGTGTGTGTAAGAGGCAGCGGGAGAGAGATCAAAGTAGTTTCGAGCTCATTCAAAACACCATCATCTTGCATCTATTATTAACTGTAAATTTGAAGTGTATGTGTTTACATGTTGTTGCTATTATTACTATCAGCATGACAGTCTCATATTATCATCAGTTATCCTGCAAATTAGTGGTCACCAATTAGTGGTCTGTGGTCTTCGAACAAAATCCCGATGCTTCTGATTGAAAGGAATGTTACTCCTGCAGCTAATGAAAATAATATCAATGTAAATCCCAATGTACATGTAATTTTTCACATTTTTTTCCATATTGTGTTACATTTAGGTTAGAGATTTTCTTATCCTTATTAATTGTATGATGATGATATTAACCATATTACATATTTCAATAGTACGCATGCGTCTAGTTTACGTTTAGTTTTCTAATGCTTACCCTTACTGCAGAATTTATCATATTAACCTGAATTTATTCCCCTTCAGGTCATCAAGGAGGTAAAATCATAATTATTCACCTAATTTGTAATGGCTGTACCTACACATGCACACGTTAAAGACCAACAGAGGAAAGGCCTGGTTAGGTACTTGAAACGTGTTTAGCATGTACAAAGCATGCAAGTATATGCTTTGAATCATGTCCCATGCATTCATTTCTGTAAACGCTTATCCTGTCAGGAGCCTGGAGCTTATCCTAGCTGACAGTGGGCGAGTGGCAGAGTACACCCTGGACAGGTCACCAGACTATCACAGGGTTGACACATAGAGACAGACGACCATTCACACTCATAGCCGTCACACCTACAGCCAATTTAGAGCCACCAATTAACCTGCATGTCTTTGGACTGTGGGAGGAAGCCAGAGCACCCAGAGAAAACCCACGCTACAGGCAAACTCTGCACAGGAGGGCTTCCCCACCCAGGGTTCGAACCCCCCAACCTTGGATTTCAACTGGGATTTGAACCCTCTTGCTGTAAGGCGACAATGCTAACCACTGCACCACCATGCCACCCTTGTCCCATCTAGACAGTATAGAAAATGTAGCCAAATGTTAAAATATAATTCTCAAGCAACGTCATGAATGACACCAGATTACTGACTTTATAATTCTGTATTGGTTCTCTGGGCTGTTAACTCATCAGAGCCCTGGCTCTTACCCTTGCTTCCATCAATCTGTAATGTCTAACACTGGTTTTGTAGGCTGAGACACTCCAACCCTACTGCCACTTTAAATGTTGGCCTTGTACATTTCTGCAAACCACAACACGTTGCATTTGTACGTAATTAGATTTAATTAGCAGAAATGCTGAAACTTTACATTTATACAATGCTATGGTTAACGCAAGGTTGTGTTTAGGCAGGAAAAGGTCAAGTTTTGGCTTAAATTACCCTGGTTTCTTGGCATAACCATGAAATGCCATCCATGGCTTTCTAAAAAAATTACCCGTTTTGTCATTTGTTGGTCTTGGACAGTGGTCTTCAGCTTGGTTCCTGACTCGCCTAGGTGTTACATCCCCTCATCCCCTCCACCTACCGATGACAAACTCAGCTCATATACATGTAATCAGAACTACTTAAGAAACAACATGATATGTATGAAAAACACAAATGTAATATATCCATGGTTTGCATAAACATACAATGCCAG
>JAPZEB010000005.1:21388256-21401624 GCA_029783705.1 Chaetodon striatus
CCATGGTTTGCATAAACATACAATGCCAGCATTTCCTTCTGGTGGCTGGGATGGACATTTAGCCAGTGATTTGCCCACTCTCCTCCTGGGAAATCAGTGTACTGACAACATTCTTAATCAATAGCTTTAATAGCTGGAGTCTTTAATTACTACATCAGCTCTATATATCGAGGCTTAACCCGACCAGTGAAACCAATCCTCTCATCAAAAGCAGTTATATTTATGTAATCATGATGCCCTTTCTGAGCATACTTTAACACAGAGATCACAGATTTGACCACCATATGGTCGTGTGTCTCTAAAAAAACATCCTCCAAAAGCTAACAGCCTGGAAAGTTAACAAATTGATCACAACCAGATGCCACATTGAATTGGTTAACATTGAACCAACCTCTTCCGCTCTTGCTCATCAATACAATCTGCTTTTCAGTAATCAGTGTATTGCTGGTTGGGATGAGATTGAGGTCAGTGTACATATTAGAAACACAGATTGGGTATATAGAAAGACACAGCTGCCAATAAAGTTTAAAACTGATTTCTTTTACAAAACCACTCAGGGGAAAAAGCCTGTATTTGTCTATATTTTAAACTGGCCACTCAAGGTTGTTATGTAGGGGTTTTATTGAATACTAGTTCCAGGTAGCATTAAAACATTTCCTTTTAAAACTGTTTTTTTTAATATATATATGTAAGATAAAAAGAAGAGAAACAAAAAAAGGAAATTCATGAAAGTGAAAGGTGGATAATGGTAAGCACTTGAGATTCAGCCAAAGGCAGCAGAGAACAGAAAAGTTCAAGTTATAGTTGATTTTTGTTTTTAAATACTAATAATGTATTAAATGACAATGAGAAAACAATGTGAAAGGTGTCACCAGCAGCAATGAACCTACTGAGTATTATCATCTCAATCTCCCTTGGCTTTACACAGCTTTAGAGCAAGTTTCAGCTCTTTGTTTAGCCGCCCAACCACAACTTTATGTGTTCAATGTACATGTGAAAAGAAACTTTACTGGGAACTGTAGTTTCTGAATGAAACAAAGTAGTCCCTGTCTCAGAGGAACTTCTTAGAAAGTAAAACCCACCTTTCCAGATTTTTTTAGTAGTATTATGGTCAAACATGTCACAGGCAGCACAAAACTTCTTAAGGACTGGGAATAACATTTTGCCTGAATCTGCTTCTAGATGAATATCACTCTGCGTTGTGTCAGAACTCCAGATCAGCCTGCTGGCCTGTTTCAATCTAACTTGCCTTCTTTTTTATAGGGCAGTTTACAGCGGGAAACTCCACTGACTTTCCTTTTGGTTCAGCTTTTCTTCCTGCTCTCTCTCCTTCTCTTTCTCCCCCTGCCCTCTTCGACCTTCTCTCTTCTTCCTGTCCCTTCCCCCACCCAAACCTTCCCCCACCCTCTTTTATCCCACTCAGGGTAGAAACACACCAAATGCAGTGAGGCCAACCTCCTACACCTCCCACACTTGGTCGCCTGTGCTGCGGGCAGATTGATCATGCTGTCAATTCAATTTACTGCTGCCTTGACCGTTGTTGCTGTTAATTCCCACAATGATACAGACCAGTTCAGAAGCTGCATCCGATTGTTTGCAATGAAACCCTTTAATCAGTAAACAGCAACAGGTACTTGTGGTGCTTGCTGTGGTCGAGCGGTTAAGACGCTGGAATCCGTTTAGTTTTTTCTTTTTTCATGGTTTGCTCACTGCGCTGCAATGTGTTTACATGTCCTGCACACACTGAGTGACTGTGTGTGTAGAGAGATTCTGTGAGTAGATGGAGAGAGCTCAACCTCACAGCTGCACATTCGGGTGAAAGCTTATAACTAAAACAGACATAAACACAACTTTCTGTTGTTAACAGCGAACCCCTTATGTGCCCCAGGGTGTGATTGCTTATATAGAAGAGGAGGTATGATAACAAAAGAGGAATCAACTTATGGAATAATGTGGTTAAACCTGCTGCTCTGTTACAACATGCACAGTCTGTGCAATTGGCCTGCAAAGATGAGTAATCTGACTTTACTGTGTTTGCCTAATAATCAGATTTAAGTGCTTTTGTATTTATCAACATTAGCTATTTAAATTGCTGAAAAAATATTAGG
This sequence comes from Chaetodon striatus, assembly GCA_029783705.1. Taxonomy (NCBI): domain Eukaryota; kingdom Metazoa; phylum Chordata; class Actinopteri; order Chaetodontiformes; family Chaetodontidae; genus Chaetodon; species Chaetodon striatus. The sequence continues at coordinate 21,390,365 of JAPZEB010000005.1, forward strand.
TGTGGACAGCAATTCAGATCGATTGTTTATATACATAATTTATAATTCCCAAAGTTGCATAGACTTTGTGCTGTCATCATCTCAACTAAATAAACACAGTAAATTTCTCTGGGTATATTCTACATTAGCAGATCTGTCAATTTAAAAATATTTAAACAGTGCAGCAGCATTACAGTTTGCTTTGTTATTCAATATGCATGAATGAATGAATATTTTATTTTTGTGTCTCTCATGGGACTATTCATACACATCAACCGATAACAAACCAAACATTGCGGTATGTTAACCCACCATCATCCAAAAGCACAATACATAGATATCATTCAGACATAAACACAAACATTATCAGGCAAAAAGACATAAACATCCCACAGCCAATGCTTCCCACACCAATAATAACCACAGAAAATTAAATACAAAACAAAAGCACAGCTCATGAGTACAAGACACAATACATAGATCCAAACAAGACAAAATTCTACATCTACATGAATCAGTGCTTAACAGTGCCAAACACTATTTGATCCAGTTCCAACAGTCTGCAGTCCAAACAAAACAGAGTCATCCTTCACATGTTCCTTTTCTCCTCTTATTTCACACCCTACAAAGAGAATCAGAGAATATTAAAACATCAAAAATGTAATTAATTGAAGCCCCATCCTCCATAACTATCGAATCTAAATCAGGAAATTAGATTTTTCTAAAGAATAAGTGTTGTTAATTATTATGATATACAGAACAGTAAATGGATTTCAGTAAATGCATGAGCACGAACTATTCAATAAAATTAGAGAAGAGAAATAAACAAGAAAAAGGGGATTGCAAGAAATGTGTTAAGGTGATGTTACATTGCTGTTTGAAATGTAGATGTTTTTTTCTTTGTCATAACAATTGCAAGAAAAGTAGGCAAATGTATTTTATGTATCACCTGTGAAATTCAAGAGCTCTATAAAAACGCATCTTCGTGGCAAATTATTTTGAAAACCGTAACCAGAAAACAATTATTTCTGTAAAACCTCTGGTGTAATGTAATTACTGTAACACATTTTCCTTCTATAGGGAGTAAGGACCAATCAAGAACGAGTCCTATAGGAAAACAAACGCTGGGATTGGCTGATACGCGGCCTCTGTTTCAAGGCGCCCTGCGTTCTGTCGGAGGGTCTTGTGAATGGAGGGGGCGCCTTGAAACCGGTGGAATCTGCGGAGTGAGGAGAGCGAGCCTCTGGACTTCCAACCGCTCAGCATGTGAACCGACGCTCTGAGTGAAGTCAAGTCGAAAAACGATGGAAATATAGGACTTTTTAAGTTTGAAACGCTTCTTCTTTTGCGCTAAACTAACAACGCTCAAGTGTTAGACGTGCGGGAGTAACTTGGGTTTGCACTGCTTGAAGAAAATGGGACTTTAAGTGTTATTTTCACCGGGTCGGGAGTGAGAGTGGGCTGCTTGGAGTCACTTACAAAGACCATCAAGAAGTCATGACACGACGAACGTTTCTCTTGGATTTATCTTCATAAAACACGAGGAAAAGACGACTAGGACAATTTCTACCCGAAATACTCGGACTACAAGATAAGTGCTGCTACAGTTAATGTAGATTTCTTTTGCTTTTTAACCGTTTTCAAGTCGCCCTACTTGGATCAAAGTTTTTCCTTCCCTCCCCCCTCCTCCTCAACTATGGCGGCGGCCAGGTCCACCACTGGCTCCGTGTTGCTGCGGATCATGTGGCTTGTGTGCGGGCTCTCTTTCTCATTTACTTCTGCTCAACATTACAACAGTGAGAGTGGAATATCTGTACCAGAACACGGGTTCTGCCAGCCCATCTCCATCCCGCTTTGCACCGACATCGCCTACAACCAGACCATTATGCCGAACCTCCTGGGCCACACGAACCAGGAGGACGCCGGGCTGGAGGTGCACCAGTTCTACCCCCTGGTGAAGGTCCAGTGCTCTGCGGAACTTAAGTTCTTCCTCTGCTCCATGTATGCACCAGTCTGCACAGTGCTGGAGCAGGCCATCCCCCCATGTCGGTCCCTGTGTGAGCGTGCACGGCAGGGATGTGAAGCCCTCATGAATAAATTCGGCTTCCAGTGGCCGGAGCGGCTCCGCTGCGAGGCTTTCCCCGTCCACGGAGCTGGCGAGATCTGCGTCGGCCAGAACACATCCGAACCCAGCAGTCCGGCCTCCTCGTCTTCCCCCCATGCACCCGATTATGTGACCCCTCCCCCAAACATAGGCCGACCCAACCAACGCCCGCCGCAGCACAACAACCAGTACCACCAGTTCTCATGCCCCCTGCAGCTGGAGGTGCCAACATACCTGGGCTACCGCTTCATGGGGGTCAATGACTGCGGAGCGCCATGTGAGCCCACTAAACCCACCGGCATCATGTATTTCCGAGAGGATGAGGTGAAATTCGGCCGGCTGTGGGTCGGGATCTGGTCCATCCTGTGCTGTGTGAGCACCTTATTCACAGTGCTCACCTACTTAGTGGACATGAGGCGCTTCAGGTACCCAGAGAGGCCCATCATCTTCCTGTCTGGGTGTTACTTCATGGTGGCTGTAGCTTATGCTGCTGGGTTTTTCCTGGAGGACAAAGTTGTGTGTGCCCAGTTAAAGGATGAAGGCTACAGGACAGTTGTTCAAGGGACTAAAAAGGAGGGGTGCACCATCCTCTTCATGGTGTTGTACTTTTTTGGTATGGCCAGCTCCATCTGGTGGGTGATTTTGTCCCTGACTTGGTTCCTCTCTGCCGGGATGAAATGGGGCCATGAGGCAATCGAAGCCAACTCCCAGTACTTCCACCTGGCAGCATGGGCTGTCCCGGCCATTAAAACCATCACCATCCTCGCCATGGGCCAGGTGGATGGCGACGTCCTGACCGGGGTGTGTTTCGTGGGCATCTTCAACGTGGACGCCCTCCGCGGCTTCGTCCTGGCTCCGCTTTTTGTCTACCTGTTCATCGGCACATCCTTCCTCCTGGCCGGCTTCGTGTCCCTCTTTCGGATCCGCACCATCATGAAGCACGACGGCACCAAGACAGAGAAGCTGGAGAAGCTGATGGTGCGGATCGGTGTGTTCAGTGTGCTCTACACGGTGCCGGCCACCATAGTGATCGCCTGTTACTTCTACGAGCAGGCCTTCAGGGAGCACTGGCAGCTGACCTGGCACATGCAGACCTGTAAGCGCTTCGCCGTACCCTGCCCGGTTCACAACTTCGCCCCCATGACCCCCGACTTCACCGTGTTTATGATCAAGTACCTGATGACCATGATAGTCGGGATCACCTCGGGTTTCTGGGTCTGGTCCGGGAAGACTCTTCAATCATGGCGGCGGTTCTACAAGCGCCTTAGCAACGGTAACCATGGAGAGACAACGGTGTAAAGTTTCAAGGAAGAGAAGTTACAAAGCCACGGAGTTTTGGATATTACAACCATGTAAATGAGGTCAAATAGCTTTCATTTTTAATACTATTTTTGGACATATTTTTTGATGTGTTTTCTGGTTGTGACAGCAGTTCAGGCTTTTGGATACACAACCAAACTTTGATCTATATTCAATAGAAGTTGGACGAATTTTTGATATATTTCTCTTTTTTGTCATCATCGGACAGCTCACACTACTGGCCTTTTGCATCTTTGGATTATTAACTGGTGAAAATTGCCATACTGGTCCCTGGACTGCAATGCCAGACTGCTGATGTTACCTTTAATATAAAAACTTCCTACATATTATTGTTTATATCCCTAATATCACAATTTGAATGTACTTCCTGTCTGCCCTGATGAGGGTTTGTCAGAAAAGACTGATGGGTCAAGCAGTGTGGCCTTCTGTCCATGCTGCAGCAAAGGGGTGAGAGGTTTGGTCCCGACAGCCGCCACACCCTCTTGACTGTGAATTCATACATTAGAGATGCCTGCATTATACATGTACATTTTAAGTTACTCTGCTTTTAGCTAAAGACTGAAATGCTTTCTTATGTGTGTTAGATATTGCAGAGTACAATCTCGCCTGTTTTCATTTAAGAGAAAGTCCATAAACTTGTGACTCCACGCCATTCTGTGCCAAGTGGCTGCCCAGAAATCAAAACTTGTATTTTTAAACCTTATTTTTCACTTTTACTGTTGAGTATTTGCTCCTGTATTGAATGTTCACTCCGAAGGTGATTGAAGTTATGTATTGGTTTGCACAGCTAGCGTAAAGGTTAATAGTGTTAAAAATGACTGAGTCACCACAGGATGACCTGGATCTAACAGTAAAGGAGACCACACACACAGACACACACACACATGCGCCTCCACTCTCTGCAGTGAAGACACAACAGCTCATTGTTTGTCTCCGTGTGTGGTCTCTCAACTGTTGGACCCCCCCCCATCAAAAAGACTTCTAAGCTTTTAAGACATCCAAAGCACCATTTCAAGGATCCAGATTTAATCCATACCGGGTGGAAATGGTTGCTCAGGACTTTTGATGTTATTTTATCCTGGATAATGATGACTGTACACATTCACGCCTGTATTCTTCACAGTGTAACTGAACCTGCCTTAAATGTTACATGGTTTTCACTAGCGGACTGAACATTTTTGACTGTTAATCACTCATTATTTTAGCATCTGGGCTACCTTATAGGACCCTTCAAAACACAGTAAAAGCTGCATTTATTTTCTCTGTGTGTAGATACAGGACTTATGTTTAATGTTTTAAATTATGGCACCACCAGAAAGAAGGTCAAAAGTCAACCTTGGATTATTTTTTTATCTGGGGAGAGAGCAGTAGAGAAATACTGTGCAGTGTTTAGCAAAGGTGGAGTGTTTTCTCTGGGACCAAATCACTGGAGACGATACAGCAATTTATTTTTTTCTTTTAAATAGCTGGAAACCTTTAATGCAACTGAAGGTAAACTGTCAACTAAATGTGCCTGTCATTAAAATATAACAATACAAAGGAGCAATTCAGTATTGAGGTTTGTTTATTTGCAGAAACTGAAGTAGCTTTTGAAATTTTAGAGGAAACTTAACACTCATATTCAAGTGAATGCATTATTGGTAACAAAAGCGTCAACATAAAATGGCAACCAGTGATTTAGTCCCACTGGTAATACTCTGTCGCAAGCAGAACACGGGCTTGAACTAAATCAACAAACCACAGTTTTCGGGAGTTATCTCTCTGACTATATTATATCTTGCGGGGAAATCTGAGCAGGAAAGCGTGTTTATATCCCGACTGAGTCAGCTGCAAGGCAGCATATGTTCGACAGAAGATTTCGTCTCTTGTCATACAGCACATTTTCTCTACATACATCACATGTAAATGAAAATGGAGCAAGGCAGGTAAACTCACACTATGGCCTTATAGACTTGGTACTCTACTTATTTTTAATCTTTGAAGATGTGTCCTGGATCCACACATACTACTTGTAGAAAATATACGCTAAGCACCAATCTTCATAGTATACTGTTAAAGCAGTTTATATACGAGAAGTGTCACATTTCCTGTGTAAATGTACCACATACCTCAAACCCTTGTTGAAATGAGTACGTAGGATTGAATTAGGAAACAGGTCAGCACTCTACAAAACATCTTATCCATGTTTTAACCTAACAAGGCAAAAGTATTCTGTGTAATTGCCGTCAGGCAGCTGAGATCTGCCAGTGTCAGTGACACCAGACTGATTTGTTTGTCTTGTACTAAGGTTTCAGAAGGAATATGAGTGTTGATGTTTTGTTTTTTTTTTTGTTATTGGGGCATACGCAACCTACCAAGTACACACATACTCTGTTTTGTAAAGGCATAATGTATTTATGGGGATACTCATTTTGTCTTTTTTTACTCGTTTTTTTCTAATGAGATAAGCCTGTTGTATGTGTACAGTTTGAATAAAATCGATAAGATTTGTAATGCATTGATCCCTGTCGTTTGTGCTTAGAGGTGAACTCCTGTGCATGTTGAGCGACATCATTAATTCTTGACCTTGGAAACTGCAGTTGACAAAACAATCTCAATCTCAGAATAAGTAGACCTTGACTTCAGATTGTTTTGTCAACATATGCATGGTATTTATTGTTAAATCACACACCACCTAAACTGAGTTTGGCCCTTATTGCTCTCACTTCCCAGCTAAACCTTTTGGCACGCCAGTGAACATACTCTTCATTCACAGACAGGACACATGACTTTGTAGACATTACCACTGACACACAGGCAACATTGTGATGCTGCTTAGCTGGACATTTGGCTAATAACTGAACAAGACAAGTCCTACAGTCCAAAATGTTATTTCTAATAACTTGATGTGCTTCATTACTTGCACTGTTTTTCAGGATCAGCTTTATTGGACAGGTATGTGTGCACATACAAGGAATTTGACTGGTTTTTGTGTCAAGTTATTCCGTGTAAGTGTGAATACAGTTAATTTAGGCAAACTCAACATAGTGTTCAGTCTGTTGCTCGTTCTTATTCACCAAAATCAGCCCATGTTCAAACAGCAACACAGTTGAGAATAGTTTATGATCATAGTGGGGCTGTTTACCTGCCAAACATCTGTTACTTAATGAAATTAAATATACCAACATGTTGTAAATGCAAAAACATACCAGCGTTTAACAACAGGGTTTGTATTCTGCCACACATCTGTGAACATATCCTGCTACTCTTCTGAACATATTATATCAGCTTGTGATACTGCAGCATCCTCTACAGTCAGACAGACACAAGTACACAGATGGTTAAGTCTTGGGGGTGAATAAGATGACACAGTGCTGTTGATGTTGACCAGAGGGAGAGGAGCAGGACTGAGAACAGAACTGATGCTGCTGTCTGAGATTTGACCAAAGCAGCAGGAAACACTGATATATTTATCTAATGAGGTAACAGCACCTCATTAAACATGTTCTGAGTGAGATACTCAAACGTTACATGTTACAAATAAAACCATAAAGCCATCTTTATCTGAATCAGAATAAAAACTTAATCCACTGGTTGCACGTGGGTAATACTAGTTTTGTGGTGCAACAGCACCACCTGGTGATTTAAATGAGCACTGCAGTGATTCTGTATCTGTAGATTCTTACCTAACCCAACCAGCACTTCATTGCTAATGAGCCCCAGTTAAGTAAATGTAGGAAACCTAGCAAGGATCTTTGACATGGAGACAGCTGATGGACAGTGATGCTGATCAACTCTCACTGACTAGAATCACAACCCTTGAAATAGGAATGCTGGCTTCTTCTTTGTCAAAACCAGACACACACATTACCCACAATGCAACCTGACCACTGACAGTTGGTCTCCTTTTACATTCATGGGAATGCTGTGTTTAAATGGAACCCGTGAGCTTGTGTTTATGACATGGTAGGTCGAGTTAACCTTCAGTGGTGAACTTGGAGCTCTGAGAAAATTTCCACTTGCGAGGCTGTGAAAACCACACCGGGGGGTGGGGGGCACTTGAGCTCATGGATGTATAAATATGGAGCCAAAAAGTTCAGCTGTTGCTTCCGGTGTATTGCTGATCACACTGACTCTCATTTACAAATGTACAGTGCAAATGTACTGTTTGGTATCTATAATGACAATACCAAAAAACTTCAAGGTCTTGTATATAACTTTTTATATGTAGGATATCAATCAATTTTCATCACCAATAGATAAACAGATTGTAACGTAACTTAAAAACTGAGACCTCTTCTGACTTGTTCTGTTGCCTATAATAACAGCCTGTGGACTGACTTCTACATAAAGACCTTGAACTGCATTTTCTGATTTACAACAGTAGCTAACATAAGCTGAGAAATGGAGTCCACCAATGTCAACAAACTACCGGCACCTACCACAGCACAGAGTCCACATGCTGTGTTTCTATTATATACATTTTGCAGTTGCAGCACAGAGATGGATCTTTGCTTGCTGCTGAGGTTTGCACTGGCTGAATTTAAGTTGTTAGAGCCACTGGCTGAGGGTCTGTCTCTGAAGCTGCTGTGTGTGCCCCTCTGGAGGAAGTAATCTCTGAGTTGCGTGTACTGAAGCAGAAAGACAGTGGGGTATGCTAAATAATTCTTGTCTCATTTGTGGTCCGATAAACAGTGAATTAATCAAATTCAGAACTCCTTAGCTAGTTAGTATCATGGATTCAATGGTTCAAATGAAATATAGAAACATACAGATAATAACATTATTTATATGATTGTTTTTTTCCCCAATATTCCATCAATATGATGCCACTCAATCATGATCAGTCTCCTCTTAGTCACTGTTGAGGCTGATGCAGGTGCTCGCTTGCAGCTGTGGAGGATGCTGACTGCAGTTAACTTCATGGCCTCAGAGAGAAGTGTCAGTGAGAACAAGGATTGTCTGAGAGTTGCATCAACACCTTTAAGTAAACGCATATAGTTTTGATCACTGCATCACTTCATTTGTTGTTTTTGGGCAAATCTGGTAAAAGTGCATCAATACAACTGCAAAAACTGCAATGATGATATGACCTCTGTTGGCCACAACAAGAAATGCATAGCCTACAATAGTCTGTTGACCTGCTGTTAGCAGCAGTTTGTAACATGTATATTGTCAAACGCTTTACCCTTTTAAATCAGAACAGACCTCCTCAAGTTTCAAGAACCACGTCATGCCTCTACAGCAGGTTGTGGCTATTGGGGGTGTTACAGTATCTCAGTTTTAAGCAGATGGCCTGAAGTGCAAGTATAGTGGCATATGATGCTATCCTTTATAAAGTATTGGCATTTTGTCACTATGTGAGTGGAGAGTATTTTGTCACCTTAATGTGTGTAGATTTGCAAATATCACAGATGTCCTTTGCAAGACAAGAGTGGTGTGGCTGAAACTCCAGAGAGGGCCTTTCATTGTTTTTCCACCTAAGACTAGATTAAGAGTTTTAATCAGAGACATAGAGTGGCAGTGGAACGGACACTCCCAAACAGTTAAATTTCCGTTCTATTCTTGTTATATGTCTACAGTTATAATTTATGACCCAACCTTCAGATCTTTATGAAGGCATGCAAATTACACGCAGGTTTCAGTGTGAGTGACAGTGACATGTCCCCATATTCTTTCAGGAAAGCTGAGATATAGCCATTTTGTCCTGTGGAGTTGAGTGTTTCAGTGCAGTTCTGTGCCACTTCCAGCTGCAGATACTTTGTCCTGTACTATTTTTGATCTCCACAGGTAAACAAATCTACTTATTCAACAGCTCTGTGGTTGTAGGCCTCTTTATGTGGGCATTAAAGGTGACAAAGCATCGCAATAGACACTCTATGGCATTAAAATAGTAACAAGTAGTAGTTTAAAAGCACCTTTAGAAGTTTTTAAGCACTGGTAAAGCAATGTTTAATGCTGTCTGGCACAGTGTAATTTTTGACATTACCAATGGGGGCGCCAAAGTCTGATATTTTCAAATCCTGGTGCTTTGAGTTACATTCTGTCAGAAAAGGTGAAGTACTAAGTTACTTGAGGTTTACTTGAGGTTTACTCTGAGAAATTGATGTTGATTGATGCTAAACGCATTGCTTCATCCAACTTCATGGTAAATTTGCACATTTTTTTTTATTTTCTCCGCTTTCCTCAAATGTCTTTTATATTTACTGTAATAATATTGTAATCCATACATATTGTTCTGTGTTTGGCTGAGGCATTGCTTTTAGTTTTTCTCAGAGTTGCTCATTGTAGGAGTTAAGGATAAATCAGTAGATCAACATCACTAATGCACTTTATGAAATTCTCTGTAACTAAAAAACATCCACATATCACAAAAAATGTTTTGCATCTTTTTGTAAGTTTTGCCCAGTATATGAACACATGATGTGTGCAACTTTCTATGTTATTTTGTCCATATATTTTAAACCACATTCTCAAGACAACATTGTTCTTTTCCACAAAGCAGAGAAACTCCTCTTTGCTCTAAACAGACTCTTTCAACATGAGGAAAATGTTTTCTATCTAACAAAAAATCTTTTACATGACTGCCTTATTTTCGGTAGATAAAATCCATACATAAAAGGCGTGATCATCGGTTGGCAAATGAGGAGGTATACAGAGAAAATAATGCGCACTTTATCTGGTAGTAAGGTTACATCAAACCTGGAATCCACAAAGTGAAACATGGTGCCGACAAACATGTTTGACAATGTAATAATCTGTGGTGAGCAGGTGATGATGGCTTTTTGCTTGTTTTCTGCAGATGTATTCAGACAAACATTCAAAATCTTAATGTAAGAGGCTGAAATGAGACTAAATGGGATAACCACAGTCACACAGGCAAAAAGCAGGTCAGATATGTTGTTAAGTATAGAAACTGAACAGGCAAGTTTAATTACTAAGTGGTGGTCACAAAACACTTTGTTAATGACATTTCCACAAAATGTCAAACGTATGACGAACGAAAGTGAGAATATTAAGTTAACAAATGAATACATCCATACAAGCAGAATGATCATAACTACTCTCCCTGTGTTCATCATGATATTGTAACGTAAAGGATAGCAGATAGAGACGTATCTGTCATAGGCCATGGCTGCTAAAGTGCAAAACTCAACAGAGGCAGATGTATAGAGACAACACATCTGCAGAAAACACCATGGCAGGGTCACTTCATGGGTATCTGAAAACATTTGTGAGAGCAGGAGAGGATACATTGATGTGCTGCCACCCATCTCATTCACAAATAAATTACACAATAGTATATACATGGGCTCATGCAACCTCCTGTCCATATAAATGACCACAATTAGAACAGTGTTGGCCACACATATGCAGATGTACCATAATAGCATTATGCTGAAATACAGGTATTTTAACTCTCCAATGGTACCATAGGCAGCCAGCACAAAAGATGTAACTTCAGTTGAGTTCTCCATTACTTCCTTGTGTAGTGTGGGTGCCACACTGGGAAACATATAGGTTAGCAGCAAACTGGCTCAGTGATAGTGTTATCTATTATCCTTTCAATAATGCCTCAGCCCAATATTCTGCCTTCATTTAAAATTTCTATTGACTGGGCTACGATGCAGGCAAACACTTTTCTTGGCTGATTAATTCAAAAGTATACAAACAAGATGTCACAAAGTAACCTTATCCATTTGACTTTTAGTCTCTGATTTTTTTTATGAGGCACTGATCTCCATATACCAATGTGTAACAGCAGCAGTGTGTTTCACCACACTGGTCAAAGTAACAAAGATAAATGCATTAAGGACATAGAGAACTATAACATCACTTATTTTGATAATGCACTATAATGCAGACAACTGTTCAAGT
>JAPZEB010000005.1:21404645-21415115 GCA_029783705.1 Chaetodon striatus
AATCTCACGCCCCCTTGACTTGAGCCATTTGTTTGCTTTCCTCCCCTCCATTTCTCTTCTCGTGTGCTCAGCTGAACTGCCAATCAGAATGATTTCTTTCACTTACAGGCTCTGCGGTCTCCGCCACCTATTAAACATGATGAATCAGCCAAAAAAAGCTGACAAAGGCCCACTAGTCCAAACGGTGAAGGACACACAAATTAGGGCAACAGATGCTAACCAAGGGCCTTGACCATGTGTCAGAACCCTTAAAATGAGCTGTTTATATCTACATACGAAGCAAGTACTCTTCCACAGAGTTAGCCGCATTGTTTCAACAGTAGCCCAGAACACACAAATGAAACACTGGCTCTAGATAGGGCCATTTGCGTTTTCACATAGGTCACTGCAGTTCTCCTGCAGGCTTGGCACACAGGAGAAGTTTCAGTTCTGCAACCTCACCGCTAGATGCCACTTAATCCTACACACTGGACCTTTTATCAGCCTTACCTTTCTTTATCTGTGGCAACTGTGGCCCTGTAGTCCCATTTACCTTGTTCCCTTCACCCTGACAAAGATTTTTAGAAAAAAAAAAAGTTATTTCAAGGCTGAATATCTTTGGTGCATGTGTTTTGCTGTACTACAAGAGATTCACCAACATTGTATCCTGCAGGGATGCACTTTAAAGCCTCTGCACACAAACCAAATCCATCACAAGCCTGGAGGAAGTACTTGACCACGTTTTTGCGTTCTGTGTGGCCTCTTCTCAGCAGATCCCAGGCTTCAGAGACGCAACTGGGGAGCAGAGATATTTTCAGCTACACACAGTAACATGATAAGTGCTGATTCAAGTCGTTAGTGTACCAGAATGTACCTGTTTTGAAGCAACACATCTGCACAGAGCTTAGCATCCTCAGTGCTCTCTATTGTGGGTCTGGTCCAGTGGAGGTACCTTAAAGCCAACTGAGACTGCTTCCTTGTTAGCAGGCAGTGGATGATGCAGCGATGCTGCCAGGAGAGACAGGGAGCAGCAGCCCTGGGGCTCAGTAATAACTCCATGGAGGCCTGGGTGAGATGTAACGTCACATAAAGAGGCATTGTAAGGTTTTTTTAAACTGACCTTTAAGGTGCTGTCTTCTCACATCCATGAGGGAACAAATGTTACATATCTCTTACTTGTTGTTATCAATAAATAAGCAGGCAAAGTTCTTATCAACGATGAAAGCATCTCCTCTTCCGAAACAGAGACACTATAATTTCATCACTAATGAGAGGCACAGTGGAGCATTATTAAATTAATCATACGCCCTACTCAAGTGGCCCATTAGCGTCACCTGCAGACCATTATGGCTGCTGAAACAAGGAGGCTAATATAATCAACAGGATGGTTAACTGGCCCTTGAATAGCATTTGCATTACAGTCAGCTTGCACGTCCTCATCTTAATGACTTCATCAAAATCTGAATCAGTCACTCGCCTGATACATTAAATAAGTTTTTGCTCTTTGGTTATGTACCTTGATGTGTCCATGATCAAGCATCCAGAAGGCCCTGATTTGTTGGGAAAAGCTGGAGGGAATAGTGAAGGCGTGGCAGAAAGACTGAAGGAGGTCGTCTTTGCACTGCAGGAAGTTTGCCATATCCAAGACAAAGTACATGAACTGTGATACGTAGAGGTTAAGAGCTACATAACCTGGATCAAATATATATATAGTATTGATCTAAAACAAGGCAGAAGAGAGCAAAATACAAGAAAAAAGGTTGTACAGTATGCTCCACAGAGGGCTTTGTTGATGCTGTAATTGGATGGATACAAGCGCTTGGACTGACATGTTGTCGATATGAGGCACCAGCACGAGCTTTAGCAGGGCCTGCAGATTAGGAGGAGGGTAGCACTGCTCTGTGCCGTCTTCAGAAGTCCAAATGCATCCATGCTGTCTGTCCAGCTGAGTCACCATACCCTGTATCAAAGACCTGAATCTTTCTACTCCTCCCTCCTCCCACCTGGTCAAACACAAGAAAATAGAAAAGCAGAAAATAAATACAGAGGACATTCAGCAAGAGAAAAAACAAACACCATAGCTCAGAATTCTTCCATCAGGTCAAATCATTCGAGTTACCCTGGTGTCTCGAGACAAGCTTTACGATGGCTATGATCCATTTCCTTCCACATCTGAGAGATACGCTTCACCTCATGAGCCTCTGGCAGCGACAGCAGAAAACAAAAAAAAAACTTTAGAGGTCTTCTAACAATTGATCACATAAAGATAATGTAATGTGTGTGATCATATCTGTACCAGGGTACTTGGGTAGAAGTCCCATGATGCCCCACCACTGAACCAGCCGCCCCAGCCAGATGTGTTGTTTAAGGGCTTTGTGCTCTCGGTTCCAGCAGCCACGTCTGACATCTGAGGAGCCGTAAGTATCCCTGCAGACCACACATGGGACCCCAACACCTAAATAAAAACATGCAAATTCCAATTGTAGTAAATTCTAATGGACGTGTCAGATGGTTGGAATTACAACTGCAGTCAAAAATCATGCTGTTCAGCTGTATGCTGTAAGTGTGTACCGTGCCAGAGGTGGGCTGAACTGAGCTGCTTTCTTGCCCACTGGGTGAGGGTGAGCAAGTTCTTCAGTCTCTGGAGCAGTATGTGCACTCTGGTGAAAGCACTGCGGTCCAGAAACATCCACAGGCCCTGGCAGCGGCTGAAACCTGAGGGAGGACACAAGAGATATAAAAAGAAAGATCCTAAGTGTGTAATTTGAAATTCAAACATTTAAACATGATTAATAAAGGCACAGGTTCTCACATAGTGTTAATAACTCCTTCTTGGCAAACTCTGATGTCCTCTGTACCCAGCAGCTGAAAGTCGGTAGGATTTCCTCCACGTCAGCTTCACCTGCAGCAGGGCATTATTGGAGATGAAATGTTAATCAAACAAAGAATTCGTTTGAAGAGTGTTTTTGCACCTAGTGGACAGAGTTATAGTTTTATGGTAGTCAAATGCTCCTAACGTACCTTCAGCTGTAAGCTTCCGCAGCCAGCGGAGGATGGCTCTTATGTTGTTGCTGGCTAACGCCTCGGACCATTGGCCCTCTGTATCCAGCATGATGCCCTCAGACTCCGGCGTCCACACGGAGACAAGGGAGCTCACATGGTGGGATCAAGGGACCATTACTGGAAAATTATTTAGAAAACATCTTACACAGTGTAAACTAAAGGTGTTTTAACCATAGCTGATGTAGTGCACTTGGGATAGCTCAATGAGTGGTTAAATAACTTGTGCACTTAAGCCTGGATAACCTCTTGTAGACATGTTTCCATAATTAGATCAATGGATTGTGCAACAACAGATTAAAAGCATGAACATGGCTGTGATTATTTTTGAGAGGCTTCCATAGAATAAAATGTAAATATTCATTTGATTCTCAATACTTACTTGGAGACGTGGTTTTCCAGTAGCTCCGTGAAGCTTTAGTCTCGGTCTGCGCAGCAGTGAGTGCTGTGTGTCCTGTCTGCCTTGTGGATTAGCTGACTGGCCTGGTGGCTACGGTAACATTCTCTTCTTACACAAGCTACTTTGGTACATGTTAATCCACTAATCTCACTCTCAGTTAACATTTCATTGGCTGATTTGCAGCCTGGCTGTGAGTGTATTTTAATGTGTGTGTGAGTGATGAAATTAAAGGAGGAAACATAATAGCTAAGACCAGCAAGTGTGAAGTGATAGCAGGAGGTGAAAATGAACTTCTTAAATGACAGAAGGAGGAGGAGAGCCCTGCTCTCTGCAGCTTGAATCTTCCAGGCATTTGGCACTTTTGGCCACACACCAGTCAGTGATGGCACAAGTTGTTCTTTTTTTTCACAACCTTGCAGGTAAATTAATTAGATGTTTGAAGACATCACCTTGAGCTGTGGTGAATTATAGCAGCCATTTTTCACTTTGTTTCCTGACATTTCATAGACAAAACAATAAATTGAGAAAATGATTGGCACGTTCATCAATATTAAATAATTAAATAATCGTTTGCTGCAGCCTGACTGGAAAGTTTTCATTAGTGGAGAGAAGTGCAGCTGCAATGTTTTCCTTTCATCAAGTCCGAAGCCCTCCTCTTGAGGGTCATGGGGGGGCTGGAGTCTATCCCAGCTGACATTGGGTGAGAGGCAGGGTTCACCCTGGACAGGTTGCCAGACACTCGCAGGGCTGACACATAGAGACAGACAACCATTCACACTCACATTCACACCTACGGACAATTTAGAGTCACCAGTTAACCTATCCCCAACTTGCATGTCTTTGGACTGTGGGAGGAAGCTGGAGTACCCAGAGAATGATCAAATATCACATTGCTGTATTGTATTTTTCATGAGAAAAAAAGAAGTTCAGGAATGATTGCAGAAAATAATGACTGCAAAATACGATGAAGGATTCCTTTGAGCCTTTGGAGCGCTGCTCTCTGAAGGCATTGTCATTCAAGATACCTTTGCTGCTTGTGTTGACCTTAGCAAATAGAGCGTGTGAACTAACTGCCCTATCAGTGCACCCCAGTTGCTCGCTGCTTTGTGGTAACTGCAGTGGGGCTCGTCTCAGACCAAATCTCTCCTTGGTACCCAAGAACATAAGGAGATTGTTCAGGTCAAGAGTAATACAGTTAGATGTTTTTTGTCCTCCCATGAGGGGGACAAGAAGGCAAAATTGCATCTGTTCTGCCCATTTCATGTGTTGGCATGTTATGTTGATCACACAGCCTCCATCTGATGCACTGAACAGCTGTTTGTGTGCTTTGGTGATGGTGTGGCCGGTAAGGTCCTATCCAAGAAACATCTTGTGAGATGGCTCTGTGAGTGCATCTCCCAAGCCTACAGGCAGGCGGGCAGGGGCACTCTGTCTGTGGTGTATGCACACTCTATATGTAGTGTGGCAGTGTTGGCAGCCTTGATCAGCAGGGTGAGTTCGAGGACATATGTACGGCGGTATCGTGGTCTATTCCCTGCCTGTTCATATGGTTCTATTTCAGAGAAAACAGACTAAAGTCCACAGCTCAACATCCAGTGGTATGTGGATGCTAGAGGAAAGCTGACAGAGGATGGTGGGCATGAAACCCGCCATCCTCCCGCCTTCCCTCTGGACTGGCGGAGGAACAGAGCATAACCTGGGTCAGAGGAGCTTGCTGACGGCGAGAGGAGAGCGAGGGCCCACAGAGCCCATGTTGGAGAACCAGAGGGAGTGCAGGAGTCCACACACCCCAAGATTTGGAGCTTCCAACATGCTCTGCATGCCTGGGGTCTTCTCTCGCCATCTATGACTGCCTCTCCAGCCCACGTAGCATGCACACCTTTTCTCTCTCCCTTTATACTGATGTTGTCGACTCGAATTCAGCTAGTGCACACCCAGTGCCAGAGGTCACAGCGGGCTGATCGCTGAGTCTAACTGGTGTAACAGCAGCAACAGAAAGTTTGCTGATCCCACGGAGAGTTGGGGTGGTTCAGACGCGAGGTGCTGGGGTTTGTGCTGACTGAATTCTAATTGCGACAGCTGCTTCCTGAAGGTCTATGACCCATGGCAACATAACACTGTACAATGATTTCTCTCTCTCTTTTTTTTCACCTCTGGGCTGCCAGCTGATGACACGCCTGCTGTAGAGAGGGAGCTCCCTTCAACGTCCAGCCATAAATGTCCATCTCTAGCACCGTACAACAGTGAGACGTTTGGACATGTAATGTTCAACATACACAGAACATATTCCTGGCTATTAATGAGTGCTGAAACTTTCTTTTACAGCATTGTATCCTGTTTTCTAAGTACTGTATACAACTTTGACAGTTCTGATTTTTGAGGATCGCTGCAAAATGAATATGTCTGGTGTAGTTCTATTTACACTTTCTGGCTATAGTGTGATAGTCAATTATAGAATCTTACTTTTCTCTCTCACTTTACTGTGTTATTGTCTAATCATTGTGGTAAATGTGTCTCTCATTTTAACCATAATCTTGGATCACAACTTACATGAACCCATGTATGTTTTTTTGTGTAATCTGTGCTTCAACGGACTCTTTGGGACTGCTGCCTTTTATCCTAAATTTGTCTTTGATCTGCTGTCTGACGTTCAAGTTATATCATATTCGGCATGCTTTTTGCAAGTCTTTGCCATATACTCCTATGCAACAGGGGATTTCTCTATTTTAGCTCTAATGGCCTATGACAGATATGTGGCCATATGTCGACCCCTGGAGTATCACTCTGTGATGTCTGTGCGAAGGACTGCTGCCTTAATTGCATTTTCCTGGGTTGTACCTTTAATGTGTCAGTGTATGGTTGTATCTTTGACGTCCACACTGAAATTATGTGGCTCCCGCATAGATAAACTCTACTGTGAGAACTGGGCAATTGTTAAACTTGCCTGTGGCTCAACCAGAACAAACAGTATAGTTGGACTGATTGTTGTTGCTTTCTATTGTGCGCATGCCCTCTTGATTGCATGTTCATATGTGCAGTTGGTTAAGTCATCTTTAAAATCTAAAGAGGGAAGGAGAAAGTTTACACAGACATGTGTGCCACATCTGTTATGCCTGTTTAATGTCACAGCTGCTTTGCTTTTTGATATAATGTACTCGAGGTATGGATCAGCTGCTGTGCCACAGAATGTAAGGAATTTCATGGCCATGCATTTTCTTGTGATGCCCCCAGTTCTCAACCCTATTATCTATGGACTGATCCTGACTAAAATTCGAAACAGAATGGCAACTCTGTTTACGATGGCAGGTCAGAGATTCAGGTTGAGACTAAAGGCCTGATTCATAGAATTAGAGTAATGTCCTGTCCGAAACACCATAGTGGTCTGTGTACAGAGTGAGTAAGCAGTTTCTATCATCCATCCTGTGTATATTAATCATCAAGCATCCAGATTTTAAACATCAAATGCATGAAGCAATACATGAAGCTTACAGTATGTGTGCACCTGAATTAAGTAAATTACCAGGGCCTATTCCAAACAGGGAAATCACTCATTTTCTTTGCCAGGAGCAGAGCTCAAGGGAAAATTGTTAAATAAACTCTGTTTTAATCAATCACTCAAACTCCATCAAAATGCTCTAACTCTCAACTGGTGTTATATTGTCCTCTGACCAGACTGAACACTGTCTCTGAAGCTAAAAGCATCTGAGAAGCTGTAAATCAGACTCTGCTGTATGAATAGTTTATACAATGTGTGAATACTCTAACTCAGCAAGAAAAGATCCAAACCCTTTGTGTACAGCACCTGATTCAATCTGCTTTCAATTTGTATTGGTCCTGAAAAATAATGATAATAAAGGTACAATAAGAGAGTCAATGTGTGTGACCTTTATTTATACATACCACTGTCAATACTCAAACAGGGTGATGGGAGATTTTTTAAGGCTAATCAACTAATGTCAGTTTAATATATGTGTTATAAGCAAACTATGTAGGGTTGAGATGTGTTACCACTGAATACCATCTTAATTCTGGCATCTGCTATTGATTTAGTTTTAGTCTTCTGTTAAAAAGTTGGACACAATTTACATTTGTATTAACAAATTTGTACTTGTCCCATGGTTTAGGCAGTGTGTGGAAACCTCCTTTCACTGTCTCCTGGTCTGTCTCCTCTGTCCTTGTGTTGATGGCAATTGAAGTTCCACTAAAATGACACTAAATTAGCCAATTTTCTCTGTTTCTACACATCAAGAACAAGGAGTGCAGAGCTTTTATCATCTTAATGATATTTTGGTAACTTTTACTATAGACGTTAGGGCACATGTAGACTAGTGGATATTATGTTCCAATTATATTGCCGAGTATTTGCTTATAGCTTTGCTTTACAAACTTTGAGAATGTTTGTTCGGGCATGTTTTCTTCCACCTTACAGTATAACGCAGTCCGATACAGCACCATAACCTGCTGTGGCCTGCTATACAATTGAGCCAATACCTCTCTAGCATAGGGTCAACACATATTACACATTAGTACACGTAGTTTATTGCATGGTATTGTTCGGGAGTTCCTGTTATTGGTGTCCATGCACTGTATGAGAAAGTGTCTTGAAAGGGAAGAAGAAAAGTGAGGAGAAAATTCAAGTACAACTACAATGTCAAATTTGTTACATGAGATCAGAACAGTTCATAGCAGAAACTGAAGTAAAGACTGTTCTCCTTGGCCCTCTGCCTGTTAGTTGTCATTAGACTTTTAGTTTAAAAAGTCATAATGTGGCTTTGAAGTTTAAAGTAAATGTGTATCCGTGTGTGTGTGTATCTTATACCTCAGGGGGATGAATGGACAGCAATTTACAATCACAGAGATGAAATTCAAGTGATGTAATTACCAATCTCCACATGGACTTGCACATTGTTACCATAGCTGATGAAAGGCTGCTAATGGGTATCATTACTGTGACGTCCCTGGTGAGATTCAGTGTAAAACATCAGGCCACAGGGAACAGGATGGCTACAGCCAGCTAATTATCCTCCAGTGGTCAGTGTATGCTGGCCTCATGGGATAGTCTGCTGAAGATATGCTTTGATGCTTTGTATGATTACAGGAAGGATCGTTTAAAGGATTAAGAATGTCATATTTTAGAGTCAGAAAATATAGTTATTCCCATTTACTTTACCTGTTGACACCAAAAGCTGTGAAAGAGCTTCCCTACAATTATGAGTACCTCAGGGGGGATACTGTCACTGTTAATTTAGGGAGTTGCATAGAGCACATGCAGTGATGATGATTGAAGTGGTCAACAGGTCATTAACTCCACTCTCCTCTGAGAGCAATTAATAAAACAAAACCTCTCTGGAGAGCCAGACTGGGAGCTAATTCACACAAACAAGCTAAGTGGCTAGTGTCCCTTCAGTTTTACTTAACCACTGAAAACAAAAATAAAATCATTAAACCGAATAAATGTTCTATTGCCTTCTACACAGTTTAGTTTATTGAACTCTTAAATTTCTATTCATATTATCAGTCCTCATTGGTTTGGCAGATTAAATAGTGCAAAACCCATGAACAATTATTTGCAACAACATTATATGTATAATGTAAGGCATACAATTTTCCTCAATAGAGATACAATAAATGTGTGATAAATCCCCCACATAATTTAGCCAGCCATATGCACATAGACGGAGGTAGAAATGCATCCTAAACACCAGTTTCCACCCGCCATCAACCAGAAGAGACACGCATAGAAAATGTTTTAAACTGTACGTACAAAGATTTTGACATGCTCCTGACCCGAATTCTGATTTCTTTGTCTATTCATTGTTTTGGTTATTGACATCATTGCATTTTGATAAAAATTCTTTTTTAAATTTACCTCAGATTCGTGTAATGTCTTGCAGTTTAGCAAGTGTTTGTCATGTTCTAACAATAATAGTTTAAACCACCTTTTACCGTCTAGTATCTTCAAGTTTCACTTAGGAGCAAAAGTCAGCCTGTGAATTTGAAAGAAATGGGCTAATGAATTTGACCTTTTTTTTTTTTCAATAATTATTGATACTAACTTATATTAAAATTTTTATTGTAATAACATTTTTTGCAATCAGGAAAATGCCACCATAAACTAAGGCCTTAAAATGTCCATAGAGACTTTGAACAACTCTCAGACACAATATCAAGTTAATTAACATCACAAACTTCTGAGCCGTTTCAACACTGAAACAATATGGCCACCAGATGGTAGGGCACACCCGGCGGCATGAGGGGGCGTTTGGGGGCGTTGCCCCCTCAGACCGACAGTCCCGCCCCCTCAGTTGGTGTGACGGTTACGGGCAGTCATCGGAGAGAATTGTTGTTAAGCTAACTAAGTGGCTATGTGAATGATTTTGAAATGGATATCCAAAAGACTACAGTTTCATCATGCTACAGCTAGTTTAATGACAGCCCTGCTTAGTGCATGCTGTCATGGACCCATTCAAGGACTATGGCACAAATCTGAAACATGTGGAAGCTAGAATAACTGCCCCACAGTATACCTCAGCACACTAATCAAGCTTCATTTACAGTTAGCATCCATGTAAAAACATGGATGCTTCACACACATCTTCCTCCTGGCAGCACAGAAGATCTACACATTCAGCACAGTTTCAAGGTGGGCACCCAAGATTAGTGTCACCATTTCAGTGTCTGACCAAATGTCTCCCCATCTGTTCCTGAGATATGACGTTGGTTAATGGCCAGAAAAGTGTTTTTGCAGAACATTATGATGTCACAGTGTAGTTGACCTTTGACCTTTTGGATATAAAATATCACCGCTTTATCTTTGTCCTATTGGACATTTGTGTTAAATTTTGTCATGATGATGTCATAATGTATAAATTCTCGAGTTATTGCCAAAAACATGTTTTGTGAGGTCACACAGACCTTGACCTTTGATTCATCCATCCATCCATTTTCTAACCGCTTATCCTCTTCAGGGTCGCAGGGGGGGCTGGAGCCTATCCCAGCTGACATTGGGCGAGAGGCAGGGTACACCCTGG
>JAPZEB010000005.1:21422074-21445389 GCA_029783705.1 Chaetodon striatus
TTCTACCCTGACAGAGCCATGATGTTCTGGAGGAAAGATGGAGAGGAGATTCATGAGGACGTGGACCATGGAGAGATTCTTCCCAACCACGATGGAACCTTTCAGATGAGTGTTAACCTGGACCTTTCATCAGTCCCACCTGAAGACTGGGAGAAGTACGACTGTGTGTTTCATCTCTCTGATGTGAAGAACGACATCATCAGCAAACTGGACAAAGCAGCGATCAGGACCAACAGAGGTAAGTGGTTTCAACATCGGGAACATCCAATAGTAGAGACAAATAAATGTTTATGTTCTGTTGTGGTTCCAGTTTCTCCCTCAGAGGTTCCTGTTGGTGCTGTTACTGGAGCTGTTGTAGGACTGCTGCTGCTGACACTCTGCATCACTGGACTCTTCATCTGGAGAAGAAACAATCATGGTACTCACCATGAAGCCATTTCATTTTATTGTTTCAGCACAAAATGCTGACTACATGTTAACATTTTAGAGGGAAAACAATCTGAAAACAAATGATGATGTGACATGGCTAAAATGCAGTATCTTGACAGACTATAGTATTAGCATTTGGCTCATATACTGAATCGCATATCTTACAATGTGATATACCTGACCTTAAATGTTTATTGATGTAATCATTTATATTACAGGTTTCAGGCCTGCAAACTGTAAGTATTATGTCAGATTGTTTGCTTTTCCCTCTCTCTTTGTTGAAATGAATACAGTTAACAGTTTTACAATCACTGTAAACACTTTTCTTGCTCAGCTTCAGACTCTCCTTCCTCTCAAACTACTTCGGTCGAAGATTCAGCTCTTGATTGATCACAGTGAGTACCCCATCATGTTGAATACTCTGTGCAAATACTGGGTATGCTAACATGCACACTAATATTCCACTGTTATTCAGAATATGGCAGTATTCTGAATTTGATGTAGGTCATGTAAACAGCATCTCTTGTTTGGATTTTCTGAAGTAGGCCTTTTATCTGAATAAGACGTGGAATATTTTAGTATAATTCAGGTTTTAATAGCATTTTTCGGCATGTACACAGTGCATTCGGAATGTGCATCACAATCTGGGTTTTTATCTGATACACAGCCTCTTACCTGTTTACGGTCCACTCAGTACATTAACATGGAGATGTACACAAACCAACTCACCAACAGTTTGCAAGACTGTGGGGTAAAACTTGTCCAATGGAAGCCCACATTTCTGGTCGGAAGATGAAATACACCTACTTTTAAACATAAAGAAAGACGTGGATTTCAACAGGTTTTTGGATGCACAAATATCACAACATCATACCTCTCAAGATGGTGGTTGAATGAGTGAAAGAGGGAGGCTTTGTTCACATAGCCCAACAAGTCTGCCACTGGTAGGAAAGTTCAAAAAAATTTGATACAAAGAAGCAAAATGACAAGCATCTCCAGTCGTTCCACTTTTCAATCTTTTGACATGACAACATTAGGGCACATTAATCAGAGGATGCATAGCTGCATGTAAACAGAAATATTAGAGGATCATTCATTTTATTCGCCAGCTTAGTAGAAATGTTGTCTTTTTAGGAATAAGGGGAAAAAACATGCTAATGTAGTGACTGTATGCAGATTCCCCCCTTCATTGCTCCTGCTGAAACCATATAATGAATCCATATACTGACATACTGATATAATACTTTTTAGTTCTCTCTTTGGTAAAACTGTGAATCGTTTAAGCATACAAAAACTGTTCACAGGCAGCTGAAATTAATTATATTATACATTAAACAGCTGGAAAAAAAGATTTCATCATAATATTTATTGAAAATTCTACAATTTGGACCAAATATACTGCAAATAATATGTAAGCAAATACTGTATAATTTAAAAACTAAGTCCAGGTCCTGTTGTATTTTTACTCTCTCTTTACAGCTATCCAGTGAAGATAAGAAGAGGATACATAACTCCAATAAATTAACTTTGGCACCAATGTTTCATTATGTTTTACATTAAGGAAACTTGTTTTACTGAATATTGAGATGTTAAGTCATAGGACCAGTCAGAAAGTCAAATGATACGTAAAACTGATTAAGTGTGTATTCAAGATGAGATTTACATGTTTCAGGCGTGTAAAGTAAAGCATATCTGAGAAGTGACAGAAGCATTGCTGTCCAGTTGTTCTGCAGACCTTTGGTAGAGAGCGATCACTTCAGCAGCTGGCAGAGACCGAAGACATTAAGAGTGAAACAAGGAACACAGAATCATTTTTCCAGTAGGACTTCTTGGGTTTTCAGACACATACATTTCTACTTTTAAGTTACTGGACCTGTTTTCACTTCAGTCGCCTTTTGTCTCTGTATGTCATTTTCTGTTTTAGAAAACTTAAGACCAAATCTCTAACATGTTACATGTGTTTGACATTATGTAGTAACTGTCTTTAGTACATACATGTTAGTTTAGAATTCACTTAGTTGTTAACTGATCTCACTGTTATACTCGTGAACTATAAAACATCTATGTTTTAGTCACAGTTCTCAGATGCTGATGACTTATGTTGCAGAAATGGTCTCCACTCTTAATCAGTTCAAATTGCAATAGGGAAAAGTCGTTATTATTTTTATTTATTTATTTTTGGTAAACAAAATATTGACTAGCTACTTTTTGCTGCCTTTTAGTTTTAATTGTTGCTCTTAAAAGTTGCACTACAAGTTTAGCCTGTTGTGTTATGCAAGCATAAACCTTTTAATAAAGTGTGGGTTAATTCAATTCCATTCAAAGGGCTTTATTGGCATGAAAAGCATATGTCTAAGTTGACAAAGCCAGTATAATAAGTAGCCTGTCTATGCAGCCCCTCAGTGGCTTTAACTTTAGGTTTAGCCGCTAAAATTATTACCATTATTTTTAACTAGCATGGCTTTGATAAATAGACTCCATGCTGTCTGCACAGTATCAAACAGCAAATGAACAAAGGACGCAGGTATTTGATTGGAGGAAAGGGGAACATCCAGCAGCTAAAGAGCTAGATACAAGTGTGTTTGAACCAAAGTCAGAGCTAAAAGGACAAAAGGGAGCGTAAACATAAAGACGCCTAACTCAAAAATGTTTTTATGCCATAGTTAAACATTCCCTGAAGTATGTGGTCACTTCTACTTTGGGAATCAGAGGTCTCCCACAGTTTTTGACTGTAGCGTTGGTTGATGAAGTTTCCAGGGGTTACTGTGACAGCAGCAGGCCAACCCCAGAAGCCAAAATGAACAGGTTCAACAGAAAGCTAAGCACTTTAGGTGGTACTTTGGCAGCTGTTTGGGTAACCAGCACACCTTCAAAGACACAATGGACACTTTGATGCAACGTTTAAACCAAACTGAGGGTATGTTCACTTTTTACGCCTAAATTGTTTTTTATCCTCATTTATTGTAAAGATGCAAATATCGTCTCCAGTTTTAATTGCAAGCACATGCTCACACAGAGACACAGATACACACACACACACACTGAGGGTCAATGGCAGATATGTAATGCTGATATCATGTTGTTTTGCATTTAATAAAATGCAATTTAATAATAATAACAACAAGACATAACTGCTCAACTTAAGTTAACATTCATTTAACAATGTTATTTTCTGCAATGTCTCTGTTTGCTTGAATAGATCTTGACTGTGTCTGCAGTGCACTAATTCTAAATGATAAATGTATGAGCTAAATAAATGTCCCTCTTTGCGAACTGAAAGCCACTACAACAAAGTCCAGTTATATTAGATATGGCACATATGGCACTCATTTTTTAACACCTACTGTATCATAAAATAATATATTTGGTACTATTTCTTACTTTAAGATGAGAGGAGGAGAGAGAGGTGGGCTTGACCAACTCATCGACTGTTAGTCGCTCAGACATCACATTAACTGTACAGTATGCAAACACATCACCTTCCTTCACAACTGACTGAGAGCTCATCTGAGCTTGCTGAGAAATTAATGGATTGTTTCAGACATTTTTTTCCAGCTTTGAGAGTGCAAGCATCGGCCAATTTTGACCATCTTAAAATGGCATGAATCAGTCTGATTAATTGGTCTACAACTAACACACACAAACCGGCAAAGAGTCATCCTTCTTCCCCCATTATAGGGTGTAACTGTACGTGTATTTATCCTGAACCATTCAGTACAACCATTCAGTTTGGTGATCAACATCCTCAGTTCGGTACGCCTTCTGACCCAAGCAATTACTGTCAAAGTAGTATATTTATGTCTACTAGTCATTCAGAGCAAATTCTGGAGCGCCAGTTTTACCTGGAGAGCTTTGGTAGTGCACTAGTTACTGTCTATCAGTTGTAGCATGCTAGTCTGGTTAGCCCAGTAAGCCAGGTTAGCCAAGTTCAACTGACAACAGTTTATGTCTAAATGTATGCTGGAATTGTCCAGCGTTGGGTATATCTGTGGAAACATTTAAAACATTTTATTTATGAAGCATCACCAGAATATGTCAATTAGTGGAACGAGACCAAACCAGGCTGAGAGTCTTTCTTTCTGTCCCTCCTGCTTCCCACTGCAGATTCAGACCATGCCAAAGCACTGATGCTACAGAGTTTTTATCACTGAAGGTATGCAGCCACACTCCCATATACTGTACATTGTTGACAATACCAAATTAAAGCATATGGTCAAAGTGTTTGAGCCTTGGTACACTCTACCTGAGCATGTGCATTTTAGCCAGTTTGTTATACCTCCCCTGCTTTAAGGCCAGCTGCAAACTGCAGTTCCGCAGATGACGAGTCTTATGATGGAGCATTACCAATTTTTTTGTTATTTATTTATGTTATTTATTTTTCTTATGGTCAAATGTCAGTATTTGAGTGTCTAACTTACAGACAAATTAGGGCCTACTGGCTACTGTTGAATGTTTACACTTCAAAATAACTGAAAAAATACACATATTTCAGCCTTTTTTGTTTGTTTTTTCTGCTGTACTTAATGGAGCCATGATTTCTGTGTACTGTTACACCTCTAACTTCAGTCTTTCATCTATCAACTGTATTATTCAGCTCTGTCAGCACTATTATTCAGCTATGTCAGCAGTATTATTCAGCTCTGTGATTAGCTGGTTTCGTTGACCTTATGCTGCCCGCCCTTTTTTTGTTTGTTTTTAATGATCTATTATTGGTTTTGTCATATAACTTCTGGTATTGGTGGCTATGTTGAACTCAAGTCAAAAGTCTCCTGATCAGTTCAAACAGCCTACTTTAAATTTCTCAAAGCAGGTACCACATGTTTAAGAGGAGGTCATGTGACCTGAAAATAGCATATCTACCACAGATATTGGATTAAAATAGTCTTTAATTAATGCACAATTTGCTACAGCGCTGACCAGAGATGGGCAGTATTTCAATAGGATTTATTATTTAATATTTAATTTATTTTGAGTAATTTGTATTTGCTGGGCATAAAAAAAAGGCATTAAGTGTTTGTATTTGTGTATTTGAAATACTTAAAATACATAGAGAGCACAGCTCAACTGAATTGGACTTTTTTTCATTTTCTATTACCAAAAGTTGTGGATAATACCTGGTACTATTCTTGGTACCACCTTGGTCAAGAAGTGGAAGGGCTAGCTGTTAGCATCATATAGTTAATGTTACCTAAGAGGTTTAGCAATAGAGCCATTGCTGCCATGTTAGCTCATGCCAGGCAGAAAGAGAAAGAGCAAGGTTGATTGTTGGCAATCCCCCACCCCCCACACCCCCGAAGGAAATTTCAAATACTCTCAATACAGTATTGTAGTTCTTTTTGCAATATTCACTTTGCCCCACATTTTCATTGCAAAAATGCCTAAAAAACATTGAAATATGCAGTGCAATGCCTTAGAAAACCTGTCATGAAATTAGGCATTTCATGGTGTAACAATCCCAACAAAGCATCCATCCATTATCTAACCGCTTACCCTCTTGAGGGTCGCGGGGGGGCTGGAGCCTATTGATATTGGGCAAGAGGCGGGGTACACCCTGGACAGGTTGCCAGACATGTAGAGACAGACAACCATTCACACATTCACACCTACGGTCAATTTAGAGTCACCAATTAACTTATCCCCAATCTGCATGTCTTTGGACTGTGGGAGGAAGCCGGAGTACCCGGAGAGAGCCCACGCTGACACGGGGAGAACATGCAAACTTTTGTTAATTTATCATTGAGTCCAAGGGGACGTTTGTGCCAAATTCAAGGAAATACCATCAAGGTGTTCTTGAGATATCATGTTCATGAGAATGAGACAAGTGGACAACCTACCGATTGCACTTTTTAATTTTTTTTGGCCAATACATCTACAGATGCTACTGTTGGCACTGGAGGAAAATCATGGGATTACTAAAGTTAGGGTGATTCATCTTCTGGGGCTCATAAATGTCTTCACAAAATTTCATGGCAATCTGTCCGTAGCTGTTGAGATATTTCAGTGTTGGACCGACTGACCAAAAGACCATCACCAGCCATCACCAGAGCCATGCCACTAGCAAGGCCAAAAACTTAAGTTCAATTATAAAGTTTAACATGCACTGTGGGGAACTTTCTAAACTCTCCAGAGGTGAAATAATGTGGTGTCATCTACCAGGCTAGAAAAGATAAAAGATGCTGAACACCTCCCAGAACACACAGATGTGTTTTATCTGTGCACAGATCTCATCAAAGCTACTGTGCAAAATATAGATTTATAAATGGGTTTATAGGCATATTTTTTTCTTTTTCAAGATGTTCAATTCCTGTACTGTTTAGTTAGACAGCTGAATTTTTATAAGAGAGATAGAAGGATTGTACAAGAACATAAATAGCCTTTTTGAATGGAAAACAACACTGTCTTTTATTACTTGAACTTTACCATGTTCATGAACATCGGACTCTACCGTTATCCAGCCTTTGTGTTTTGCCTCCTGCTCTACAGCTTTATTGTGTCTGCTAATCTTACCATGATCATTACAATATTACGGGAGAAAACCCTACATGAGCCCATGTACATTTTTGTTGCATTTTTATCTGTCAACTCTCTGTATGGTTCCACTGGTCTCTTCCCCAGATTCCTCATGGACCTTCTGTCTGATACTCATCTGATCTCTCGTCCAGCTTGTTTCACTCAGATCTTTATTATTTACACATATGCATCTTATGAACTGACCATTCTCAGCATTATGGCATATGATAGATATGTTGCTGTGTGTCATCCTTTACACTATCACAGAAAGATGAACTCTAAAACTGTCTACACTTTGACATTTTTTGCTTGGGTCTGTCCAGCCTGTTACCTCACAATGAGCATTATTTTGATTGTCAGGCTTCCTTTATGTGGTAACAACATACGGAGGGTATACTGTGCCAGCTGGAACATTGTAAAATTATCATGTGTTACTGATGCTGTTCTCAATATTGTTGCTTTGCTGGGGGCTATAGCCATAGCCTTTCTTCCCTTTAGTTGTATCTTGTACACGTATCTGAGAATTGTGATCGCTTGTTGGAAGTCAGCAGAGGTCAGAGGAAAAGTATTACAGAGTTGTCTTCCACATGTTATTTCATTTGTAATATATTCCTTCACATCATTTAGTGATGCTGCCCTGAGTCGACAAAATCTTGATGAGATCAATCCGTATTTGGCTATAATTCTGTCACTAGAATTCGTTATTATTCCTCCAGTTGTAAATCCTCTTGTGTATGGCCTTAAATTACCGGCACTTAGAAAAAACATTGTCAAGATATTAGGCTTTAAACCTCAAACAAAAAAGAATTCCTCTACATTACCAGAGTCTAGTGCAATCATGTGAATGCTGTGTGTCGGCAATAAATCATATACAAAGTCTATGAATAATGTCAAAGCAAAATGACATCTTCTATCTTGTACTACAACCAGGACTGGACAAATTGAAAATGTCTCCTTTAAAGTAGTTTAACTAAATTATTGTGATAATAGACTAAATGGCACAGAGTGAAATGCATGCTGAAAATACAACTACTGCATATAACATGAATTATTAAATGTGCATCCCTTAGTTTCATTTGAGATTGATGTGACTTGTAACTTATAAAGCTACTAATAACTATCATGTATTATAAATTAAAATACATGTCATCATTTAATATTGTATCTTACTAAGAACAATCTAATGAATTCATTTTTTAAATTCATCTCCATAACACCAGATAATCTAATCTTTCTCGATAGTCCACATAATATGTAATTTGTTTTCCCCACAACAACTGTATTTACTCTTTTTTTTGAGATAGTACAACTCCAATTCAAAAAAAGTTGGGACATTGTGTAAAATGTAAATAAAAACAGAATGCAATGATTTGTAAGTCCTTTTTGACTTATATTCAAAAGAGTACAGTGCAAAGACAAGATATTTAATGTTCAAACTGATAAACTTAATTGTTTTTTGTAAAATATACACTCATTCTGAATTTGATGCCTGCAACACGTTCCAAAAAAGTTGGGACAAGAGACTGGAGAAGTTGTTGAATGCTCCAAAAACAACTGTTGGAACATTCTTCAGGTAAACAGGTTAATTGGTAACAAATGATGGTGTCATTAGTTGTAAAAGGGGCATCTTAAAAAAAGGCTCAGATGTTCACAAGCAAGGGCGGTCACTTTTTGAAAAACTGTGGGGGCAAACAGTCAAACAGTTTGAGAACAACTATTCTCAATGCACAATTGCAAAGAATTTAGGGATTTCACTATCAACAATCTATAATATCATCAAAAGCTTCAGAGAATCCAGAGAATTCTCTGCATCTAAGGGACAAGTCTGGAAACCAACACTGAATGGCTCTGACCTTTGACTCCTCAGACAGCACTGTATTTTAAACTGACTTTGATTGTATAAAGGATAGTATGGAATGGACACAGAAACACTTTGGAAAGCCATTGTCAGTAAACACAGTATGTTGCTTCATATACAAATGCAAGTTAAGACTCTACCATGCAAAGTGAAAACCATATATAACAACAGCCAGAAATGCTGCAGACTTCTCTGAGCCTGACCTCGTCTGAGATGGTCTGACACAAAGTTGAAAAGTGTGGTCTGTGGTCTAATGAGTCCACATTTAAAATTGTTTTTGGAAATCATGGATGTCATGGTGTTGTTACATGAGAGGATCACCCAGGCCCATCCACATTGTTACCAGCCCAAGGTTCAAAAGCCAGCGTCTGTGATGGTATTGGGGTTAGTGCCCAGAGCATTATGGGTAACTTGTTTCTCTGTGAAGGCACTATGAATGCTGAAAGGTACATACAGATTTTGGTGCAACATATGCTGCCATCCAGAAAACATCTTTTTCAGGGACTTTCCTGCTTATTCTAGTGAGACAACGAGACACATTCTGAAAATGTTACAACAGTGTGGTTTCATAGAAAAAAAGTTTAGGCACTAGACTGGTCTACCTGCAGTCCAGACCTGTCTCCAATTGAACATGTTGCGCAATATAAAGCACAAAATCCCGAGTGAGAGTACAGTTTATATAGGCTTAAAGGCAGATACAAGTAGGCAGGCAGGCAGTCAAACTAAAGAGATGGGTGGCCTGGGGAGTGATGCGAAGTGGAGCAGGAAACCTTTCTCAGATAGCCTTCAGATGGACAGAGGGGGAGGAGGAGACCTCAGTGGATTGTTTGCAGGCTGGACAGTGGCGTAGAGGTAGAGTTCATCAGGACCAATAGAAGGCAAGGGAAGATTGTCATAATCACTCTGGAGGATGGCCACAAGGCAGGGTAGATAGTTGGAGTCACTGTTGAGGGTGGCCAGAAGTTCAAGCAGATGAGTCAAACCATCTGGAGGTCATCCCGGAGGTCAGCAATATAGGCGGAGTCACTCTCAAGGCAGAGACTGGATGTTGAGAAAGGTGGCTGGAAGATATGGCTGTAGATGTGCTTTATAGATGAACCACTTGATGAGACCAGATGAGGAGGATGGCGACAGGACAGTGGAGACTACTGACTGATGACCTAGCCACACATGGCATTAGTCGTTTTAGTGGCACTGGGCAGCTGAAATGCAGAGGAATTTGGCAGCTGAGAAAGCCAGTGGTTCCAGAAGCCATGGGGACCATGCTTTGTCCTGAGGGCTCCACAGGGATATCCCCTCAAAATCGCAAGATGAGGCACTGGATATCAGGGTACCTCCTCAGCTAGTCTATTGGCAACTTGTAGGGTTTGAGGAAGGCATGTTCATGGCAGGCAGGTGGTGGATTAGCTGGCAAGCAAGAGGCAAATGATTCCAAGACTAGCTGGCTGAGAAAGCAGGCCAGGGTTGGAGGCTAGCACGCCAGAGACTAGCTGACTTTAGTGCAGGTCAGACGCTAGCTGACAGAGGCCTTTTGCTTCATATGGTATTGTGCATTCACGGAAAGATGTCAGCTAGACATGCAGAGATTTATGCCACAACCTGGG
Source organism: Chaetodon striatus (assembly GCA_029783705.1). Classification (NCBI taxonomy): domain Eukaryota; kingdom Metazoa; phylum Chordata; class Actinopteri; order Chaetodontiformes; family Chaetodontidae; genus Chaetodon; species Chaetodon striatus. The sequence continues at coordinate 21,432,476 of JAPZEB010000005.1, forward strand.
TATCAGACATGTGGTGTCAAGTGTTATCTGCGTAGCTGTGGAAAAGTACGAAGATCATCAAAGTCATGAGGATTCATTGTCTGTTACCCATGAATGTCTATACAATTTTTTGGACAATACATCAAAAATAAAAATAACACAATCCAATGATCCCCTCCAAGAATCACCACCTTAACCTGGTGGAGCCATTTGCATGTGTAGGGATACTTGCAAGCACCCAGGTGAGTACAACTGTGTTGGAGTTCTCCTCAGGGATCGAGAGGGTGTCTTCAGTGTGACTGCTAGTTGCTGAAAGGAGGTCTCTGACTGTTTTTTGTTCTTACGCACCAAACAGCAGTTTGGCGCACCTTGTCCTGGAGAGGGTACCAACCAGGGGCTCTACAGTTCTTCTTGGGGACTTAAACGCTCACATAGGAAACAATTGAGAAACGTGGTGGGGGATGACTAGGAGGAATGGCCTGCCTGATCAGAACTTGAGCTGTGTAATTTTATTGGACTGCTGTGCTAGTCATAGATTGGCCAAAATGAGGACCATTTTTGCAGAAGGGTTGATTCATAAGTGTACTTGGTACAGTTTAGGCAAACAATTAATTTGATGAGAACCTGGTAAACCCTAATGTGTAGGGAGGGTGTAATGGGAACGTCTGGCTGAAGCCCCTGTCCATGGGGTCTTCAACTTCCAGCTTTGGAAGAATTTATCATGCATCCCAAGAGAGGCTGAGGACATGGAATTCTCTGTGCCATATTTAAAGCCTCTATTGTCGAGGTGGCTGCTCAACATTGTGTTCAGAGGGTCGGGGTGCCTGTCATGGTGGCAACCTAAGAACCCACTGTGAAGGAGGCTGCCAGACTGAAGAAGGACCGCAGCTGCGGTGGTCACCAAAACAAAAATCTGGATGTGGGAGGAATTCAGGGAGGCTATGCAGAAAGATTTTTTAGTTGGCCTCAAGGAAATTCTGACAAACACTTGGAGGCCTCAGGAAGGGACAGCAGGGCTTGTGCTCAGCAGGGGAGAACTGCGGACCTGGGCAGGGAACCCAGAACCCAGCCACAAGGTCCTATGTAGAAGAGGCAGTAGAGCAATCTGAAGACTGAAGACTCCTGGGAAACCCACACCCATATCTTTGGCAGGGGTTGTTGAGGTCGTCAAAAAGTTCCTTGGCAGCAAGGCGCCAGGTGTGGATGACATTTGCACTGAGATGCTGAAGGCTCTTGACATTGTTGGGCTGTCTTTGATAATGTGTCGTGGTTGTGCTGCTGCCGTGGTCCTGCCTGATGCCTCCTCCTACTGCTGTTATTATTAGTCATACTTCTACTATTATCATACACATATGATTATTCTTGTTACATACATATACTATCATAAATAAATATATACCTACAACATATGCTACCAAAATTAATGTTATTGTAGCTATTGTTAATACTGCTTGCCCTGCTTCTCTCTCTGTCTCTGTCTCTCTCGGTCTCTTCCTCTCTTTATGTATCATCTTGTTATATGGATTACTGTATATAGTATTACTGGTATTGTTATTATTATGTTGATCTGTTCTGTACGACATCTGTTGCACGTTTATTCTTCCTGTAGAGGGATCCCTCCTCAGTTGCTCATCCTGAGATTTCTGACCATTTTTTTCCCCCATTAAAGGGTTTTTGGGGAAGTTTTTCCTTATCCGCTGTGAGGATCCAAGGACAGAGGGATATCATGCGCTGTAAAGCCTTCGGAGGCAAATTGTGATGAGGGTTGTTTACTATTTATTAAGATATTTCAAGTTGTGGATAGACCGACCAACATTTTGACATTGACATCACTAGAGCCATGCCACTCTCTTAGCCAAGAACAAAAGTTCCATCACAAAGTTTAACATGCATTAAAGGAAACTTTCTAAATTCTCTAGAGGGTAAATAATGTGGTGACGTCCACCAGGCTAGATAAGATAAAAGATGCTGTACATCTCCCAGAACACGCAGATGTGTTTTAAATCTGTATAGATCTAACTAAAATATAGATTACTCAATAGGTTTAAGGGTATATTTTTATGTTTTTAATGATGCTGCCTCTCCAGTATAGTCACACTGCTACACTATAGTTACAAAGAGCAGTAAGAGGGTGTAAGACCAGACATAAACGTTGACTTTTTCTATGTAAAAAAGAGACTCTGATTCAGAGAATGGAAAACAGCACTGCCTCTTTTTACTTTAACTTTACCATGTTCATGAATATCGGACACTACCGTTATCCAGCCTTTGTCTTTTGCCTCCTGCTCTACAGCTTTATTGTGTCTGCTAATCTTACCATGATCATTGTAATATTACGGGAGAAAACCCTACATGAGCCCATGTACATTTTCATTGCATTTTTATCTGTCAACTCTCTGTATGGTTCCACTGGTTTCTTCCCCAGATTCCTCATGGACCTTCTGTCTGATACTCATCTGATCTCTCCTCCTGCTTGTTTCACTCAGATCTTTATTATTTACACATATGCTTCTTACGAACTGACCATTCTGTGCATTATGGCATATGATAGATATGTTGCTGTGTGTCATCCTTTACACTATCACAGAAAGATGAACTCTAAGACTGTCTATGCATTGACATTTTTTGCTTGGGTCTGTCCAGCCTGTAACCTCACAATAAGTCTTAATATGGTTGTCAGGCTTCCTCTATGTGGTAACAATATAAAGAAAGTTTTCTGTGCCAGCTGGAATATTGTAAAATTATCATGTGTTCCCGATGCTGTTAACAGTATTGGTGCTTTGTTGGGTGCCATTATTATAACTGTCCTTCCCTTTGGTTTTATCTTGTACACTTATCTGAGAATTGTGGTTGCTTGTTGGAATAAGTCATCAGAGGCCAGGGGGAAAGTATTACAGAGTTGTCTTCCACATGTTATTACCTTTGCGATTTTTTCTTTCACATCATTTAGCGATGCTGCTCTGAGTCGACAAAACCTAGATAAGATAAATCCATATTTGGGTGTAATTTTGTCATTAGAATTTATTTTAATTCCTCCAGTTGTGAATCCTCTTGTGTATGGCCTTAAATTACCAGAAATTAGAAAACACATCTTTAGGATTTCACGCTTAAAACCCCAAATAAACAAGAATTCTGGTAGGATATTACCAAAGACCACCATGTGAATGTTATATGTTGAGAATAAATCATATGAAAGAGCCATGAATAATGTCTGAGCAGAAAGACAAGGTAATCAACTTTCTTGCTTCACAGTAAGAACCAGGCCAATTAAGAAATGTCTCCTTTAATCCAGTTTGACTACATTATTGTGATAATAGACGTCATGGCACAGTTTCATGCTACCATTGTTTATGACATGATTTGATTCATGTAAATGCTTTGGATTTAGTTGAGATTGATGTGAAATATGTCCTAAGGCTACTACTGTTAATAATCTATTTTAAATTGAAACACATGTCAAACACAAATATTGTATCTCACTGATTTGACCCAATCTAGTTAAATCATTCTTTGATGTTTAACTCTTCACCTTAGCACTTGTTGTCTACAGATTTTCAGAGTACACAACGCAAAGCAAAAGGAAAACTGAAATTTGAATAAAACTGCTTTATTGATTATAATGAAGAAGAAGAACTCAAACATTTAACAAATCAACCTCTTATGTTTATTTTACTTTTTTTCACTCTTATGATGTGTGCGTTCATGTTCCTACCAAAAGATATTGAAATACTATGTGCTACACAAGATACACAAGCTGATTTCAACATAATCAATAAACATTTTGAAAAAGCTGGAAGTCTCCCGACTGCAGATTTTCACTCTCAGCCACACAGTTATCACTGTGCTTATCACTGTGTACAAGCAGCTCAAGAGGTTTGAGACTGGATCTCTCACATGGCCAGATATTCTGGGCCAAACATCGGTACCAACCAACGTCCCGGACCATATTTGTCCTCCAACTGTCGGGAGGGGTCAATCTGGGATAAACTGGCCCAAAACTTCACAAAGAAATTTTTAAAATGAATTTAAAAACTGCTACCTAATTACAAAGGGTAGCATGACAGGACATAAAATGGATGACCTGAAATATACTACTGATAAAAATCTCTTTGTTTGTAGTCCACCAATACAGTGGGCTAGTTTATCAGGCGCCTGTGTTTAACTAAATAATTAAAATGAGCAGAGAAAAGTAGTAGTATGTTTGAAGCAGAAAAGTCAGTAAATAACTACATTGTTCTCTGGATGAATATGGATGATTCTTACAGATCTGCAATCCACAGCTACTTTAAAGAGTGGGAAAAGCTTTTCCTTCAGTTCATGAAATCCTTGCAGCATCTGAAGGCTACAGGATTTGAGAGTGCTGCCAGAGCACAATCCTTTGACACATGGCATACCTTCAGTAAAGTACACCAGGTTGCCACAGTACAACTATAAAGACCTCCACACACATCGGACTCGTCAGTTATATAGCGGCATAATGCCTAATTTAAAGTACATCAAAGTAAAATTTAAAAAAAAATTTCAGTGTGACCCTTGTGGGTCTCTGTATCGTCTTTCTCCAAACAAACCCAATAATTAAAACAAAAACATGGCCAGAGGTCAGTAGGGGCTGCTGGCTGAACTACCCTCAACTTTGATTCAGTTTGTTTCTAGGTGCTCAGCTGGTTTTTAGGTCAGTACTCCTTCAGTGTTCACCACGTCCAAGGTTTTTACTGGTAGCCAAGTTATCTTCAGAGGTCTCCTCCTTTTTACGTGGTAATAAAACTGATATAAAGACTGAATAAAGTAGTTTCATGTTAAAATCAGTGTCTCGTAGATGCTCTGAGGCAAACGCATGATGTGGAGTGGGGGGCAGGAGGGACTGGGAGTTGAGCTGCTGCTAACGTTACCTAGCTTGTTTTCTGATATCTTAACATCCAGATACCCGATGACTAAAATCCTTCATCTGACTAAAAGATAAAGTTAAAAACTTTAAAAAATGTAAAAAGTGAGGGTGATACGGTGTGACTGCTGATCTGACCCCCGATTTGAAAATGATTTGAATCAGCAAAGTGATTTGGAATTTCCACCTCTTCTCCCCTCATGTTTTTGTCCTCCATTAATAGTTGCACTTGAGCACACTGCAATGATTTCAGCCAATGCAAAGCTGGTTGCCAATATGCACAAAGCCTTGTGTTCCTGCATCAGAAGAAAAAACTAATAAGTTGTCTGTATTTAAGGTTAAGGGTTGTCTGTGTGTCAGAGATCACAGACACAAAGGTGCCAACCATTTTCACACCACTATATGCTGTGAATGCAGATTTGCAGTGTCAAGTTTGCTTTACAGCATACAGTGGTGTGTTTTATTGCACCAGCATTATCACCAACTGCTAGGCCTACATATGTAAAAAAAAAAACCAAAAAAAACAACTAAATAGGATAACAAAAGAAGTGGGTGAAATTATTCCGAGCTATCCTTTGACGTCGGCATGATACGCAACAGAGCACTGATATAGTTTAACAGGACTTGTCGAAATCAGAGGTCAAGAGAGAAGAGTTAAGGTAGCAAAAGTCTGGGTAGGGTGGGCAGGAGGAGTTGGTGAATGGGTCGAACAAACATCAAGTTTCACCAGGGACTTTCAACCCTGTAATTTTTCTCCTAAACCCAACCATGTGCTTTTGTTGTTGAAGGGAAAAAAACGTCAGTTTGCGGTTGTATTGATGTAGTCTTTTATTTTGAAAGAGACAGTATGTAAACTGTAAATTTCCTGTGAAAACATAAGAGTGTTTAAAGAAGACAATGCATGTAAAAGGCAGAACTTGACACGGTGTCCCAGAATCCCAACAACCAACACACCCAGGGTACCTTTCACATTGCATCTGGACATGGAAAGTCTAGACCAAATGTCGATATGTACCATGGTCAGAGTCAGAATGTGTTGCCGATGCAGATCCAACATGCTAACTGATAAGAGCTGAATAAAAGCAAAGTGCTGGATACAGTTATATTTAGCAGGTATGATGTTTACCATGTTTAACATCTTATTTTAGCATGTGAGCATACTAACATTTGCTAATTCACATGACACACAGAGCACAGCAGAGGCTGATTGAAATGTCATTTGCTTTGCAAGTATTTGGTCATAAAAAAAGTACTAAACAAATATAAAACTAAAAGATTCGATTAGAAGTAAGAGGATGAAAGTTATCGCAATTCATCCTGTGAGACCACAAGTGACAGTGCTTAACATTGAAGTTGGATTTGCAAGGATGGACAATGTATTTTATGCCAACAGGTTTCCTTTCACTCTTTTTGGATTTTATGTAAAACTTCAAATCATAGCCCAGGCCATTATATGCTTAAATCACTGAACTCAACAGGCCTATATTTGGGACCGGCCTTTAATTCTGTTCACACAAGACTGTTGCTCAGCAAAGATCAGGAAATATGATCAAACTGTTTATTTAAACAAGTATGAATATTCCTTGCATAAAAAATAGGCTTTAGATAATATATCAATTGTGAATCAATCATTTGATCTAACTGACAGACAGCGCATCAAAGAGAGGGTGAGTTATGGCACTCAAGGATTACGGCACCTGCATACCAACACAACACCACTATATCCTGTTAAAACAATACTCACAACTTGGATTCATTTTGATGAAAAACCCTTTTTGATCCGAGGACCCTTATGGACTAAAGTATGGATATGAATAACTTACAGGGTAATTGAGAAATGAGCACATAATTTGAGGTAGCCAACAACTTTCTTTTATACATCCAAAGAACTTCTAGGAAATAGGTAGGAAATGATATCATAAGACACTAGTATTAACTTAACTAATAATGTCTACATTTAAATCTTAAGATGCATTATGGGTTACTGTTTTGAATGACTATGTTACCATTGTAATTCTCTGGAGTAGCAAAACTGATGATGCAGTATGCAGTCAGACAGCATAAAAGACACTGAACTCCTCCCATTACCCACACCAGTGGTGTGTCTATAGATCTAACCAGGAGCAAAATGTAGAACACACCTGAGTGTTGACTACGACTTCAGTAAGTATGGAAACTAGGTATGATCAATGCTTTATAACATTATTTGACAATACCTGCAATGAAGCATTTTATCACACAACTGCTCAATTATTTTGTTTACACAGATGCTACAAAGTCTGTCAAAACAGACTGCTGATTTCCCCAGACAGGAATGAGAGTTTGTCCAACAAGGACAAAAATATTCATTTATTTGTCACTGATTTATTGTAAGTGGAATGGAAAACAGCACTGTTTCCTTTTACTTTAACCTTACCATGTTCATGAACATCGGACACTACCGTTATCCAGCCTTTGTGTTTTGCCTTCTGCTCTACAGCTTTGTTGTGTCTGCTAATGTTGTCATAATACTGGTGATATCCCGAGAGAGGACCCTACATGAGCCCATGTATGTTTTCATTGCATGTTTATCTGTCAACTCTCTGTATGGTTCCACTGGTTTCTTCCCCAGATTCCTCATGGACCTTCTGTCTGATACTCACACAATCTCACATTGTGCTTGTTTCATTCAGATCTATGTTATTTACACGTATGCTTCCTATGAACTGACCATTCTTGGCATTATGGCATATGATAGATATGTTGCTGTGTGTCATCCTTTACACTATCACAGAAAGATGACGTCTAAAGCAGTTGTGAAGTTGGCAGCATTTGCTTGGATTTTTCCAGCCTTTGGCATTACAGGATGCATTTGTTTGTCTGCCTGGCTTCCTCTCTGTGGTAACGAGATACAGAAAGTGTTTTGTGCCAACTGGAATATTGTAAAATTATCATGTGTCACCACTGCTGTCAACAATGTTGTAGGTATGCTTTTGACTATAACTACAGTTTTCCTTCCCCTTTTTTATGTCCTGTACACCTATACACGAATTGTGGTTGTTTGCTGGAAAAGCTCAGCAGAATTCAAAGGGAAAGTATTACAGAGCTGTCTGCCACATGTTGTTTCGTTTGTGATCTATTCTATCACAGCATTTTGTGATATCGCCTTGAGCCGGTACAATCTTGAAGAGATAAATCCATTTGTGGCTGTTATTCTGTCGCTGGAGCTTGTGATCATTCCTCCAGTTCTGAATCCTCTCGTGTATGGCCTTAAATTACCAGAAATTAGACGACACATTCAAAGGATGATACCATGGAATGAAATCTCTTGATAACAATCCGTTAACACAGTACATTGTATGCCTAGGATTTTATAAACATAGACTTATGGGAACACATGCTAAGAATAGTGTGTTAATGCTAAGAAAAGGCATCTGACAATTAACTCTCACAATGAAGCTAAAAGAGAACAAAGATCAGATTACAGATGTAGAAGATGTCACATAAAATAATCTGACTGTGAGAATATTATGGACACATGTTTAATGTTCTCAAGATATTTAATGGAATAGATTCTCACAATGCAGACAACATGAATGACTGTATGTTGCCTCATCGTTTACTTGATTAAAGGACAATATGGAAAACTGTACATGCGATTTCATTTTTTGCCAAATAAAAATGTCACAAATCTTTTGCTGATGTAAACATTTTTTGGTAACAGCTGGGCGGCTGAAAACATGGTGAAAAGATCTTGGTTATGCTTGAATAAACATAAATAAATAAAGTTTTAATCACATAAAAAAACAATACATTTAATAACTGGTGGAAATTTACAGTAACTATTACTTTCCAGAACCACTACTATTTTGATTACACATTACATTTTCCTAGGGCTACATTCTTGAGTAATTCACAAACACAGAACACATACAGGCCTAATTTTCACTTCACGAAGTTTCAGGAGCTCAGGCTGAGTAAGTATAGTTGTGCCTTATTCTGGAAACAATACAAGACACTGGTCTTATTATATAGCATTCGTTTGTATGGTAAGCTCTTTTTGTAATTTGCTGACAGACTGTACATACAGAGATTCATATATTGGATTAAGAATTGTTTATGTCATGTGCTGTGTAAGAAATGAAATGCAATTAGGTTTTAATTAAATTGTTATCAAACACTGCGACTATATATTATTAATACCAACTCAAACACTAAGCCTTTAAAATATACAAACCCCGACAGCACACACAGGATGGAGCTTTCCAGTTTAAGCTCTGCAAATTGGCCTGATTGCAAAAACCTTTTGATTTGTGAAACAGGAGAGCCAACTACGAGCTGATGCCCCTGAAATGCATTTTCTGAAATTAATCTGTTAGGGCTGAAGGTTAGAAAATGGCATATAAATCAAATTTACCGCCCTTAAATATGATACTATAGTGCATAAAAACATTCAACAGAGGTCCGGGCTAAGCTTGGAATGTCCACAAATCCTAGAAACACCCCTTTGTACAGGGCAGCTGCAACTGACCTCTGGCCTCCTGTCATTTTGCAAAGTGGCCGTCAGGCAAAGCAAGTTGAGTATCCCTGTCTTAGACCATAGGAATAACATGTATGAATTTTGAAAATGAGCATAGTTCCACTTTAATTAAACAGCCACATTTTAAGTAGCAGCAACCCAGAACAAAATGGTAACCTCAGTGTGTCTACCAAGTGGATAAGCACACATGCACAAGAGGAATAATGTTGTTTATTGTAGAAAAAGGAAGAATAAGGTAACTTTTATGTGAAACAAGATGTTTATTGTATTTTGAAAAGGCTGCCAAAGCTGCAGAGGGTTGAATAATCTTATATTCATACAATTTCATATCAAGTGTGACTGCCTTGCTTATGAAATGGATTAAGTGGACAAAGTTGCATTCATTTTGGTGGAACAATCTGTAAAACTTTGCCAGGTAAATGTAGCGCCAACTAGAATGTTATTCCACAAGGCCTTTGTTCGTCTCTGTGGCAATGAAGTCAGCCAATCACCGATTTCCTGTTTCCACACCACCATGAAATATAGAACTGCGGATGAACTCCTAGTCAGAGACTCTCCAGCTACATGTATCAAACACTCCCTTGAAGGTGACAGGTATATCTTGAAACTAAAAGAATAGCAATAACAAGCTTTTTACCACACATTTTGCTCATGCTAATTTCTACATCATTTGTTTCATTTGTATAAAAACGTTTGATGTAACTATACATTTAGTGATTTGAAGTCTGCTTTACAGCTTTCAGGATCTCAACATCGGAGGTGGTGATCTCAGATTTACGGACAGACATAATTTCAAGAGGGGTTTAAGGATTTTTCACAAAAAAAAAATCTCTGGTTTAATTCAAGTGTGTGAAATGGAGAATGACACTGTTATGTTTCACTTTAATCTCACCATGTACATAAACATAGGATCCTACCGCTATCCGGCCTTTTTGCTGTGCCTCCTGCTGTTTGCCTTTATTGTCTCTGCTAATCTTTTTCTAATAGTGGTAATATCACGAGAGAGGACCCTACATGAGCCCATGTACATTTTCATTGCATGTTTATCTGTCAACTCTCTGTATGGTTCCTCTGGTTTCTTCCCCAGATTCCTCATGGACCTTCTGTCTGATACTCATCTGATCTCTCGTACTGCTTGTTTTGCTCAAGCCTATATTATTTACACCTATGCTTCATTTGAATTTACTATCCTGAGCATTATGGCATATGATAGATATGTTGCTGTGTGTCATCCTTTACACTATCACAGCAAGGTGACCTCTAAGACAGTTTGTCAGCTGGCAGCCTTTGCTTGGATATGTCCAGCTTTTTCTGTCGGAATATGTCTTTATTTGACCGTCAGGCTTCCTCTGTGTGGTAACAAGATCCTAAAAGTATACTGTGCCATCTGGAATGCTGCCAAACTCTCATGTGTCACCACTTTCATCAACAATATTGTTGGCTTGCTTGTAACCACAATTACAGTCATTCTGCCCCTGATCTTTGTTTTGTTTACCTACTTTCGAATAATGCTTGTGTGCAAGAAAAGCTCAGCCGAATTCAAGAGCAAAGTGTTGCAAACCTGCTTACCACACACTGTTTCATTGTTCACCTTTTCCGTGGCTGCATTTTGTGATATTACCTTAAGCCGTATTGATGTTGAAAAGCTAAACCCATTTTTTGCTGTAATTTTATCTTTGGAGTTTGTAATGATACCTCCTCTTCTGAACCCTCTTGTGTACGGCCTGAAGCTGCCAGAAATACGGAGACACATTTTCAGGATTTTGTCATGCAAACGGACTGTAGCCTGTTAAGACTGTAGGAGTGAGGTTTTTTTTTTATTAATTAACCTTTGCTGCATTTATTAAACTGATAAAAATGTTACTTCTTACAGATATGTTATTAAACATGAAAGTTTAGATCAGGGAAGTCAAACATATGGCCTGTGGGCCAGAACTGGCCTACCAAAGGGTCCAATCTGGCCAACTAGATGACTAGACTAAGAGGTACCGGGCTTTAGGAGCAAGTTAAACAATGCATTACCCACTTCATTTAAATGCTGCCTCAGAGGCTTTTCCACCCTGACCAGAATACAGTTCTCTGATATAATCAGAATTAGAATCAGAAATACTTTACTGATCCCCAGGGGTAAATTGTTGGCATTAAATTGTTAGAAAATGGATGAATGGATGGATGGGAGAGCTGCCATATAACAGAGACAGCAAATGATTGTTATTGACACGCTTATACTATATTGTTTGTAAAGTGCTGTGCTGTGTTATATATCACACCAGAGGCCGGACGCTGTTGTATCACATGTCACACCTCTTTCGATTCGCAATGCCACCATGCTGTCTAAAATCCCACACTGAAGCGGCATGATGTGACTCGTAGCAGCCCTGTTGCAAGATCTCTGTGTAAAAAGGGCGAAAGAGTCAATTAGAGCAATACAGGTGTTATTGTCTCCTTTCAAACTTTTTACAGTACATCACAGAATGACTTTCTAAGCTCTCATGTTTTAAAATCGGTGAGAATGAAAGATCATTGTACCAGTTTAATGCTGAATGGAAACGTTATATGCGTGCACCTCACTCCTACATTCATAACAGGCTGCAGTCTGTTGTCAGCGATGAACCCGCTTATTATCACTGATGAACTTCTCCAACAATTCCTTAAAATTTATTTAAATTTTTTATTGGAAATATACAACTTATACTAAGAATCTGCATGTTCCTGCAAGGTTAAGTATGTGATGCAGATCATTTAGTTATTTATGTATTATTTAGGATCCTCATCAGTTGTTACCACAGTAACGATTACTGTTCATGGGGTCCACACAAAACGCAAAACAAGACAAGTTGAAGTATTACATCATAAATAATGCACAACATCAATGAAACTGAATGAAACACAAACAAGAGACAGCAGTAGTAACCTCAATTAATCCCACATTCACAGTGTAAACCAGTTGAGCTCATAAAGCAGGAACATCATATGTCAGTAAAACAGATTTCTGTCTTTAAAATGGCTGTTCTGAATTTCTTTTAAAAATGGTAATCTGGGTTAAGTATAGTGGTATTTTATTCCAATCTGACATAGCCCTATATATTACCATTATCTTTAAAGCATCTAAGGGTTTAGGGTAAAGTAAGGTGTGTAGGTTTTCATAAAACATAAATGTTTCTCATGTGCCAAACCAGGTTGAATGTCAGTCTGTCTTCCACTCTCACCCAAGACAGCCTGGCATGCATCCCCTTCACTGTTCCCGTTCAGCAGTAAAGAGCAAGGTGGACAGCTCACTTTTAAACGAGCAGAATCTTATTAAAGGGATAGTTCAGATTTTTTGAGATGGGGTTGTATGGGGTACTTATCAGTAGACGTTTGTCAGCACGCCCCCAGTTTGGAAAGCAGGCTGGAGTCTGTGACAATGAAGCCAATATCTTCAAAACCAGAGCCCATTGAGAAAAACACTGATTTAATATTGTTATGACCCTGTGGGTCATTTACTGTTTTGTTTGTGTTGTGTTGCAGTGACCCCTCTCTCTCTCCTTGGTG
>JAPZEB010000005.1:21476311-21490079 GCA_029783705.1 Chaetodon striatus
GAGGGACCTTCAGTAGCTCGTGTTTGGCTAGCACTTTTGAACTCTAGAGGGGGAAGACAGGTTTATAAGATGAAGCGTAGATGACTCACAGTCAGGTTTGAAGTCCAACTATGTCATTAAGAGCAGGATCTGATTTTGACAAGTAATTAAATCAGCTAATAACTAATTTGATTCATTTTTGCTACATTACTGACCCCTAGGACGCCAAATCTTTCACACATGGTCCAGCCACACAGGAAGTCGATCTCAAAGTTGTGGTTGAGGATGGTGATGACATGCTCTGTACCAAACTTGTCCACCGTAGCTTGGTCGGTGTATAGGACGCATTCTGTGCCCGACCACCACTCCAGCAGCATCACCAGCTCTGCACAGAGATGATAACACATCATGAGCGCTGGGAATGTACTGACAACAATTCATCATTTATTGTATTGACTGTAAGTTCTATACTAAGCACTGGCTCAGGACATTTTCTTCCAAATATATGTCAGGTTTGTTCCTCAGTTTTGCTGATTATTATGACAGTGATTAATGACACAAATTAGTTGCTCATAGTGTCTGCAAGATAGTGGCTGAACGGAGCTATTTTAGTGTAAATGTAATGTCTGTTTGAGCCTCAGCTGCTCTTATTAACTCACACAGGGCACATATACCTGCCGAGCTAAACTGAAGTGAATAACAGACATACACTCCTGGCCAGGTCAGCTTTGATGACACACTACCTGGCGCATTTTCTTGTTTACTTTTCCTGAACTATGAAATCGGTACATGCATTACATAAAAATAAGACGTATAACAACAACACAGGAGTATCATGTACTCACGGCTCCAGAGGGAGTAAGAGAGCCGGCAGTTGATTCTGCGATAGAGCTGCTTGTTGATCGGCCAGAGGATGCAGGTGCAGAGCTGAATGAAGTTTATGATGAGGCCGCTCACCACAAACACAAAGCCCATCAGCAGCTGCAGGATGAACAGGCTCTTCAGGTAGGCCAGCAGAGCCATGGCTGAGGAGCCTGGAGAGCGGAGTAGGCTCCTCTCTATACACTACGACCAACCTGAGAGAGGGCACAAACAGAGGAGGCGGTGCCACAGCAATGAAAACAACTTTACTGAGAGATGTGGGCTAAAAAAAAAAAAAAAGAGCCTGAGGGAGGGGAGGGTGGCAAACAATTAGAGATTGATGGGAATAGTGCAGTCAAAAGGATGTGGCCTGTTTAAGGTTTAAGATGCTTTTTGAGATTCAAAAACAGCAGTGTTTCTTACCACGGTGGGATCCTTTTACAAGCCGCGTTTACACGGTCCTTCAGCCAATACTACAGACCTGATGGAGACAGAACAACACGGGTTGAGCCAGCAGTGGCAGAAGAGACATAAAAGCATACAGTACAGTGTCATTACACTAAAATTTAATAAAGACCATGTTTGATCAAACAGGTTGAATTGTGTTAGCTAATGGCAAGAGAACGCTAGACATAGCCTCTATCATTTTTTGTGTGGGTGGCAAGTTAATGTGAACAGAAAGACAGATGCTGGGTCAAGCTGTACCACACGCTTTGGTAAATAAATAATGTGCCATTACAGCTGTGATTACTACACACTGGTTCAACAAAGAGCATGGTTATTTTTTTGTGGCTGTCCTCACTGTGACCTGAGCCTGACCTTTCACAAAGGCTACAAGACAGAGAACATTTTACACAGAACCACAACACTACTTGAATACAGGCAGTTTCATTTCAATAGACTATACGTGTTTTAAAAGGCAGAGTGCAATAATGCAGGACGACCACCGCTGCACCCAGCTCAATCTTGGCAAGAGGTGCTGGAAATATCAATGAGTCCAAGCTGATAGAAAAGATTTCTGCACACTTGAATCTACACAGTGTTTCACTTCAAACACTGCATGGATTAAAGTGTATGGAAATCTACTCTCTCAGCTAAAATGCAGAGCACACAAAGGTTCAGCTAGATCATCTTCGGGGTTTATATTCCATTGTTCTAATAAAAACTACTAATTCTTATAATGTCCCTCATATTTCCATTGTGTTAATAACAGAGTGCAATTTGTGCTGCATACAACCCGGGTCCAAGAGAGTAGTAGCCGAGCCCAACCTGAACTCGACAGGCATTCTGTTTTTCTTATGTCTGGACCTGACGCAGTTACTGTAACGCAAACACTCCACTCCAGTGCTGCTACAGACACACACAGGCAACCCTCTTTACGCTGCCATATCCATACCCTTGCGGCACTCTGACAACAAACCAAAAGGTGATTAAGTAAAGATGGGAACATTAACTGGGAAGCAAATCACGAAGCACCATGTCAAGTAGGCCAAACCTAACCTGAACCCACCTGGGCTCAGGTGGGATATACACACTATATCAACAGAGGTTTCATAATACACAAGGTTGGTACCATAGGGATTCAATGCATTTTTAAGTGACTGGCTATCAGTTATGTAAAGCCTGATCCATTTCCAGAAAATGTTTAAGAACTTTATGCTTATTTCTGTTTCATATTATTGTAAGCTGAGCATATTTTAGACTGATGATCAGATATACCAACAAATTGATCACACTAATGATCATTAGTTGCAGGCGTGGCGCATCATATTCCACCAATGATGCTGCCCACCATGACAGACCTGTTGCCACTTCAGAGTTTAAGGTTCAGTCTGTTGCTTGTGTGAGTTTCATTTGGGTGCTCCGATACCATCCAACAGCTCAGCAAAACATTTAACTCAGGGAACATTTAACTGCCCCTAGGTAAGGATGTGACTGTGTTTCTCTGACTATTAACACTGCAGCAGACTGGGGACATATCCAGGATGTTTCAGCGTTTGTACAAAGCATGCTGGAAGGGTTCCATCCCTCCACAAAGCTGAAAAAGAATAAGCAGGTTTAGAGAATAAAGGGTGGGGAAAAGATGGCTCTATATTATGCAGGCACCTGCTACATGTTTATACAGCTTGTGTGCTGTCCAGATAAGGTCAGGTGTCCATTATATGCTAGAGAAAATCTCACAGTACACAATGTACTGGACAAACATTTGCTTAATCAGTCTCAGTAACAATGTTCACAAAAATATCAAGCAAAGTTTCTATCAATGAGCTCCCATCAGCAGGAACACAGGCTGTCTGGCTTTGAATGGTCCGTTCCCACATCTGCACCAAAGCCCATTAAAGTGTAGGTCAAGCCAGTTTAAAGCTGTTCTTAGAAACATTTCTAATCTGAGTGAGTTGTCCTGCTGCAGGTCTGTGCGGCGATCTGTGGGCGCCCAATCCACTTCAGGACTGTCAACTGGGCCTTCATCTGCTTTGTTTTACACTGTATCTCTCTTTTTAATGACAGTATAGATTGTCAACAACAGAGCATATGTCTTTGTTTACTGTTAAACCACATTACATGAAATCCATGTCTTATCAACACATATAAGATGTATAAAATAAGGCTCCAATCTGAAAATGGGCGCTTGATTTGATTCACTACAACAAGCCCCTTCAAAGTAAAACATCAATTCTGCTCTCAGTAAAGTTAAACTCACTGGTGAAGGTAGTGTTGTGTTTTTTTATGCGATTAACTCTGCAGTGCTAGCAACATGAACATATGTACAGTCACCTGCATTCACTGATACAACTGTGTCAGCAAACCCAGCAAAGAAAGAGGCTCTCTGGTGTTTGCTTTTCAGAACAACAGCCTGCATGCTAGACAACAAGGGACAGACAGAAACACTGTGTGCCTGCGTGTCACACTGACATAACGGTCTCCAACTACAGACTCTGTCTTGTTCACACAGCATGTGTAATGACTACTTTATTTGTTGCTCCAGTTATTATCTTACATGTTTTTCTCACAAGTGCAACAAGATAAACAAACAGAAATGAAGGGCAGTGAGTAGATCCCTAAAACAGTTAAACACATAATAACATGAGTTGTTTTATCTATCCTGACAAACCATTTCTAAAAAGCCTCTAAATATAGATGAACAGGAATCCAAGACGCCTTAAGTTTCAAGCAATCCAAATATATTTACAGCCCCCTTTTACCTCAAGTCTATCATATCTGTTGATCTCAGGGAAGAGCAACCCTAAATGAAGCCACATATTTGACACAAGGCCAGTCCATTGTGGGCAACTAATGAAGGCAACTCGTCTTATCTAGTGCAATCAATCCCTCTCAAACACTGTAACACAACACACAGAATAACAGAGTGGCCTGGGTGTGAAGGAAATGAAATCTTACATGCCTATCCACAGAACTTCAGCTCAGTCTCTTGGGCAAACGTTAATGCTTTTGCGTAAATGTTTCTAAATCTCTATGGTTAGGACGCAATAAAGTGTTGAAAAACTGTCACATGTGCATGTACGTCATCTATCGCCTGATGGGTTTGATTATCAGTCCAAACACCCACGGTTGTCTCTGCATTGTGTTACAGATATGACCTCTGTTCTGACTGGGAGAGAGTGCCTTGGAGGGGTAAAGTTACACTATTGCACATTTCGCTCGTGGCTCCTGTAACATATTTTGGAAAGCAGGCGAGCTACAACACTGAGGAGTCAGAGGACAGTGTGTAGTAAATACAAAGTGCAACAACTTGCACATGTGATTCTATTTAAGTCAACCTGATGATGTTGAAGAAGAGAGGTAAATGTGCTATGGACAATAAAATTGAAAGCCTAGAATGGATAGTGGAGGAAGTGTTTCTCAAGTTCCTCAAAAGCTAACCGACCTGTTCGTCTGTTTTTGATGCTCGTTAATGAACTGACTGCAGTGTCCTGTATAGGCTCAGTACAGAGTCAGAAGACAGAGCTTTGTCACAAGATGTGAGAATATTTGGAGGATCGGAAGGGGAAATGCTCACATCCTGCCTGCAACTTAAATTGTCAAACTTATAATAAAGTGGTTAACAAATATCCTGGTTAAGATTACTGATAAATGTTAAAATTATTAAATTATTAAATTCCATTGTTGTCCCAAAGATGACATGTAACACATGCTTGTGATGGGGTTACCTAGCAATTCACACAAGGTAAACACAATTGTTACGAGAGTGATTTGATACTGTAGGCTACTATTTAGCTCTCATTTTCAGTTGAGTTTGATTCATTTTGAGTGAGAGCAAAAACAACCTGTGGCAGTTTGATCAAGTTCCATTTTATCACAAGTCATCTATATTATGTTTAAGATAAGATAAGATAAAATATACTTTATCATCACCGAGTGGAAAGTTTGTTTGGGCAAACACAGCAGCAATCAACTTAAAACAATACATATCCAATTAGACAGTACAGTAAAATATTGCACACTCCTAGTGTAATAAAAGATAAATACATACCAGCAGGCATTTTAAAAATGAAGCCAGAAATCACAAAAACCATAAAACCACAATACAGAATGCGGAAAGAGTGCAACAGTGTCTCCACGCTTATGAACCACCTAAGTAAGGATTAACCTGTTTTCTTGCTGAGTAGTGTTGTGGACGTGGGGAAGAAAGAAATGTTGAAGCTGTGTGACGTCTACCTGAAGGTATAGTTGGTATTTGCAATACAGATTGTGTGACAGGTCCTTAACAATTCTTTGTACATGTTCAGAAACAGCTCTCCCTCATAGATATTGTGAGGGGGCCGGTGTTCTTTCTTTTATTTCCTTTTTCCTTTTTTCCTCTTGATTGTAACTGGACTGCTGCACCATGATGTCATATCATATCTTATGATGCTGACCAGCACAGTGTTGTAAAATGTAAAATGATCTAGGTTCTGACAGTCTTAGTCTGCAGAGAAAGTGAAGTTCATTATTGCTTGCCCAATTACTTTTGGAAGCACACCTGCTCAAGTTCACTGTCACCAACGATTACACGGTCATGGACTTTCACCTCACTTTCAATATTATATTGTGTGCATTTGTTAATTTAGGAATTCAACCTCAAGATATTCACCAAATTGGAAAAACAAATCATTGCTTCAAGCTAAGTAATGCAGTGCTTTGGGTGCAACACTTATTAATTTTTTTGATTGCTTAACAGTCAGCCGCTGGTTTAAATTCCTGCCAATACCGTATGAAAATGAACTTGTAGAGACTTGAAAGTTGGTAGAGAAAACATTCAGCTTTCAGTCTATGTTGTTTGGTTACAAGCAGCCAATAGAGATGCTCTCCAACCAACTTTTGCTGTGGAAACAAGCAGTAACTCTTAGTGATAGCTCAGACAGACAGATTTCTAAACATACCATGAACTTTGCTCTCATTTTTCCTCCACGTTCTCTTCTTTCTGCCTCTGAACATTCATTGAGTCATGCAACAACCACAAATTTTCACTCACGTTAAAATGGAGGCCTTGAGTCACAGAGTCTAGAGCAAAGTGCATCTTATCACCGTCTTTGTGTGCATTCATGCTGCTTCTAAAAACAACTTCACTTTGCAAAATGCAACGATTCAGCAGCACTCAACATATTTGCTTTGAGAATTAGGTTTAAATGGCCAATCAAGGACTCAAGGGAATGTTAGTCTGACCAAGTTAATTTTTTCTTCATCTTCATGACTACATTCTTATAATTATCTTTTACTGTTCAATTTTAATCTAATGGAGATAAACTGCTGCTGGAAAACAATGAAACATATAGATTACAGGACTGGCCCCTAAAAATCAATGATTCCAGTTATCAGCAGAGACCCAAAGTCGACTCGCATCTTGTTAGTCGAAACACTGCTTTATCTGCATCACTGCACACAGCAATTCAGAAGCAGCAACATGACAGGCTGCAAACAAACCGAGTCTCATCTAAAAATGACCAAACCCCAAAACTAACTGTGTTTGAAGAAGAGAAGGTTGGTAGGAACAGGAAGCAGTAGGAAAGTGGGCAGTGCAAGACAGGGCAGCATGACTACCGTTTGTTGGTTGCACAGACCCTTTCAGCTTTGGTGCTGACTGTCAGTGAAGTTGTGTAAATTACTTTTGCACAACATGCCGATACAACTTCCTCTACTGCAGTCCAGCATGACTGAGTGTTCAACTGACAGCGCAATCAGCAGCCGAGCAGGAAAGACGCTCCAGGCTGTACACTTTTACTTACGACTACCTATTGATAGGAAAGAACTACTAGCACATGACAAATAAGTATAATGAAGATTTGGATTAGGGGACAGCCCTAACGCATTCTTTTAAGAGAGTCTACTGATGCATTTTGTAACAAATCCATTCAAATCTAAGAAACTAATGAACCTGAACGTTTCTACGAATTTAAATGCTTAGGTTAATAAATAAAAAAAATCCAACTCCCATTGTTAATTTTTCAGTTAAACTTTGTTCAACATACTGAGAGTGTATCGGACTGTGTACCCTGTATCGTGACTCAGTCTGAATCCCGAGCTGAATGTATTTCAGGCTAGGGGTGTATACTGCGTACACCATCAATGTTAAAATTTGATTTCCCTTTACACAAACTCTTTACCGTACACGTGGCTTAACTATACTATGATCTAGAGCCAGGCAATACTGTATTTTTGGACCGATACGATGTTGACAGGCCGACATAAATACAGTTGTACCAAGTACATTGTGGAGCAGCAGAAAAACTGAACAAACTATTTATGGGTGACACCATTTCTAAATTATCTCATTCAAAGTCATTTCTGTACACAAATTTTTGCATGACAAATACCGCAATACTGACTTCACTGCAATAAGGAAATACTGGCCAATAGTGGCAGCTTGCTCTTCCAAGATTGTGCAATAGACCTTTTTTTTTTTTTTCTACATAGTATATTGACTACTACAGTGTAATTATACAAACATCTAAATGCATGCCAGTGCCAATGTAAATGTTACTCTACATCTGAAGTCAATAGATAAACAATTCTGTGTTGCTCAGCCAAAATGTAATTGATTAGATCAGTGCTCCATTTTGGCTACACAGGTTAGGAGTTTAGTATTGGGGGTAGAGAGTCAAACTCCTTTTTGATTAAAAAATAAAAAAGTTCACCCTCTTTTTAGGCTCAAAAAGAATACCCCACTGCTGAGCTTACAAATAACTCAATAACATCGTCACATCATCGTGCTAATCAAACAAGTCAACCTTTTCCCTGTAGTGAGGTGGTTTAACAAAACTCCAGGTGCCTCTTAAGACTACTGTCATGTGTTGTGGCTTCAATAACTTCATATAACAAAGACTGAATAAAAGACTTTCAGAGGAACAAACATTGGGTTGGACCATGAAAACAACCAGGGCATGTCCACCTTCCCGTGGGTGCAGGCCCACCTGCAACCACACGAAGATTAGAGACGGTGACTGGGTTAAAGCTGCTTAAGGCTGGACAGCTGCTTTTGCTCTACATCACCTGAATACAGTTTCTATGCCAACAAATAACCACTGCTTCCTACGATTCTCTGATATAAGGGAGGAGTGTTGAAATGTGCATTAAGAGACACCGGCTACATACAGGCAAACTTCAGTGACATCCTGGAAGGCACCTTTGTCAGGTCATTTTAATACTCACAACTTCATTTGGCTTGCAAAGTCTGCACTTTACTTACCACTGTGAACAGTTGAGCCCTGAAGTGCTATGCTCCTTTCTATATTGTTTTCAAGATCTAATAAATATGGTAGGGCCCATCCTTTCCCAGGCAAACTACCTCCCTTGCTTTTAACTTACCAGTATACATAGTAGGCCATTGCCATAAACACCAATGCCCCACAGATCCCAGTGAAGATCATCACAGCGCTCTGGTTCAGCATTTTGGCTCCTGGTATCTCACCAAATCAAAGCCAAAAAAAAAAATATATATATATATATACACAAAGAAAAGTCCTGCTGAGAGCAGTGGATAGTCACAGGCTGTCCTGCCTCATCGCCATGATAATCTCACAGAAGGAAAGAAGGAGATTATGTTGATGACAGCAAGAACACAGCCAGATCCCAGATCCTGTCGGAAGAGCTGACTAATCAGCACAAGAGTTTACTGAGGAGCAAAGAATTTCATATCACCAAGAAAAAATGATCAATAAGAATAGACCCTCATTAGGAGCAAGTGCAAAAAGGAGCACCAAAAACTCCCACAGGCCACCGTAGATTCTTACTAGAGTCCACTAACGAATGCTAGAAAGACTGAAAGATGGCTCACTGCTGGAAGGAGGGAGGCACACATGTACTGTAAGCAGCGTTTTACATGCATTCCCATCCGCTAATCCAATGGATCAGATTAAGGCTGATTAGCAGGCTATGGGCACCCTGGATATGTCACATTTCATTAACGTTAACAAAGAAGAAACCTGGGCTCTCCCCAACCAGGGTGGAGTTAGCAAAAGGGCATCTGTTACGCTAAAGGAACCAATCATAATGTACAATTTCTTGCCTCACCTTGCCATTGGCCACCTGTTAGTAACACCTCGCATTAAGCAGAAATGACGACCTCAGGGAGAGGACCAACAGTTTCCTTAAACAACCTCTTCATGTGTGTTGCCAAGCTGTGCTGCGTCTCTCTTTGGTCAAGTGTAATTAGAGATGAATTAACCCAAAGCCTGGAAATCAGTGATGTTTATCCCACATCCTTGCTCTCTCTGCCTTCTTGACAGTATCTCGGGTACCTAAAATTATATACAACAGATCTGTATTGCTCAGCAGAGAGGCGGCAAACAGGGCTAGTGGGGAAGCCAACAAAAGCCTTTGGGTTCCCACACAGAGCTAATGTCAAATGTGGTTCAGACAAGCTGGCAGAGAGATTCAGAAATAAACTCCAGTGTTTACTGAAGCAAAAAGGTCAAAGGTTACAGAACAGTCCTGAGGCCTTGCCACTGGCCGTTAAAGCCAAATATAAATAGAGATAAAAATACATTGTGATAGCTTGACAATGAAGGTCGTTCATGTTTCAAAGTATGAAGTGCTCTCAATCCTGCAGAGAGCACCACTACTGAACTCTAACAATAGCATCTATAGTTATACAGTTGGTTGTTAAGCCAAGTGTGACATTTTAAAGCCACACCACTTGCTACCACTACAGCTATAAGTTACTCTCTTGCTGTTACTCAAGGCAGGTAAAACTACACTATACTATAGGAATGTCACATGCACTTGCCTAGATTTAATTCCAGTTTTGGCAATAGGGCTGGGCGATATGGAGAAATACAAACCTCACAATATTTTTGACTAAATGCCTTGATACTGATATTACGATGATAATGTAGGGCTGTCCATTGGTGCTTTCACAAAATATTAACTCAATGAAAATTTTGATGAAAAATCTTCGGCAGTGCTAATATTAGGGGAATAACGACATCAGTCTAGATCTACGTATATATCCATTCAACGATATACAATCTGATATCATCAATGCAAAGAGAAAACATTATTACATATCATCTTTAAACTGTGCTAGCACCCTAGTGCCAGGCAGATAATGAAAGGGAGCCAAGAAGAAGACATGGGGGATATTCACTGATATCGTCTCATATCAATCGCAGGCCCCTTGAACTTAATCTACTCAAAATATTGTGGCAGACTGTCAGCAAATATCATATTGTCATCCAAAGAATCTATGTGATTCTGCATCATGATGAAACTTGTGATTTACCCCCTGAGTGAATATAATGACTAAGTGGGTAAAGGCAAATAATAAAACAGCTAGAACAGTCTGGTAAGTTCAGAAAATTATATTGCTTTACTGTAATACAGCCTTTAAAATCAAGACAAGAAGCTTCACATTATCATATACAAAATCTAGGATGATATCTAGTGTAATGTCATTATATCAATGTTTTGCCCAGCCCTGGTGTAGCATTATAATAATGATTTTTGACTACTTAATCGTTCAAGATATTAGCCTTTGGGTGAGAGAATATTTCTCTCAGCAGTGTAAACTGCATTCATGAGCATGCTCAATGACGTCAAAGCTACTCTCCAGTTTAAAAAACAAACAAACAGCTGCAGCATCATTTCAAATTAATTTTAAAACACTGGGATCTGATATTGAGGAAACCTTGAAAACTACTCACACATTCCATGAAAAGTCTCAACAGAAGGGTATCTCAGAAAGGACAGATGGTATTCAACAAATAAGGTAAAGAGCTGGCTAACACAGAGTGGCCTTGCATCACTTAACTCGGTTAAAACCCTTTCAAAGCTCCCTCCAGGCTCTGCATGGAGCCCTAGTAAGAAGTGATGACTGATAAGACTCAAGGATACATCGGGTAGTTCTTGCTGTAGTCAGCAAAATAATGGGACTAATGGAAAAAAGGAGGAGGGGGACTTAATGGGTAAAACTGACTGCCTGAGTATAAACACAATAAGTTGAGTATGATGGTTCAAAGTTACTTTGCCGTTAACCAGACAGTGACAAAAATGATTACGAGGTTAATAAAACTATACATTCCTAAAGTGGGATTAGCGTCCAACATGGCACTGCTCAGATAAAGGCTTATTTACATAGGTATGCCCCAGAGTCCTACAGGGCAATACTTGATTAGCTGATAAAGAGTTCAATAGGTTACTATGTGCAAACAGTCATGTCACTGGACTTTGAACAAACAGTTTGTTTACTTAACAAGTGTATTTTTATGATATGTACAATTCAGATATACAACCTGAGAAGTTTTGCGGTAGATGCTTCTTTGTGGCCACCATTGTAACACACGTCTTATTACAGAATGATACTTATAGATGATGTCTGTTTGCACATAGGTTTATGGGGTCAACGCTGTTGTGAGATATTGTAATTAATGGGCGCTTAAAAACCCCCCACAAAGGCTTTTAAAATGTTGTGGACTCTAAAGGGATTATTAAAAGAAAATAACTGACTTTGCTTATTCTTAGAAGACACTGACCAAGTAACAAAGAAATGGGAATGAACATTAGGGAAAATAAACAGCTGATTTCTCACCAGGTTGAAAGCTGACACATTTAGATATTTGCATTTTCCTGATTTATTGTACATTATAGCCATAATTAGTGTTTGCTACACGTTTTACCTGATTAATGAGAGATTACAAGACCCTGTGGTCAGCAGGATAAAATCGTGATTACCCCAATACTGAAAAGATTGGACAGTCAAATGGTAATTCTTTCTACAGAAAATTAACAGATTGCAATTTAGATAAGTGGCTGTTTGTTATAGTCATTTATCAGATTACTGAAAATGATAGACACACCGCACATATTAACTTAGAATTTATAACAATAAGCATTAATCAGTGGCATAGGCCAGCACAGCAGTCTACACATCTCCCTGTCAGGGTTTACTGCATGCAGGCACACCTAATAAGAATATCAGTGTGGAGCCATTAAGTCAATATACATATTCACATTAAATATTCATTATTGTCTATCTGTCTATCAAGCCAAACACTGTATCAATGCACTACCCACATAAGGCTGTAGTATAACTTAACTACGTGGTCAGTATTGTGACAACACAGCTGCCTCTTGCTCAAAGCATCAACAGTCAGACTGTTATTGTGATCACACTAGTAAACAGCAAAACACAGATAGCAACAACTGTCAGGAATGAACAGGGTAACATCACTTGCCTGTCACGCTCGTACTTCTCGCCTCGTTGGTTACAATTAAGAGCAGCCTAAAGTTGGCCCTGGCCAAAAGAGCCGCAGACTTCAATGAACTCCAGTAACCTTACGTCTGGTGTGTGGTACGACATCGTTACGCAGGTCAACTCGGAGCCAGCTGCTTCACATGACGTACAGCGGGGGCACAGGCGGCTTGCAGTGTAGCGGCGGTTTCAATGAACCCAGTGACATTTTGCCATCTAACTCTGGCACGCTACGCTGTGCTGCTGCCTCAATAAATAACGTTACCCGGCTTAGCTCAGCAGCTCCATGTTCCCCGAATAAAACTGGACTGTATGCATTAGTGCGGCATGGCTAGCTTAATGCTAAATAACGAACTAGCCAGCATGCCCCTTGTGTCCACTGAGCTTATCATCTGACACACATGTCTTGACTGCGGCCGGGGGACGCAAGTTAAGCTAGGTGCGCGGTGGGCTCAAAGTTGCAAACACACATCATTCCACATCTTTACATGACGAAATAAAATTATCCTCCCTGCCCCGATATTGTTATCAGACACAGCTAATGCGTTACCGTTAGCTGACAGGAACCTAAACCTGACGAACTCAGCCGAGCAGCACAAGGACAGAGTGGGCTGCTAACGGTACTGGGTAGCATGCTAACTTAACGAAACCGGTGATGCTGGGCTAGTAATTATATTTAGGGATTCAGATAGAGCCGGCTATTTGTATAGTTTAATTGCCAATGAGTGCCAGATCCTCCACGTACATTGTCTGCAAACAGTCAACGGACCTGCACTGCTTGTATCGTTAAGCTATGCTAGTTAAGTGTTAGCCAGCTAGCGTTAACGTTAGCTGTCAGTGTAACGGTACTCTGTGCTTACCTGAAAATTATTCACTTGGGAGTCGGTGGATTTCGTTAGACTTTTTCGCTGCTTCCTCGTCTTCAGGGGCGTATAATAACTCGGTTAAGGAGCTCTTCCTACTTCGTCCGTTTCCCTAAACGCAATAAAAATGACTTGAGGTAATGCGATTTGCAAGACCGCTATTGTTTGTCTGTTAAAGCTCCACATTTCCTCAAAGCCCATCTGAAGGTGGTATGCCCTACATCCGGTCCGGCCCCTCATTCACTCTCAGGAATAATTAAAAAAAACACCATTTTTAAAAAACAACCTGCCTCTGCAGTGTGTCGATGCATAAATTACATGTTTAAATAACGTACAGGTAAAAGTAATACAAGTATACTAAAATCGGCTATGCATTGTG
>JAPZEB010000005.1:21561786-21578136 GCA_029783705.1 Chaetodon striatus
CAGGCTAAAACTTTCTTTACATATAACAACAATAAACCGTGGTTTACCGCAAACCTCAGACATCTTCGTCAGCCTAATGAGGAGGCCTACAGAAGCTGGGGACAGGCTCCAATACAATCAGGCCGGAAATACACTGACAAAAGGAGTTAAGAAACCCTGTTTTCACCTAGACTTAACATGGGCCTTGGGTAAGCGGATCGCAAGTGGGCAGCTCTAAATACAGGTTTGAATGTACCAAATATGCCCTGAATGTGTGTTGAGATCCGATCACTAAGATCATATTTAAAGGTGGTCTGGGCTGCACATGGTCATGTTGCTTTAGCAGTGTGTACGCCAGTGTGTCTTGTGCCACATTTAATGTCCACTTCATCACCTGACGTCCTTGCTTATACAACTCTCCTCCAGATAAGAAAACTTTCTGTTGCTACAGTGACACAGATAAGATGCAGCATTGAGGAATGGTTCCTGGAGTCACTATCCTTCCAGTGAACGGTCAGTAAAAAGTCTGCCCAGTTAGCACAAGCTAACAGTCCTAACAAACTCACACATACATAAAATGTTTCAACTCTGCCATTAAACCTAATTACCTAATAACCTTTAGGTAATGTTAGCTGTGTGATGCTAACAGTTAGCCCTGTCACTGTATGTGTGGGGGTGGAATCTCAACAACTGTCCCTAGCATGGAGCTCACACTCCTGCAGCAATAGCCTCTCAGTGGCTGAAAGTAAACAGTAAAGGCTGTAGGTTTGCATATAGCACAACATTTGAAATTTTGCAAACAGGAATGATGGACATATTTATTTAAGTGGTCACTCAAGATGCTTATGGAGATGCATCCTAATGCCAGGTGTGAACAGACTTAGAGCTGTCCACTTGTGATCCCATCACCCGAGACCCATGCTAATACCAGCTGGAAACAGGTTCAGGGTAGCAAAGATGTGCTACTCTGAAAAGCTGAACAACCGGTATCAGCCAGTGTGTGAGGGAGCCTGCAGTACATCACTAACTACAGGAGATCGTCCACTTTCACTGGGGAGACCCATGAATTAGCTGATGACCTGAATGTGTTTTACTGAAGATTTGACAAATCCACCTTCATGACCCTCACCTACTCTGCCTCAGACATCACTCAAGCAAGTGCACTCCCTGCTGCCACCCCTTCACCACCAACCACCCCACCTGCACTCAGAATCTGTGAAGAGGACATGTGCTAGCTCTTTCACAGTCAGAAGAAAAGGAAGGCACCTGGCCCAGATGGTGTCTCTCCCTCCTGCCTGAAAATCTGTGCTGACCAGCTGGCCCCATCTTCACACAGCTCTTCAACAGATCACTGGAGATGTGTAAAGTCCCCCTCTGCTTCAAACACTCCACAATCATCTTGGTCCTCTAGAAACCCTCCATCATAGGATTAAATGAGTACAGGCCCATCACCTTGATCTCTGTGGTCCTGAAATCCTTCGAGAGACTGGTGTTGGCCCTTCTGAAGGACATCACAGGCCCCCGTTGGACCCCCTGAAGTTTGCCTAATGGGCAAACAGGTCAGTGGAAAATGCAGTAAAAATGGGACCCCACTACATCCTACAAAATCTCAACTCCCTGCCAACATACGCAAGGATCCTGTTGGTGGACTTAAGCTTGGTGTTCAACACCAACCACTCAGAAGCCCTCAGCTCCAAATTAACCCTACTCACTGTGCCAGCCCCACCTGTCAGTGGATTACAAACTTCAAATCCAGCACCTCGACCACTGTTCTTCATCTACATCAATGACTGCCCATCAGGAGACTCATCTGTAAAAAACCTAAAGTTTGCAGATGACACAATGATCACTATCCTCATTCAAGATTGTGAGAAGTCTGCATACAGATGGGAGGTTGAACAACGAGATCTCTGGTGCGGTCGGTTACAGCAACTGAAAAACTGAGCTGAACACCCTTTAATTGTGGACATCAGGACTAGCCCTCCAACACTGAGTCAGACATCTCTTTAACATCACAGGCAGAATGGCGGCCAGGTATTAGAATGATGTTTGGAAGTATTATTTGAAATTTTTTGAAAGTACTGAGGCACTCTGTGACAATTTAATGTGAGTACCTGATTATGGAAATTTCTGCTCTAATATATGTATATAGTATTTGAATGTTTACAGTAGTAAAGTGTCTGTGTTCAGCTTTGTTGACCTTGTTTTGAGCTCTGTCTTTTTTGCTCATGTACATCGAAAGCAACACATGACCAGATTCATATTCCTTGTATGTGCACCTATACTTAGCCAGTGAAGCTGCCTCTGATTCTTAAAACATCTTCAAAAGGCCGCTTCACTCATGTCCTATGAGGCTACAAAGATAAAGCCTTAAAGTCACCTATTGGCCAGGCAAGGAACTTCATATTGTAGCCGCTTTAAGTCAAGCATTCATCAAAGAGCAGAAAGAAGATCTGCTGGAGAAAGAATTGGAGGTGAACTATATTACACCTCAGAGGAAAAACTGCACAAGTTCAGAAGAGCCCGAAATGCAGCAGCTGAAAGACATAACACTGAATGGATGGCTGAATGAAAGAAATGCAGTACCAAAGAGAATTCAGCCATAATGGACACTTGATGAAATCACCCACACGTCTGGCTTGATGTTCAAAGCAGTGGAGCTCATTGTTCCACATCAGCTGAGGAAAGAAATGCAGTAATGCAATAATATCCATGAGTCACACTTAGGAATTGTTACAAGTTAAGACAGTGCTTAAAACATACTTTATTGGCCAGACATGCCTTCACATTTTGAGGAGATGGTAGGTCAGTGTGCCTTCTGTGGTTCACAAGAACAGGAACAGCAAGAGTCACACCCAGTACCAGAAAGGCTGTGGGAGAAGAAGAGACAGATCTCTTTCACTACAAAGGATCTGAGTTTCTGCTATGTGGGAACTACTTTTCAAAGCCTCAAGAGATCATAAGTTGAGGGACACCACCAGTTACAATGTCATTACTGCACTGAAATCGATGCTTGCAATGCATGTTACTCCTGATTAGGGTTGTCATGAGAACCAATACTTCAGTACCAAGCCGTTGCCAACACACAAAAAATACGTCAGTACCTGTTTTTTTTCCGTACCGTAAGTACTGGATACAACTTTGCCCTCAGCGAGCCATGTTGATTCCTGTCGTAACTGACGGGGGCAGTATAGGCGTGTCAGTCTGTGCCACGTTTGCGTTTCAAGCAATTATTATCGGACTAATTGTCTGTCACCATATCCGTAAATTCAAACTACTCTGTAGATTTACATGCATAACGTTATGAGCTGCTTTATTACAGTCTCTGAGCTTATGTTATTTGAACTGAAACTTTATTTTTCTTTTACAGTATCAGTCTGGGGATGATGTTGACCAGGAGAGTCAGGAGAGTCAGACAAAAACACAGCCAAAAGTCACGCAAGTTTTTGAAAGGCACAGAAAATATGACTCAAATTTATATAAAGCAAGGAAGCTGGATAGGGCAGTTGCTGAGTTCCTGTGCATGGATCAAGTTCCCATCTACACAGTTAAAACGTAAGGATTCTGTCAAATGCTTGAGCAATTCAACCCCAAATATCAGCTACCAAGCAGAAATTATTTCATGTACACAGAGATCCCCAAAATCTAAACCGAAACTAGAGAGCTCATCACCCAGCATATCAAAGAGAAGCCATATTATGCCTGCACAACTGACCTATGGACAAGCAAAGCTGCACACACCTTCATGTCTGTCACTATACTATACTATACTATACTATACTATAATAAAGTAGTGAATTTAGAAATACATGAGTTCTGTTTTTTGATTTTTTTACTGTGGTATCAAATGAGTATTGAGAATCGTGAAAATTTGCTGGTATTGGTATCGACTACTGAAATTCTGGTATCGTGACAAGCGTACTCCTGATGTTGTCGCATCTCGTATAATGGTCCTCAGTATGCCAGCGCTGAGTTCAAAGATTCTGCAGAAAGCCAGCCACACCCTGAGAGAACTGTGTGTAATGGCGACCGCTACATTTCTCTGTTGAACTATCACGATACACCAGTGGAATACAGGATTATCACCAGTACAGTAAGTGATGGGACGTTGGCTGAAAGGAAAACTGCTAACTTCAACCTCCAGAGGGAACATCCCAGTTACGCAGACAGTTGAAAGAAAAGCAGGCGAAACAAAAACTCAACTCAAGGTCAAACAAGACAACTATCTGATCTGCCAGCGGGAGAAAATGTCAGGATACAAAGAGGAGAGATATGGAAACCAGCTGTGGTCCTGCACAAATATGAGCAGCCACGATCTTTTGTGGGTTGCATACCAGATGTCACACCGTACAGGAGAAGCAGAGAGTATCTGTCAAAAACAGGTCCACAAATGAGCAGGACAAACTGTAGACTCTGACTTAGGATTGAGAGATTGCACCAAGCAAACACACTCACATTCATCTTCACACAGTTATTATCACACAACAATAGGACACACCTAATGAACAATCAAAAACAAACTCATATCAAACTAGGTCTGGTAGACAAGAAAGAATACGACCTGGAAAATTACATGCTTCCATGTTAAGATGTCAGAGCAGTGGCGTGAGGTAGTTACAACATGCTCCAGTGCACGCTATTATGATAGGGCCCTAGTGCATGCTAGTTACTAGTTATGAAGCACACACACACACACACACACCACAGGCGATTGTTTATAAAAATGTCAAAGCATCTAATTTAGGGAGCTTTGCTGTTCTTGTCTTTTCTTACTGCTGCTTTTGTGTTTGAAAGGCATGACTGCTCGCTTGGCTTGTAGATGTGCTCAGCTTGTACCTAAAGTAGGTGCTATATATTCCATCGTCTCATCACATGATCAAATAAAGCCTTGACATTGGACAATACCAACACACATATTACCCAGTAATCACCATTGCATATCTGTGTATGGCAAAAACATACCAAAGAAATTAATACATAAATAATTTATCTTTTTTAGTTCATTTTTAGTTTTTAAAAGCATATTATTTTGTTTCAGATTGCTATTGATTGTGTTACAAAGCAAAGGAACACCACGACTGAGATGGATTTGCCTTATATAGCAAATGGCACTGTTTTTAATTTAAAGTAGGTTTTTCTTTGAACACAAGTGTATTTCCGAGGTGGCAAACTGAAATACTCACAAGGACCCGTTTTCCATCCAACACAATTTTGGAGGTCCAGCTTTCTCTAACCATACTGCCTGCACTGTCTATATTTACACCTCTGTGTCAGCATTCAAGAGGTTTTGAGGGTCCCCTAAATGATGGTTATATTAAGATAAGCAGTTTGCTGCATTTATGACTCTACAACATAAAATGCTTGAGTGTTAGAAAGCCTGTTGTAACACATGGTTACGGTTTCACAAAGTCCACAGACCCTCACGTGTGAAATGAGAAAATACTTGTCCAGGTGATGTGATTCAGAAGCAAAGACAGGGAGTCTAAAATGTTGCTGTTGGCTGTAAATCGAGGCCAGTAAAGTTCTGTTCACAGTGAACCACATTAGTCCGGCTCCATTTATGTAACAACAGGAAATTACTGATTGGGATCACTAGTTGTAATTGTGATGTAAAACAAAGCCCTGATTAAATCCTTGTGTTGTAAACACTGCCAGCAAATGTTGTTCATCCAGAGGAAATGACAAATAACATGACTCACATACAAAGCTGACAGCACTGCTATCTTTCCTGAACATTGCCACGATAGAGATTGTATAAATAAATAATTTAGAAAATCTTGGCATTAACTATTAATCCTGCAGTATTAGATTTTTATTGGCCACTTGGGGGCAGTACAACAAGCTGTAAATGCAATACTGACATATTAATCACCTGTTAAAGGGGAACTACGCCCATTTTTAAAATTCATACATGTTTTTTCTGTGGTAGACAGTCCACAAAATATTAGTTAACATGACCAACTCTCTTCTAAATCCAAAAACTAGAGTGCTTAAACTCAAATTTGTCATGTCATAGGGTATAAAGTCTGGAGCTGCTCCATAAATAATAATTGGGAAAGATGTTCTGGATGACACTGAGAGCAGTCAGAGAAATGTTCTGAGTATATGGGTACATTTCTTTTTCATACCAGTTTTTATACTTAAAATTTATGTTTAACAAGCAACCGTGACTTGAAACTATGACATGACATAAAGCTCTGGGGTCAGCTGTTCAAAAAATTTAATCGTGATTAGAATGATCCAGATTTTGAAATCCCATATTTTATTATCCAGGATCAGAAAATCCATCTTACTTTTGTGCCATTTTATCATCAGTCAGCATTGGAATGGATCACCTTGATCCAGATACAAACTTTTTAAGATCACGAAATTCATTTGTTCCAACCTCAATTAAGATTTTTAATAATGTCACTTGATGCTTTAAGGGTTGTGCTGTGTTTTGCTTCTGGTGCTCTGTTGCGTGCTGTTGTTATGTGCAATACTGTTATGTGTAGTGTGTGTTTTTATGTTTTTGTGGTGTATGCTTCATTTCTTCTGGATTATTATTGTAAGGCAGCAATACTTGTGCAGCTCCTGAGTCCAAGACAAATTTCCCTATGGGGACAATCGTATCATAAGTATATCATACCGTATCGTATTGTATTGTATCACTGGCTCCTAGCTACGTACTGTAAAGGAAAACAAGTAGAATAGCCAGCATGGGGGATGCAATTGTTATAAACAACTTTTGACTGTGTCATTACAATTAATATGAAGTGATAAATAAGAAATAATTTAAGTAATTATCTTGTGTTGCTGAATGAGGTAACACATTAGTGACCCATTAATTAAAGTATTGGCAGTACTACTAACTGGATGTTAGTAGGGACATTCTCACCCACTAAAACAAACCTACAGGCTGTAACCCTTTTATCTTGCTGGCTGCAGGACTCATAAAACAAGCTGATTCAAAAAAATTCAGCAGTTTGGTTTCAAGTGTCAGTCTGCCAACAAACACATTGCAATTACAGCTTATCGCCACAGGTGCTGCCACAGAGAACAAAATGATCATCAAGATTGTGACTGCTACTGTAAACACTTTTTGTTAGATATTGACAGCTATTTGGGGGATTATTTTATGGGTACAAAATCCCTTGTTTATTTTACTTTACTGTTCTAAAAGACTTTATTGGCAGTCTAATGTCTGTTTTATCTATGTTAAACAATTCAATTGCATAATATTAATAAATGTATACATATTTGACCAATTTAAAAGTTTTGTTACTGAAATCCACCTTAAATCCAACCTTCTGCTAGAATCAGGCTCGTCCTTATTTTTTTAAATCAAAAGTATCTCAATCCTGCTAAAAAGTTTTGAACAACACATACTGAAGGCTTGATCCAGATCAAAACCAAGACTGTATTGT
The DNA here is from genome assembly GCA_029783705.1 of Chaetodon striatus. Classification (NCBI taxonomy): domain Eukaryota; kingdom Metazoa; phylum Chordata; class Actinopteri; order Chaetodontiformes; family Chaetodontidae; genus Chaetodon; species Chaetodon striatus. The sequence goes on from JAPZEB010000005.1 coordinate 21,569,172, forward strand.
GTGACTGAAAACAAATTCAGAGTCCTCTTTTCCTTTTGAAAAACCTATTTTCAAGATTTGATCCAATCCGATAGCCGCAGTCAAATGACTTCTGATCAACTGGGCCCTGGTGACGTATATGTATGCTGACTATTTAGATCTGTGGCTGCATATTCTCCAGGCAGACTGTCTTCCATTATATGTTTGACCCTTCTGTGTTGTAATCAGCTTGCTTTTAAATAAGGTCTATATTGCTGCCTAATTGATTTCTTCCTCATCTGGTTTGCCATCGAGAACTTTAGCTTTCAATTTCACATCAAATTCAGTAATCTGGGCAACATCACCAAGTTAATTTTCCACCACAAGCGGGACAAAAAGCCAAAACATGCATTTGAAACAGGAAGTATATTATTAGTCATGCCCTACAACAGTCCTGCTTTGGATACACACACAAAGAATACACACACAGAAAAACAACATCTTTTATTGTTTGTATATTGCCTACCAACCATGTCTGCAATTTAGCTCAAGTCAAGGCTGCAAACGACATTAGCCGCAGGTTTAGTATCTTGAATTAAAATAGATTCACTGCAGCCTGCTGTAGTAGGACAGTAAATTATGGGGGCTTTTACTCTTGTGAAAGTGCAGATAGTTGGTGAGTGAGCATTTGTAGATTGGTCCGGAAGAAATAATGTCAGACACATACTGGTGCAGGTCCTTTTGTACAGCAAGAAAAAACCTTGTTAAAACAGACTTGCACTGTACACCCTCTTAAAAGGTTAATCTGACAAATGAGGTGATGACATTAAAATCTGATAATTAAGGAGAAAACAGCCCATTTCCCACAGTGAAAGGCCCCTCGGTGAAATTTCAAGGAAGAAGAAATAACAGAAAAGAGCACTTTGTCAGATCTTCCCGAGCTCTCTGCACTGCAACACATTTTTATCACCTTATGATTTTGGTTTATTGTAACACATAAATCATCTCTGTATCATACTTGAGAACATCCACATGTTTGTTTTACCCATGAGCTGTGACCTCAATACACCAAACAGTCTTTACAGAGGGCCAAAGCATGGGTATAAACAGATAAATATGAGACGTTGACCCTACTGAAATCCCCAGTTTAATTAATGCCAGGTCCCCTCTCTGTAATTTGAAGTCTCCTTTATTAGAAATTTTAAAAGTGCGCTCCCCAGGGACGCTCTGAGTCACAGGGAAATTGTGGCACAATATGTTTTTAATTTCCCAGGAGGTCCTTGCACAGCAACTATTTAACGATGGAGCAGCTTTGCTGAATGAAACTAAAAGGTATGCTTTTTTTTTTTCTTTTGTCATTATGACGGGCCCTAACATGAAATATTCTTCCTATTTGCATGGTCTGCTCTTGTGCTTAGTCAAAGCTTAGTACTACTTACTCTTATTTGCCTTCCACTGGGACATGCATTGTAGTGCTGCTATAACAAACTGCAGTACAACTTTACCCAAATGAAAATCACATTAAACAATTAAAGACAAAGAATTACGAGATAAAAACACTCTGAAAGCTGCAATTTTATTCTCAATTATTTTCCTTTTAATTATGCCATAATTAGGTTTCCTGATTCATTCAAAACACTGAAAGAAATACATTTTTATTTAGTCTTTTTGACATGAGCCTACTGAGATGGAGGACATTAAATCACACAAAACTACACAACATGAAACTACAAAAATGTCAGGCGTCATACAGTTATTTCCAAGACATATTTCCTTGTTGTCCTTAAAGTAAAGTTAGCGAAAACACACAAGTCCCAGAGTGGTTTGCACCAGTCAAATCCACTTATCAGTTTGGTGAAGTCCGGCTTAGACAAATTTTGGGTATAAAGCCTGTCGTTGGTCGCCTATCTCAAACTCCCTGTTGTGACATATAACAAGTCTCACGTAACCAGACCTATATCTGCACCCTGTTTTAGCGCTGTCAGTGAAAAAACAGCAAAAACTTCTGAGCCAGCATCATACACGCTAAAACTTGTTATAATGTGTTATATGTCTTTTTACTTTTGTGAGAATTTGGTGATTTTTATGTCAAGTTCAAGTTCCCTCCCAATATATTTTGCAAGGGCACCATCAATACATTCTGGGATTAGTGCTGCCCAGGATGATTGTGATTGGTTAAAAGACATACAAACAACCCAGAGTGTTGTTTTTTTTCCCTTAGTGTAATACTGTTATGGGTTCAGCCAGACCTGTCACAGTATGAGATAGGTCTAGCTATTCAAGACTAGTTTGTGCGTTAAGTTCTTTTTTTTGCCGCTAGGTAGTTTTACAGTGTTTTGTAACATTCTTAAAACTTAAAAAATTCCTTATCTAGCAAAGATTTTAGTCATGTGTAAACAGGTTGTTAGGAAAAGTGTGTAGTGCTTAATTAATTGTAATGTAATTAAAAGTACTCCCAGCTGACAATTATCAAACATCATTTTGATTAAGTGTCAGGTCACATGTGTTGATTACGTAGTGTTCTGTATTACTTATTTTACTCTGCAATCTTAACACTACAAATGTTAGCAAGCAAACATTAGTTTGCCAGTTTTGTCTGGTCTCACTCCTAGGTTATCAAAACCCACCGCCTGGGCCACAAACTTTGGCATCAGATGCACAAAGCACCCTTTTGTGTCTGTACGAGATGCACAGAGCTTTCAGCCAAATCCAGTGATAACTCATCTGCATCATTATTAGATGGTCAGAGCAATAGAGGTAGCATAAAGAGCATGTAAGTCTGCTTAGGGTTGGTGGATGGGTCGATCAAGCACAGGACTTTGACCCAGAAGACCAGTGTTTGTGTCCCATCAAACTACAACACAAAAGGCTTCAACAGGTGTCACTGTAGTTATACAGATTGTTCAGTCAGCTCAGCAAAAGTTACTCATGTCAGTCAGTGGGTCTATAAGATGTAGTTTCTGTGGCGCACCTCATATTAATTTGTAATGTAATTTCTAAATCTCTTTTTAGTAAACACTTATCCATTAACAAGGCTGAGTCTGAGCACTGTTTTTTACCTATAAGTATTTTCATGTGTAACAATCACTTATCCAAATGCCTTGCCCCACAGAAGCTAAAGGAATAGGTGTCCGTGTTGGTACTGAAATCCTTTTGTTATGAATATTATGAAGACACTTAGTTGTGTTTGCACTGTCCTACATGTGTAACCATTTAAGCTGCTGAAACTTATGTTTGTTTGGCTTTAAACCCAACAACCCTGATCAAGTTGTTCTGAGTGATCAACAAGTGTATCTTTGCAGTCCTTCAAATCATCGGTAAAAACATGAGCAGTCACAGCAACTCAAAACCAGAGAAATGGAATTTAAGTATTTTTCTTCCTCCGAGGTTTTAAAGGTTGAATATTTGGTCAAATCTATTAAAGCCGGATAAAAAAAAAAAGTGGCTCCAAGAGCTTCAAGGTCGGACTGATGCTTTCCACTCAATTTGGTACTCATGAGGATGTCATTTCCTGTGGCAGCATGGTTATTTTGGGGCAGTATTTCCCGACCTTCGTTTTCACGTTGACTTCCACAACCCTATCAGTATGGCTCAACTATCCTTTTATCAACACCGAAACAAAAATACAGTATGTTAGTTTGACCAAGTCATCTCCTTTCCTTAATGAGGATTGTTTGTCTTTAAAATCTTTGATGGTCGTTTGATCACAGCTGTAATCAGACATTATCTCCCCCTCTGCTATGTTTTGATTTGGGTCAAAGCTGTGCGAGTCACTTCACGCGAGAGGTTTGATTCGAAGGATAAGGGTTCATTAAGGCCCTATTTCCCCATGTCTGGACAGTGTGACAGTCTCTCTTGCCTGTATCTTTAATCTTTAGTCCACAGTCTGAGGACACATCCATCATCATGTTCCTGCAGCCTAGGAAGCTTGCTGCTGTTGCTCCCAGCCTTACTGAAAGGGTTCCTTGCCCCGTCCAGTTAAACAGATGTCCTGTCAATATCACTCAAATACCAGCTCAACTCACTGTAGAGCTCGGAGAGACACGTTTTCACCATTTTCACTACAGGAGCTCTGTCTGTCTGAGAAACAGCTCGCTTTTCCATCCTCACATCTCCCCTCCCGCAGTCTGACCTTGCTTTTGAAAACATTAACCTTGTGGGATTTGTGTTTCTTTACTTCGCAGTGATAAGTTCAGGTCGTTCACTTTGGATGGTTCAGGTGCTCATTTAGAAAAGCACATATCTCAGTGTGAGGTTAAAAAAGTCTTTCAATACTTCTGACACAAGACAGCCACCTGATGAAGCAGGTGAGGAGCAGCTCTGATCCACCGTCTTGACAAGGACTTTGAATCAGTCTGTGATTCACAGAATGACGTCTGTCATTTCACCGCATTACTGCACTCACAACAGAACCTACTGATGGACATGAACGATGCAGCGAGTCCTTTCTACATCTTCTGAAAATGCCCTCTGTGCACTCTTCTCATCAACACTGCCGCTCAGTCGCTATTTCAACTGCATGATTTCCAATTTAAGCACTGTCAGTCTCATAAAACATGTCCAACACCTTTTTTTCTTTTTCTTCTTTTTCAATCTATACAGCTTCTACCACTCAGAGTGGCAGCAGTATGTCAATCATAATTTTGTGTATTAATTTACTTTAGCTTTTGGGCTTATTAGCAAGGTATGGTCACAGCTGTCACTACAGTGGTAGTGTTACTAATCACACAATCCATTGAGAAGCTACCTGAAGTAGTTTTGTAGCCCTAACCATAATGACGCCATCCATGGACTACCATTTTGAAAACTCAAGTATGCATTTTAGCCATTGCTATCTTGTTTTTTTTTTGAGCCAGAAGTTACCATATTTGGAAGAGGTTGGAGCTGTGGAGGAGTTGGGGTGGATCTGAGTGAAGCAACTTGTGAATCATAAGCCAATCTTGGAACCCATCAGCTTTCGGTCTGATGACAATAAAACCTTTTGAGGCAGAAGGCCAATATTTCAGGGTGATCTGCTTTAGCCAGTGGATATTCGAGCCAACACTTAGTCTTCCGCAATCTGCGAAAGATTGCGGATACAAGCAGTCTAAATGAGTTTCCTACGTGGGGTGGCTGGGCTCAGCCTTAGAGATAGGTTAAGGAGCTCTGACATCCAGAAGAAGCTTGGAGTAGAGCCACTGCTTCTTCGTGTCGAAAGGGGTCCGTTGAAGTGGTTCAGGCATCTGATCAGGTTGCCTCATGGGTGCCTCCTGTTAGAGGTAATCCGGGCACAAATCACTGGTAGGAGGACTTGGGGTAGACCCCAGGACGCGCTGTGGACACATATCTCATCTGGCCTAGGAACGCCTTGGGGTGCCCCAGGAGGAGCTGAAAAGTGCTGCTAGGGAGAGGGACATCTGGGGTGCTTTGCTTGGCCTGCTACCCCCACGACCCGGCCTCGGATAACAGAAAAAAAATGGATGGATGGACTTCCTCTTCCGCACGCTGGTCATTGCGATTGATCTCTATAAACATGTCTGCATATGAATGTAGATACTTTTACATTACAAAAACTGCATTTCGGCCAATGTGTCCTGCCTCTACACATGGATTGTTTACAATAATTTAAATAGGACTGGTCAATACTACTCGCACTACAAACAAACTACAGTCATAAACCAGAATACTGCGATACCAAAATCTTGTCCAATCGCCTACAGATTCTACCCAACATGCAGAAGCTGTTTCAAGAGATTAATCACAAATGAGCCACACCCTAAAGCATTACCTGCTGTATCGTCTAAATTTACTAAATAAACATTATGCTGTGTTGAAGAAGAAGATTGGGACCATAAACTCATTAGGTCAGAGTTTGCTGAGGTGATAAATCAAGTGAGAGGTACGACCATTTTTTTTTATAGACTTTCATACAATCAGACTTCTTTTTTTGCAGCTAGAGGGGTTGCCCTGTGCTGGCTAATAGAAAGAATGCAGCTTTAAGGCACTTCCCCATTGGGTTTATTTTTCAGACCTGGAGATAACCCCTTGGCTATATATTAGTGCTGGGGTATACATTTTATAATGCACAAGGTCAAAAACTATTTCTCAGGACTTAGTTATGTGTGTGATTTTAATTAAGTTTTATTCACAATTATAAAATCAAATCTATTTTTACATCAACTTGTATTTCCATTAGAATGTACTGTGATGGTGCCCATCAAAAAATCAGTAGACTTGCTGGGATAAGGATAGAAATTATTTAGCTTTGCTGGACACTGACCATGCAATGGTGGGCTATTTTTACTCCAGTTCAGCATGTGTGCTGGTGTGACATACGGGACAGTGTCAACACATTGCTAAGTCAACACTCTGTCAGGCCTTGTGGTTTCTGCTCCCCCAGTGGGAGACTTTAAGCAGACAAAGCACTGAGGACTGCTCCAGGTAAAGCTGTGGACACTGCAACGCCAGTTCCTTCACCTCACATGCTGTTTTGAAGTTACATAAAATTTTGTAATCTGGAGCTTTATAAAGTTTCTCCCTGTAAAAGAGGTGAAGTCCTGAGTCTTCGCTAGTAGATAAGGAGTTTTTTTGTTTTTGGCTTTGATGTTGGAGCTCTAATGAGAACATATTACTACATACCTGTTGGGAAGAGACACACTCAGCAAATCAGTAAGCTGCTAAGCAGCTGTTTGAAGTGCCCTTGCCTGTTCCTGTTGCTTAACATTTTAATGTGGAGAGATACTGTCTTCTAATGTGCTTGTAATATACTGCGTGTTCCTCAAGATGACACAAATCAATAGATATACTAATCCTGGTGTATCCAGTGGGGCATTCTCTTATCCTGCTGGATTTTCACACACTAACTTAAAAATCCGTTGAGTGGTCTTTAGGGCAAGTTTCTTATTCCTGTCAGAAGCAAGAGGGATTATGTACGATACTTAAAGCTTCGCCCACTTAGAGTTGAACTTTTTCTCCACATGAGGCAAAAAGAGAAACTAAAAAAAGACCCGTTTTTACATTTGCTGACATCGTGGGACATGATAAACAAACCTTAAAAACAGGGGCTGTGCAAAGATTGCCCCATCAAACTGGCAGATAAAATGCCTTCTGTTTTCTGTGGTTGTTGACATTTTCTAAACTCGGTGGTGAAGATGGAAGAAATTCTTTGAATGTGAAACTGAACCCACAACAGTGCAATTGTGCCAAAGGAAAAAAAAAGACGAGTGGGGTGCATTGGTGTCGGGTGGAGGGAGCAGGGCGGTTGGGGTTTTATTTCAACAGCTACATAATATATTTATTGTATAAACAGGTTAAAACAACCTCTGCAGCTCTGACAGTGGTGTTAAACTCATATTTCAGCCCTTCATTAGTGAGCTGTCTCTGCACATCTGGGCAGCAGCATGCTGCAGGCAACCACTGAACTCAAATAGGTTAAGAAGGCTGTGTCTATTGCCTGGTTAATCACTGTGTGAAAAGTATAATGTGCCAACCGATGTGTGGGTGACTTCTTAAAGTTCAAATTACAACTTCTCTCTGAGTTTGACATGTTACTATTTGTATCATCGTGAGCAATCAGTGTTAATTTTCTTGTTCAGATAGCAAATATGTGATTTTTGAAAACACTAGCAGTGCCGGCATTCTTGGTCAAGCACTGTTTTTAGGCAGACTGGAGATTATACTTATAACAGAATATATTTGACTTTAATCCACTCCTGTGTTTGCTTCAGTGATCCTCTTACCAGAACTGATTCCACATTAAGGGTGTTTAGAGTTGACATATTCCTGCCTGCTCCCCTCCTTCCATCAATCTACAACTCCAACGCTGCTGTTTGTAGCTATTTTGAGAGTATCCAAAGAGGATAAAACGAGGCACCTGACTGATGGTAAATTATTCCCCCCAATCCTTGAACTGTGCGTCAAAGCTCAGATTTATGACTCAACTCACATCTAAGAGGGCTTGATATCCGACATTGTCACAGAGTAAAGAGTTGGCGTGTAATTGAATTGAAAAGCACAAAGCCAGTGGTAGATCGCACTGGAAATTCCCAAAGCCTGAGGATTTGAAACCAAGTCACGACCCTAGTAGCCATAAGTGCCATCCAAGTCAAATCCCAGTCGCTTGCATGTGTCTCTCTCTGTCACACGGAATCCAAATTCCCCCATCAATTGTGGCGGTGGGCGACACGATCCCTGACAACTTTTCACATCAGTCTGGGGATTAGAGGCATAAGGTTTACGCTGGCCTTGCCAGAATCCAGGATAACATTTTTTGATTCAGCAATTTAAACTAATTTCAAGGCTGGCTCTGCAGCAATTTTCTGGATCAATGGAATGTCATAGCTCACTTGGTCACTAGCCCTCTTATCGCAGGTACCTAACACAGGGGGATGCTATGCTAATTGCCTGGTTTGGAGAGCAGGGGATCTTCATTTCCTCCATCTTAGCCTGACGTCTGACAGCCAGAACCAAACATTTGATATGACTGATTATAGTTGTTACCTGACAAACAAAAGCCTATGCACGCACAGACAAAATGTTGACATGATATGTTGTGTTGTTTACCTCGAAATATATTTTCAGTGAAGAGCCAGCCGCTATTACCAGACACTGCAGGAAATTCAAACTCTGATGTGGCAGAAACTACAAATGCACAAGTATAAAAATAAATCTAGTGTAAGACTAACAAAAATGTGGTGTTTCAAACATAGTTTAAATTTACTTTTAACATAAACCTTGAGCATACATAGTTGAAATGCATTGACTTCAGAGTGCATGCTGACTGAGGCAATGCTGTGCCATACAATGTATGTAAATATATACTATTCCATTTTAGAGGGCTCTTAAACACATACATTTTTTGATTGCTATCCAGTAACCATGAAACCAGAGAACTGGACATGTATTGTTGTAAGTGTGGCTGGAGCTCCGAACAGTGGAGCACAAAATAAATAAATAAATAACTGCAAATCATTTCCGTAGTGTGGCTTCAGGGTGGCACAGCTGAGGACATTATCTGTTGGACTATTTA
>JAPZEB010000005.1:21579642-21590201 GCA_029783705.1 Chaetodon striatus
TGGTTGTCTGTTTCTATGTGTAAGCCCTGTGATAGTCTGGCACCCTGTCCAGGGTGTACCCTGCCTCTCACCCAATGTCAGCTGGGTGATATTGGGTGACCCTCAAGAGGATAAGTGTTTACAGAAAATGGATGGATGGATGTTTTTGGCACTTTGAGCCCCACATGCTGAGTGCCATCTATTTTCACTGTAATTGACAAAAGCTAGACATCTTTTCGGCAGATATCTCGAACACTCGGCATAACACCAAAACAATCAAGACTGATAAATAGCACTACAGGGAAGAGAAAAAAAAAAGTGTTTTTGATTTTGAGGCACACTGTTTCTTTACGGTGGATAAAAAAATTAATAACAACACTGTTAAAAGTCATTGGAATACTATAACACAGTTCAGAGGATAGATCTGCTGTTTGACGGACAGTTTCACACAAGCTAATTTTGCATATCAATTAATAACAAGAGGAAGAGTTATAGGCGTTGGCAGGAACACTGCCCTGTCTCAGACTTTTGGACCTAATTAAAATGACCTGGCATCCAAGCTTTTCTAGCAGTATATTCATGCAGAAAATGGGCAACCCTTAGCTATGATACCCAAAGAAATAAACAGACCAACAAAACAAATCCGCATCCCAGGCCTCAGGCTACAAAAACAATTACCAGAAAATCCATTTATACATATACAGCTTCCTATTCTTTTAATGACTCTATTAATGATAACATTCCATTGACTGGGCAAGGTCCCAACTCTATTGTCCGTTTTTTTTTTAATAGAGCAAAATGAGAGAAAACGTTGTTTTGAGATAAACCGCCTGTTGTCTTTACAGAGCAAATCTGCAATAAAAACAGCAGTTATGCATCAGAATGTGTGAGACATCAGACAGCCCAGTCGATACTGTATTTGTTTACACCGACAACTTCATCCAAATGCCAGAATCAGGAGAACAGAAATCCTAATCTGTGCTTGTATCTAACTACAATTTCTGGAGGTGATTCTCTGACAATGTTGCTTGGGCAGATTTAACAGGCTCACAGTGCCTGAGCCTTTTCATAAAAATGAGATTTGCAGATATGAAAATATGTCCTCCGTCCTGGATAATCCCCTTAAGAACTGTTGGTGTCCACAAATAGCCATTTTCAATCCAACAGTTCCAAGAACTATAAGCCCCAGGAAAAAATTTGGGGACCACATGTTCCTCTAATGCATCAGTTTTTGTTTTTCCACTTCATCTGAAAAATTGTGGGCAAATGAGACTGCTCTCAGATGAAAAAGCATCTGGGTACTTTCAAATGTCACCTTAGCATGTGTCGAGACATTAACACAGAGTCATCAAGATGTTCTCTGGACAGGAAATGTGCAAAGGTGGAGAGGGAGATTAAAAAACACCAGAAAGCCCAGACAGCTGTCTCCAAAGGGGACTCTTCTTATCGGAAAAATTACACCATCAGTCATTTGTTCAAATGCTTTCAAGCAAAGGCAGAAGAAGTGTGACGTCTTTATACAGCTGCAAAACAGAAGGAAGGAGGTCAAGGTGGCTGGGTGTTGAAAGCGTGTGACGTCGATTGCAATGTCTGATGTCTGTTTCTTTTGGAAAGAAATATAATGTTTCCCAAAACGTTATGACTACAATGTTTTCCTGGTGTTCAGTATAACCTGAACTTTGAAGAACTGATCACCCCCAAATTATCATTTGCATATCAATTACTCAGCCCATGTTACCTTGAATTCATGAAGAAAACTTACAGCAATACGATATGAAAGTCTCGGTTTACAAATTCTCACAAAAGTCGTGCAGTATAATCAAAGTCTCATTTGTCCTGCTGTAGACTCAGAAGTTGCCAAACATGCATTTTCCCTGGAACATAACTATTTAAAACACTTATGCATAAACAGTCCGGGGCAGAAACAGGGAGTGCACCCGGCCAAGCATGTGTGTTTTGACTGCTCGTTCATTGGCCAGGAGCTTTGCTGTCGTCTACCCACACCTGTCGTTCCCTGACAAATAAAGGAGGTGGGAGGCGGGATTTTAGTGGAATGCACGAGCAGACTTCAAATGCACGTGCTTCCCCAGGTGCACTTCTCGTCCCCGTTTATATGGCAGTAATAAGGGTTTGGTAAAAATGCATGTGTTATTGTACTGAGCACACAACTGGATAAATGAGACTTGGATTATTTTATTTGTTTAATTATTTTTGATGTTTTTGCTGCTGTTAAACATGATCCCCTTTTACTCCAATTCATCAAGAATTTTCTTAATTTTTAAAATTTTCCATTTACCATTAAGGCATGCGAGAAAAATAAAGTTTTCACACATTTTAGGTAACACAGGGTGAGTAATTGATATACAAATGATCATTTTGGGGGTGAAGTGCTCCTTTAACAGTAAAGGTAGCAGATAACAAAATGCTTCAGAGTAATTTACAAAAAAATATGAGAATTCAACAGCCATTTTAACATTAATGACATAAAAAAAATCCCTTCCCTAATTCTATTAGTGACAGTAAGAAGCAGTGGTGTGATCTGGATGAACACATTTTGTAGCACTGGTGAGGTATTTCTTTAAACGTCTATAAATCAGTGCTAAAAAAGTGTTCTGTTGTGATTTTGCGATCTCTTTTCAAGCTTAAAGACATTTGTTTGTAAAAATGTTGTATGTCAAAGATAAAATGTGAATATTGTGTCTGAGTTTTTCACTTATGTGTGAAGTGTTAAACATATAACATATTTTTTACTTTCCTGAGAGCACTTAGAGCAAACGACCAGACAAATTGACAAAATATGGGACCATGTTTTTAGCTTTTTAATTGAGGCAATACTGTATTTCTTCCTTTGTGGTAAGCCCCAGCTAGCAGCGTTAATGCACAGTTGATCGCTAATGACAGGTGTATTTAGTGATCATGGGATTTTAATGGCCACTTATCCCTGGCTGTCAAAGGCAGAGTCTACAGAAAGCTGCTGGGAGCCGCTACAGCAGCTGTCTGTCTGCCAAATGGGCAGCTTTCTGCTCTCAGCCTCTCCGTTTCCCTAAAGTTTCTGTTTGACTTTGTTCTCTTCATGCTATTGAACAACAGACTCATTTAACTCTACGGAACATCTGTGTCATTGTTCATGACGGCCCTCTGTCATTTTTATATCAAAGCAGTTTCAGCAAACCTGTTGTCCCTTATTTCTTGAACCATCGAGGCGATAGATGTGGACATATTTTTTAACATGCCGTGAAACACAACACAGATTAGTTAATCACAAAGCTAATGAAATCCATTAATCCCTCTTTTTGCTCTTATCAAGAGTTTATCGGATTCAGACCCTGCAACCTGCAGATAACACCAGTTTTTAATAATTAAGAGTGACTGCCAAAATAATCAGCCATCAGCGTATTAACATTTCAATAACAAAAGGTCTATCAGAGGAAAGCATTGCAATTAAATCTATTAGTCGTCCGACATTCATTCTGGATATTTGCAATTGGGAATATATTTAAAAACTGATACACATATGCCTTTTGGAGATATACCTTTGAAAAATAAATAAGTGTAGATTCTCATTGTAAGAGAGCCTGCGGTGTGCTGGTTCAGTGTCATGCATCTGCAGGGAAAGAGCAAACAAGTCTTTGCATGGTACAGTGTGTATGTGGCTCATTGGCTTTACATTGGACAAACATAAAAGAAGCAAGTAATAAAATGTTTTTATTTTTGTGCTTTGACATGGCAGGAATGCTATTTGTTGTAAAATAATGAGAAGGTGAGATGAGGGGGCTGGCAGTTCACCTTTGAACTGTGTATCTTGGAGAAAAGAGGTAAGAATGCATTTTCTCTCTCGCTTTCCTTCGGCAAAGAACATTTCTCACCGTGATTCTCGTGGGGAACCTTCTAAAACACATCCAACACCCACATAACTTCGATTTAAGATCTGCACCTCAGCTAGTAATATCACAGACTAACATTTCACAGTATCCTGCCCTGATGCTTTGTCTTTTGTAACTGCTGGTGTGATTACCCCTGGGGCATCGATCCTCTGTGTACCATCAGGTCTTTTTTACGTAATGATGGTAGGAAAGCGGTAAGCTACAGGTCACTCAGCCCATGTTTAGCTCACATATACGCCAAACATTATACAATATCAGCGAACGACATCCATCACTTCAGACTGCATCCATTTATTCTTTGGATCAATTTATCCCTTTTCTCTTGGTAACTTCACACATCTAATCAAGCCACATTTGAAATGCCAGTGCTTTCATTGATTTCCATTAGCGCAGTTCACATCCCTTGGGTAAGGGCACAAGGCACGTTGGTCAGGATATTTGAACACTCAGATTGTTTAACACACTTCAATGCCTTTGGAGATCACTGTGACCACACAGTCTTATGGTGCACTTCAATGTTACTTTCTTCAGCCAAGCAGCGCTATACTTTATGTAGATCTGATTAAAAAAACCAACAATCCATGATACGCTTTTTTTCCACTCAGTGACATTCATTCCCACTTTTCCACCTACCTGACTACCTAAGGAGCAGCGCTACAGTGGTGCCTCAGGTCCATTTGGAAAACAAGAGATGATCGGCTCATTCCCCGCAGGATAGTAGAGAGAACCAGAGAGCCGGGCCTCTTCCGAAAGCACGCAGCACTAAGAGCCATTCGATGGTCCAGGGGACATACTTGAATGTCATGTTGGATCACGTCACACATACTGGGAATAAGGTCAGCATCGAAAAGCGTGGAAGACCTCAGTGGCTACAAGGACGAACCTGAGTCAAGATGGTGGAGGGGGTGGCGGTGGCGGTGGCGGGGGGGATTATTAGACAGCCGCAGCTGCTTCACAAGGAGAGAGAGTTGCACTTTAAAAGGGAATTTCTCTGTTTCTCAGTGAATGGAGCCAAAGAAACAAAAAGGCCCTGTATATACAGCAATTACCTCACACAATCTTGCCAATGTACAAGTTGTCAGACCTACGGTCAAAGTCAAATGCCTCATCCCTCACAGATAATGTAAAATGCTTTCCCTTACAATAATCTCATCAGCAACAGGCAAACGGAGCTGTATTATCAATCCTGCACTTGGTTTTAAATTGGATCAATATAATCACTGGATAAGTTGGTGTTTAATTTAGGACCCAAGATAAAGCTCTACAGACTATTATTCCATAATAATGTAGCTAGATAAAGCAACAGTGTTTAAGTTATAAATCATAAATGAAATAAATCAATTAATATTTAATGTAAAAAATAATGACTAATAATGTAATAACACTTTTCAATAGTTTAGTTATTAGATTTTTGGTTTATCCTGTGAACACATTTTCAGAAGAAAAAGCAATTGCTAAACCCAAACGCCAGAGAAAATTCTATATTTCTGAAAACCAAAGATATGTTAAATTTGCACTTTGTTCTGAAGCGGATTACAATGGAGCACTTAAACAGCGCTGTGGTTAACATATGGCTAGATGAAGGCACAAACACTCCTTGGTTATCAGGAAAAAAATCATGTTTCGGCTTAAAATACCTCATACAGGGGGCACAGTCCAGGCAAGAAAAGCAGCAATGACTAAAAAACGGCTTTTCTTGGCACTATCCACACAGACATATATCGCTGCTTGGTCATGGACTTTCCACGTCTACATCTATGTGCAATGTATTCCTGCGTCTGTTGTTGATGTAATGGGACACTGTCAACTTCAGCCTGTTACATGCATTGTGTCTTTTCATAATACACTTCCGTTTTCACAGGAAATCGACAGTTTGCATAGGGTCTCTTTGAAAGCACCAACGCACTTGGTTAAGTTTATCCAACACATGCACACAGTTAGATCTAAAAAAAAAAAAAAAATAGTGTTTGGCTTTACATTCACACAAGATGCTAACACCGGCCTCCTAGGTGAGAGTCAGTGATTGTTGGACCCATCCACCAGTCCTCCCACCTGCCCTACTTGGACTTTTTGCCCCCTTAACTTATGTGGTTGTTGGGCCTCATTTCCCCTGACGCCATCAGGCTCCGTTACACACTGATGGTCATGCCAAGGTAAAAGGACGGCTCTTCTTATTGGTGTCTGATGCAGGAGTAACTAATCAAGCGCCGGTATTTGATGACTTCAGAATGAGACCGGGTTGAAAAAGGCGATGGAAACACAGCAGTGACTCACTACAGCACCACTGATTTTGTTGTTTGTTGGTCTCAAACAGTGCTCAGCAGCTTGGCTTGAAATGTTGTTTTTTCTTGAAATTTGAACCAGTCAGATGGGATAGCATATTACATTTTCAAAAGTTACACTTTATCAATACATGGTTATTACATATTTAGTAGTTGAGTATAAATTGTAAGGGAATCCTGGAATTAAGGGTTGTGGGTGTTAAACGCTGAATTAAAAAGCATATTATTAGTATATGAACAAACAAATTATAACTGACAAAAATATGTTTTTTTAAAAAGATTTCAGGACGACCTCCATCATTTGTGACTTAGGACAACTGACTGACAGATCAATTATAGACATGAAATTGGCCCAACCCAAGAAAATAACATGCATAATATCGATTTGCATGGTGCAGTATTTTTATGTCCACATCAATGTGAAGGCACTAAAAATACACTGGCATGGGTCGGTTATATACAATGAATACAAAGCAATCAAGACTCTTTTTGCTGCTTTATCCATCCTGCCATCAGCAGGAAAGCTAAAATCATCCATACAATTGTTCAGCAGAAAATCCTAGCAGGGTGTTTCTTTGTCACCTGGTTTGTTCTTCTGACCGCTGGCGTGATGATCATGCCTCTAAACTGCCAAGATCAAGCACAGAGCTATACGTGCCTCAGCTAGCAAGAGTATCCCTGGGAATGCTTTTGTCAGCAACATGTGAGCGCCTCCGCTAAATGTCAGCTAACAAGGCTAGAGGAAAAAGAAGTGCAAGCTCATTAAGACGTGCTATGATCTCCCTGGCCTCCAGCTGTATCACCAGGTAGTTGTAAAGAGAATTTAGCCCCGGAGAAAGTCAATGAAGTGATGATGAAAATGAGCCCCCCTGATGCAGCTGATTGATTTTTTCAGTGAAAAATGGCAGGTGCGTAGGGAGTACTTGTCGGCACTGAACAAATCGCAGAAGGTATGGGGAATCGTTTTCACTAGGTGTTCTCACGCTACCTGAATTTATCTTGCAGAGTGAGGGGATACTGGTCCTTTGCCATGAGTTGCGAAGCTGAAAGAGTGTTTTGACCTTGACTAAAAAATCTGGAACAATCACAGATTAGAAATATCACCCTGGCTTTATTCCTTTGAGAGATCATCCACAGTTACCATTAAAAAAATAAAAATGTTAGACAGCCCAGAGAAAATGTATTTAGGGGAAAAGATCTGCAAAGCTCAGAGCAATTCAGCTTGCAGCTACAGAGCCCAGCAAATATTTAGACACTGAATCGATATTGATACTACAACCTGAGTAAGGGTTAAATGAAGCCTGAGTAAATACAGCACCAAAACAGCACTAAGATGATGTCTGCAGTCATCCATAACTGCCTCCTGCATGACTCTGTGATATCAGGACCAAAATATTACCATCTTGCAGCAATATGCAGCTGAATCAGGTGCTTCTCAGATCAAGGACAGTGAGCTTCAGAGGGAAAAAAAAGCACTGGAGCACATTCATTGATTTGCAGCCTTTACTACCGCGAAAAGACAAGTTTTGACTCGTTATGTTTTTTCATTAGCATCAAAATGCACAAAGGCATCAAAATTCTCATTTTAAAGGAACTGTATCCAACAATAACAGCAACATGCAGGTGGCTGAACTGGTGGCTTGCAGCATCAACAGTGCTAACAACTGCAACTGTGCTGAAAAAGCTAACAGTGTTAACCTGTAAACCTTAGGGTGGGTGCTATGCTTCCACTTTGCCGCTGTCTGATCAGCCTGAGTTGGAGTGGCATTATCAACGTTAACCACTGTATGACAGCAGTGTAGAGCGGCAGCAATCGGCCAGCCAGTGTTTAGTGTTTGCTCTGCTAGTAACAGGGTCTAAAGGGCAACAAATACTGGATGTGTCTTGCTGTATTTCACATCTCCACAACAGAATATAGACACACTATACAAGACATTAATAAAGTAGCACAGCTATTTAGTATTACACTACACTACACTACACATTCAATTGGTGGACTAAAAACAAATGATCAAAGTTGAAGTAGTAGAGTCTGAGATATAGAGTGCTCCAGGACATCTTTCTGTAGTTTTTTGAGGCCGACACAGCAGTTAGCATCATTCTGGTTATCTCGTTAAAAAGCCTCTGGGATTTTTCCACTGGATTCTGTATTATTGAGGAAAATAAACTCTGTGGTAAACAAACATTTATTACACTAACACGTTTTGCTCAGCAAGATAACTTTCACAAATGAACACCTCTTTATGATTTCTGAAGCATAAATTCAATTGCCAGACGTAAAAAACTAACGTTAGGCTATACACATGCTACACCACAGTCGCTTGACTAACATCGCCACCATAACAATACTGCACAGTGTTCAGCGCTATGAAGTTCATTAAGCCACTTCTTAGCAACAGTCTTTTTTAAAAGACACATACTAAAAGCCTTAACATTTAAGAGTGGGGTATTTACTAACGTATCTTATGTTGTAAAATATGAAAGTCTCTTAAGCTTTCATTAACTAAGACATTATTTCAGGCATCTAACCAAACCCATCTAAAAAAAAACACTTTGAGATGAGGAAACTGGGAGTGGCAAAATGCTAACTCTTTTTCAGGCTTTAGGACTCATTCCTGGGGCAGTCTATATTTTAGTCCAAGAGTGCTGGATCTTACATTTCCCATGATGCAACTCACTCATGAAAAAAGAAAAACCTAAGCTGAGTATCCAACATGTACACCCTCCTCACGTCATCATTTGTCTGCTGCGCGGAGTTATCTAACTCTTTTTTTTGTACTTGTTACACAATGATTTGTAGCACTTTGCTTGTGAGCAGCCAAGTTCAACACTGTGACGCAATACACACCATCTCCATATTAAAACAATGTCATTACTGGGATACAATTGTTACGTTTCTGGGGCGTTGAGGCCAGGAAAATTGGTGTACTTCAACGTGATGATGTGCAGCTACCCTAAATGACTCTAAGATTGTGGCAGGTGTGTGGGTTCACCCTCACCCCTTTCCACCAATACGGAATGGGTTCTGTTCTGGTTTGGGCACCTAATTTTGAACTGTTACGAGCATTTTGGCCAAAAACTAATTGGTTCAAACTTAAAGTTGGTTTCCAGGTTGAACCAAGAATGAATAGAGGTTCCTTGATCTGAAGAATGCACCCTGATGACATCACTAGGTGGAAAATATTCTACAGGTTGGAAAGAGAGGATGGAGGAGGCAACAATGGAAAAGGTTAGGGAGAAATGATGGGAAAAAAGTGCAGTTGTCCATGCTTTTTTTGAGGATAAAAACAAATACCTGTCAGAACTGAACAAAAGCTGGCAGGTAATCAATGCAATCCACCGTGTTGCTACTACTGTTTACTTCCATTGTGCATTGTGCAACGCCCTTTGATGACATCTTTCATAACAATTCTGCTCAAAATTGGTGGAAATGCAGGCAGGTTTTGGTAGAAAGCACGACAGCTTCAAAATCCTGGATGAAACCGGTTCAAGAACCAGAGCTAATTTGGTAGAAAAGGGGTTGTAGAAAACAAAAGGTGCCAAGATCATCTCTAAAATTACAAGAAATTGTGTACAATATTCATGTTCTGAAAAATGTGCAACTATGACTCCAAACAATGATCATGTAGTGGGAACTAACTCTACATTTTTACTGTCACAAAATCATCAGCACGTCCATTCCATCTAAACCTGTTTGAACTTACCCACTTCCTACATTTTCTTAAGTGCTTGCTGCAAGCTTTCAGTCAGTTACATGGCTGTAAATAGGGAGTGAAAAGATTAAATGTAAAAACAGAGAGAAAGCATCTCTAATGGCAGCATCTTAAAGTATCTTTCCAGCTGTTTTTTTTCACTGGAGTGGAAGAGGAGAAGGAGGTGGGTGGTAAGAGGAGGGGTGGTGAACAGATGAACTGATGGCCTTTTGCTGTGTTTTACAGGACTACAGCCTGGCCAGGATTGTTCTCTGCTTCCCAGAAGACACCAGTCAGCTGCTGGAGGCTAATGTTAATTAGAGCCTGTCAGCAGAGCAGCCTTTAAAAAAGGGTCACAGAAAAGGTCAGTGTGCTATATTGTAATTATTTTACATGTTTAAACCGCAGCCTGTTTTTCTCTCAGAAATCTGACACCAGCATGATCTTTTTTTACGGAGTGGAATTTGTCTGTCTGCATAATAGAAAAGGGAGCTTCAGCCGCATTTAGTGTTGACAAAACTATGTGATTTATTATCTAAAACTGAGTCTGAAAAGCAATTTAACTGTTGTTGACTGACTGTTGACGCATACAGCCTTTGTGATGGATGACTTTTAAAAAAAAGTTAAATATTATCTGTGTACTGATAGTGATGAAACTGGAAGGAACTGATGGAAATTACAAGACTGTCCCTCACAAGAAAAATGACAGCATTTGTCATCAT
>JAPZEB010000005.1:21595066-21605461 GCA_029783705.1 Chaetodon striatus
GAGGAGAGAAAAAAACAGATAGAAAAAACTGAGATCAAACGATAAAGCTTAACACTGCTGATCAGATTTAAATCAAGATTATGTGACTGCGTTGCCTATTTCTCACCTAAAATGTTTTAAGAAACATATATCAGCTTTGTCTTTCACTGTAATTTCGAGATTGTCTGTTACCAGCCTGCCATCATATTGTTTCCTATTTCATAACAGCCAAGCGTGCCTTACCTCACCCACCTATGGGAGCATTTATTGGTCCAGTGCAACGCATTTCATTTTGGTAGTTGTAGGTTTTCTACTTATTGAGCAAATGGGAATGCCATCTGCTTTTTCCTCTGTTTTCTCTGGTCATATTGTACCAATGTCAAAAGTATTTGCAATTTTCTACTGAACGGACAGCCCAGTTTTATAAGACCATCTTTCCAGCATTGAAATGCTTTTTAAAGAAACTGTAGTTTATATGGGTGTTATCTGAATGTTTTCTGTCTATAATTCTCGGTAGCTGCACTAAATCCCTTTTAGAGAATTTCTAATCTTACCAGGTTGTATTTATCTGTTTCTTAAACCTTTTTTTTCCAGCTGGCATGTGATTTAAAAATATTCAATGGAAACTTATGTCAGAATATATATTTTTTTCAAATAACTGAAGGCTATTACTTCTAGTTTATGAAGAACAGATTTTAAATAAGCATGCTGTGTGTTTCTCAGCTAAACAAAAGTATAGGCCAGAATTAATTTAACAGCCTGATTAAATTATTCATAATATGCACTGTGTATTGTAACTTGTATTAAAAGACCTGCCAATCAATTTGGAAATAGTAACAAGGTTTCAAAGTGGTTATAATTTTGGTTGTAGTGGTTTCCTTTTGATTACATTTGGATCAAATGTTTGGATCAAATTACACCTCTGATGCAATTTGCTGCAAAGTAAGACAAAAGTAATAAAATGTGATCGCCAGATAGGATTTATTAATCAATATATCCACATTGATTTATATTAATTCCATGGAGCAAAAAGAGGAAAACTGTCTAGAGACTCCATCACTTGATACAAAGGCTTTATACAATACTGCCCTGAGAACTTCAACATCAAGCCAGAGCACGACAGTTTTATGCTTTGTTAGTAAAGGTCAGGCCGGCACATTGATGATGTGCTTATTATCTGTCTCAGCGGCAATCTGTTTAAAATTACCTCATTATGTTGATGACCAAATCAAGTGCACCCCTGGGCCCCATGCACTCCTCCTTAGATACTGCTTATGCCAAGTCACGGGCTACCAGTGCCATCATGTTAGACGTGATGAGAGCTGTAGGGCATCTAATACTACATGTATGCCAGCTAAGCCATGACACGATATTAATTACATGGAAGCCCTCCTTGTCAGGCTGTTTGATCTCCTTATTAGGTTCACAAACAGGTGAGGCTTCGGGCTCCTTCACCCATTCCAAGCGTGATAAGTGTGCAATGAGCTAATGAATTGGAAGTTTTCCAAACATTTGTTCAGTCATGAAATTTAAAATTGCCATAAAAAAAACAATCAATATCCTATATTTTAGCCTGCATGTATAAACCATATAATTATTGTTTTTGTTGCATTCAAAGCAGGTTAAACAAAGAGAGTATAAGCATTACATTAGATCTATTTTCTCTGTGCAGGCAGGATGTTCATGTGGTGGAAACAAACTTGAAGGATAATGATATGCCAATGGAAATTCGACTTGAAGCAGCACCTTATATCATCCACGTTCTGGCACGACTTTGGATTTCATAGTTTAAAGGACGAACCAAACCTTGATGACTAAACTGCCTGCAGATTCATGGCAAAGTTTTTGTCTCAAAAGTATAAAAAAGAAGTCAAGATGGACTTAAGTTAGAATTTACTTGTGGGTTGTCATTACAGTATGAATATACCTAATCAGTAACATAAAAGTTGGAGAACATCATTTGTGATTCATTGTTTTCTGTAGTATTATTTGGAAATATGCACTGTAGTCTGGATCTGCTCTGTTAATTAGCACTTAACAGAGTAATAAAAACACGTCCATTATCATCATTATTATGTCTTGAGGTAATCCATCCAACATGCAAGGCACATCTCCCCACCACAGAGAGTTAAAGGCTGAGGAATATGAGGCAACCAGTGGCTTTACCTGACAACAGACTTTGGAAACATGCCTTTAAGGTCTGCTCTGATATTTTAGAATAATATATTATATAAAGAGCATTTCACATCCCCACTCACCTTCCAGTAACGCTTTGAGTTGTTGATGTGCAAAGATTGTAGTGTAGCCTGAAGAAAAACTCACGTCAAAATCACATCAAAAGCTTTCAAGCAGTATTGAATTAGTATTTGCAACATTTTTTCACCTACAGTAGCTCAATTGGTTATTCACTATTCATTTTACTCAATTTCCTCTGTACTTTGTTTGTGCTGAACTGCACCCGAGTGAATGCTTTCATGCAGAACATGTAAGTGGCCACCCAAGTTCTTATTGATTAGGCTATAGCACACTGAAAGATCAGACACTCACGATCTTTTGACAGAAATCAAAAGCAGTCAAACCTTGACACTTATCCCACTGGGATCTGTACTATTAAACAGCTCTGTGTGATGGGGCACTTGTATAGCTGAAAACATTTGACAAATACCAACAAAAGAGTCAAATGAAAGAATCGTTTGGCAGTGGGCCTGAATATACAGCTGATATTTCAACAGAGTAAAGGTTAAAACTGCCCCCAAATCCACAAACATGAACACAACAGGACATCCACAAGGTGGGCAAAACTGAGTCTACAAGCTATAATCACGCTGCAGCCACATTAAATGCAGGTTTTTAAAAAGACTGTTGAGAACCACCCAGATAATTCTGACCATCATTAACCTCTGGCTGACCCTAATTCAGTTTCACAATCCCCAGGATTCTGAGGATTAATGCTACATTTAAATAATTAGGGTCAGCAATGGACAAACACCACATATATAAAACCTGAGCTGACATGACCGCTATTGAATTTGATAAGACTGTGCAGCCACAATGAGCTGTCATCCTATATGGAAGCGGTGGATAAAAATGTGGCAGGAAATAACATGTTGATTAGTCTGTTTTATGCAGCAAGCTGTTCTGTTTTATTACAGCCCACATGGACTGAATGCCATTCACAGACAAGTACATGTTAATAGGAGCACAGCCTTTAAGTTTGTAACTGGTATGCACTATAACAACAATTCAACAAGTACTGGTTCTAATTTAAAAGACAATCTTTGAGAAGTGAAGCCTAAGCAAGTATTATCGCCTGTCATTACAATGTGCAAGGGTTGAATGGATGTTTGTTGAGCTATTGACCATGAACAGACCTCTAAAAAGACTAACTGCTCAGCACTAAATGGAAAACAGAAAAATTAGTGACAAGCTGGTAAACATAGTGAAGGTAATAGCAGCCAGGTATCAGATTTAGATCCACCTCAGTAGTTGGTAGGAGCACAGGGCAACAAGGAGAGTGACTGTTAGATATTAGCATCGCAACTGATTGCTAGTGTCACTTGCTGGAGGAGTACATGTGTCACAAAGTTATGATGTATCAATGACTATCTTTACATGCATAAAATATTTCATTGGTTGCCCTTATTCAGAAAAAGACAATATTGCTACTCAGCTGTTTACATGGCCAATAAATATGAATATCCCACCAATATTGACATTTAAATGCAGCCGTGCAAACTTGGATTAACATCCCCTAACATGCCGTTTACAATATGGTAAAGTGGAATGGCTAGAGCTGCTTGTGTCATTTTGCTTTCTTTGGGTCTTATCACTTGAGTCTTTGAACAGAAAATCCCACACACTGCTCATGCTCAGCTTCACACCTTATTAGGAAAATCTAACGTTTCGGTCCTCCTCGTCCTTCTCAAGAGTGTTTCTCACCATTATTTCCAACATTGAGCTTTCTCTGTGTCAAAATAGGACTTTTTAAAAGTTTTCCACCAGTGATGGAGTTGTTCAGTTGTGCGAACACAGCCTCCCTGTGTCATTCTTTCAACCACCTTCTTGAAAATGTTGGCGTTGCGATACTTCCAAATATTTAAAAACCTGTTGATATCAAAGTATTTCATAATATTTAAAAGTAGCTGTGTTTCTCCTTCTGACCAAAAATATGGGCCTTTCTTTTGGACATGTATCTCTACCCCACAACATTATCTATTTAAACTGTTGGCTGGTTGGTTTGTGTACAACGTATCCATGACAAGGCACAGAGCTGACCGTAAACAGGCAAGAGGTCGTGTGTCACAAACTTAGGTTAAATCCCCAACTGAGACACATATTCTGAATGTGCTGTATATATGTCCAAAGAGTGCTTCTAAAACCTGACTAATACCAGCACATCCCAAACGTCTTAATCAGATAATGGTACATTCAGAGAAGGGAACTCAGAATAATAGTGGAATATTAGTGTGCATGTAAACATAGTCGATATTGTTTTTAAAGCTGCTTCTGCTGCACCTCTGTGGCCAAAAATTAAAATAAAATAGAATAAAATAAAAACACTGGTAGGTCTAAAGGTAGCCTGAGCAGTAGCAATATGGAGCAATGTTTTTGTTTGTATCTTGTGCACGCACATGAGGACACCCGTACACAGTCCCGCAGATGGTTTGCTGCTATTTTGCTGATTGACAGCTTGTGGTGATAACATGCCAAGAAATGGAGCAATGCATCAATTTAGGCAAAGAAGAAGATGACTACTAGCAAGCAAACATGGAGGTAAACAATATAGGTTTCAAAGGAAGAAGGAAATGCATTTCACATATTTATTATCATTATGGTCCGACTCTCTGGAATTTTTACCACAAGAACTGAGGTCTTACACCACAGTCTTCTTTAAAAGCAGAGAAAACACATATCTTTTTTGCAAGCTTTAACTTGGGTTTAAATTGTGTGGCTCATTTGAATTAGTATTGTTATTATGCCCTTTTTCAATAACACCTTCTTATTTTCTTCATGTTTCATTGTAATATCTTATCTTACATGTTTATGTATTTTTAATGCCTTCTTATCTTACATGTTCTCATCTTGAATGTTTTCATCATGTATGGTCTTTGTTATTTTTGCCTTTTATATGAAGCACATTGAGTTTAAGCCTGTCATATAAAAATTATTCATTCATTCATTCATTCATTCATTCATTCATTGTCCATAACCACTTATCCTTTTCAAGGTCATGGGTGACACTGGGTGTACTCCACCTCTTGCCCAGGACAGGTCTGCTGTATGAAATGTACTATTTAAATAAATTTGTCTTAACTTTGATGTGTTTAAGCCCTCGAGGACACACACTGTGTTTGGGTGAGAAAAACTGAAAGTAAACACAACTTTGTCTACAAAGAAAAATCAACAAAGTGCCTTTGATAAAGATGCCATTAATTGTGAAAATGTACATATTAAAAATTAAATGTAAACATCCAACTGTCATATTTACTGTGCGTCATTCGCTGTAGCAGGTACTGTAAGACTGAAGGCATACAGTATCTGTGAGCACTGAATATAAAATAACCCCCTGCATAACGCAAGGCGTTATTCCCACCCTCATCAATCCACTAGCATTCATCGCACTGAATCTCATTTAACACCTGCTGTTGGTATTTTGGATCAGTGTGATGTACAGCATTAAATGCCATTTAAATGTAATATGCTCTGCCGCTAATCTGCATTACACAATGCGAGGTGTGTGCTTTGAGGCTAAGCCGCATCTTTCAGCTCAGACTCGATGTAAAGTTACTGTAAGTTACCTTTTGAAAACTCGGTGCACCTCCGAGAAGGCAGAGCAGTGTTCTTTATCAGGCTGGGAAGGGTGAGAATTACTGTAGCACAAGTAAGATGACACTTCAAAAGCTAATTGATCCATGCATTGGGAAATATAATCTGAAAATCTGACAAATACTTTAGGCTGCTTTAGAAGTGCTAATTAGGGGTATTGATCCCATATAATAATGTTTAAAAACAGAGAGCCCGTCTCTCACCGGGTAATCTACTGTGAGACTGAGGGTGCCAGCTCACCACTTTTGTGAAGGGCATTTCTCCCTGAAAGCTTTGATGGTATAACGTCTGCTTTGTTTGGTGTGTGTGTGAGTGTGTGTGAGTGTGTGAAGGAGATGGGTGTGCGGTTGGTAAACATTCCTCCTCTCCTCTTTTCTTTCTTCTGTCCCTCTTTCTTTGGTCACAGCTTTCGTCTTTGCTACTATTTGAGGTTAAAATCAGCGTTGCCTTCGGCTCTAATGGCAGAGTGAGTGACAGGTCAGTGACAGGAAACAAATGTGAGCCTTCATCGCACTGGGCATCCACATAAACATTCGGCAACCCCAGGGCCACGCTCTGAATTGCTAATTCGTTTGTGATGAGGACGACAGGGAACGTATTTTGAGGGGGGAAACCATGGGTGTCACAAAGTCTATCCCAGCTTCCATTAACAAAGTCATCAATTCAGTGTGTTTTTCACTTCCCCCACCGCTCCCAGACAGAATGGACAGTTTTCTGTTTTCAACAACATTGATCAGCCTCTGAGCTGCCGGGACTTGGGATATTAGAGGGAAAATGATCAGCTAGGCCTGGAGAAATGGCTCACCGCTGGGAGGCTTTGATTGACTTTCCTTAGGGGGGGGGGGACACCGCCTTAGATCTACTTCTAGGTCTGTGTTGATATACTAGTTCACAATGCAGCCGAAAAGGACAGCAGGTATATGTGTGTCTGTGTGTGTGTGTTTGTATAATGTAAAGAACAGTAGTAACAAAAGGCCAACACAGGAGAAGGTGGGATGTCTGACCCACTCTGTGTGGGATGTAAACTACTTGTATGTTTTTCTATTTTGGCTTGAGTGGAAATATGCTTTGTGTCTCATTTTGAGGCCGGAGCTGCGCCGTGAAAAATAAAAATGTTGCAGTTAAACAGTTAAATTGCAGCAAGAGTAGTGTTTAGAGGGAAAAAGATGACTGACACCATATGAACTAAAGTTAAGATCCAATGCATGCAGTGTTACAAATCAAGTCTGACAAATTTATTCACCAAACAATAAGCGACTGTTTATTTACTCACTTACAAAGGCACCTTAAATCTCTTCAACTATGGGGATACTAATACTATAATGCAGGGGGTGTGTGGAGGGAGAGACATGGGCATCGATAGTGTGTAAGGTAAAAGGAGCAGGTGCATGCCGGTGCTCTGAAAACAACAGGAAGTCAGTTATTGTAGTTTGATTTGGCCCACTGAACATGGTCAGCGGTTGCAGCTGCCGCAGTGGTTGTGACAGCTCATGGAGGCAATTAACTACTTTAATTACTTTAAAACCGTTAGCACCCCAGATTGCCGCTATTAGTGTCAAAAATTTGTACACCTTCTTGGAGTCATAGCTCAGTTAAATCTGAATGCACATAGATGATATACATATTTTTAGACTTTCAGAGGATATCATTATGGCGCTGTGAATCATGTATAAAACGTTCATAAATCCGCTTAAAAATCAGAAAAAAAGACACTCCTTATGACTTCAGAGGCTGCCTGGGAATCATCATATTTTAAGTTTCATTCAGTATCAAAGTAATCATGTAAATCCATGGATACATTGCAAACAGGAACTGGTATTAGCAAAATTGGCATACTTTTGTGTTTTGTGTTCAGAGGCCCACAGTGTCTGACTGTGTAATGTGAATTCTCAACCAAAAGCAGTTATTAGTCAAAAACCAAAAAACGTACCACTGAGCACACTAAACAATTTGGGGCCAAAATGGTGTACTAGCACCAGTGGCACCCCTAGAAATTCTTTATAGCGATGGCACAACTAAAAATCTCTGGGTGGCACACCAACATCGAAAGCCATAAAGGTATTTCAGGAATTTGATTATGCTGTTGTAACATGTAGGCTAGTTGAAAATTATGTGAATATGGAAGTTAAGAAATTGCAGATTGATATACTTTGGTTTCTAATTTCAAAGTTAAATCACTAATTAGACTAATACTGGTACAGTTAACATTTTGAGTTTCACAAATATCCTCTTTAATGCGTTATCTATACAGATGATTTATCATTCTTCAAATTGGCTGGTTCTCCTTTTCCTTTAAAAGACAAATGTGCAGCTTTAATTTGAAGAAGTACATCAATTGTGAGGAACAAAACATTTACTGGGAATAAGCCTTCTTATGTGTAGGGGAGACTTGTGGGCACCATAGAACCCATTTTCATTCAGATATCTTGACATGAGAGTTGGAGGGATCCCTTTAAAAATGGCCATGCCAGTTGTTCTCCAGCCAAAAGCAATTGTACTGGGGGGCCATGAGCCCCCACCCCCCGGGGCCGCAACTGAAGTGCACTTAAGAAAAAAAAGGAACACTTTTTTGAATAAATGTCAAATTACTGTTGATTATTTTGTTTGTGGTTTTGGCTCGACTGCATTTGGTCAAATGTCACTTGCGCCCCTCTGGTTTTGGTCTTTTGCATGTGAAATCAGTGGCTCTTAAAATGCTCTGCTAAATTAACACAAAGAGATTGATGGCACCACTTAATATAATAATTTGCTACTGTTTCTTAAAAACAGCTTCCCACTTTTGCTCTTTGCCTCAAAAAAAAAAAAAAGTCTGACTCAAAGGCCAGAGATGTATTCACCCATGCAAAACAGGAGTGTGTGTGTGTGTAGCCAAAATGTTAAGCTCTCTGTTATGATCACAGGTCATTTTAAGATGACTGCCTTACAACAGGCAACAGATATCTTATCATGCATTTCAAAACTGCCATTTGTATTACTTAATCACTATCCTCAAAATGATCTGACAAATGTTGACCTATAGACTGATTATTTTGCAAAAACCCTCTTCAGTAGAAAAGCTGATTACCTCATGGTCACCATATGGTCACCATATCTCTGGTGGGGTGCTACAGTAATTCAAGAAAGTTTGAAATGTGCCATTACCTCCTCAATGTGCCGTTTAGGGGAAGGTGGTACATCTGTTTCTATAGGAGCTACCAGGCAGCAGCAAGCAATACAGAAAATGCTGCAAAAATAGACTCTGCACACAGTACAGGCCTAAACAGTTGACAAGTGAACTCTGGAGAGTGTACTGCAAAAACACCACATCTCAATGAGCTCTTAGCGCTGGAGAATGAACTGGTGATATTCATTATAATTGACTCAATCTGTGGTCCTTACATTTACAGACCAGAAAAAACAATTGTAAGATTGGCGAGGCAAAGAAATGAACCTTGCTCAAATGGTATATTTATTGCCCGATCTATCAAGGCCACCACGCAGGCATCTGTGTTAGTTTATGTTCCTGTCTAGCTCCACACGGCCTTGAATGACGCTGCTGAATGTGGAGGGACTTGAGATGTAGTCAGGCAGGCAATATCTTTGAGTTCTGGTGCTCTGTGGTTATACCTAATGGACCTAATGGTGAAGGCAACTATAACTCAATGGATGGGAAGCATTCAGTGACTGTACAAGATACCTGTCAGTGTTCCTATATTGGCTGCTGTTATATGTCAGTGTGAGTCATACCTACAGTATGCAATGAAAGATTTAAAGTGAACAGACTCAAACCCTAATGTTAGAGTGAGTCTCACTGTGCAGTTACTTTCAAACTTCATCAAATGTTATAATGGTTATGTGTTGTCAGTTTAAAAGTCTGCAACAAAATATATGCATCGGCTCATTTTCCTAATATTTGGTCAAAAGTAAACGGTTTAATGACATCAACAATGTGAGTGATTCCACACATTTTTCTTGATCCAAGGCACCATCATGTCTGTAAATCAGCCTATTTCCATTCTACACCAGCTCCCTCATTCTAGACTAATGGCAAACGATCCCTTGTGGTGCAGCATCTTTTTCCATCTCACTGCCAATTGTACAGGACATCTTTCACATTCCGTCTCTTCTTTGACATTGTCCCCTTTGAGTTGCCAAAGCAAGCGAGGAATACACAACATGTGGGTGGATCTTCATACTAGTATCTGACTGGAATGCTTATTAAAAACACGGTGTACATGTCAGATATATTTATCTAATTTCTATGACACACAATTCCGTACTTTGAACATTTGCACACACCTTGAGAGCATCGTACATTGTTGAAACATCAACATGAAATACTGAGACACTTAACAGGGAAAACATAGCCCTAAATTACTGTGAACTCATATCAAGGGAGAATTACGGGGTTGTAGTTAGCCTCTGTATCATTAGAGGAAATTCAGGTATGTGAAAATGAAGCTGTATTCAACAGATTCCAAAGGCAATTTTAAGTATCCTCATGCAACCGCTGGC
This sequence comes from Chaetodon striatus, assembly GCA_029783705.1. NCBI lineage: Eukaryota > Metazoa > Chordata > Actinopteri > Chaetodontiformes > Chaetodontidae > Chaetodon > Chaetodon striatus. The sequence goes on from JAPZEB010000005.1 coordinate 21,605,366, forward strand.
GTGCTGTGGGGAACCAAACAGAATGCAAAAATAATCAAACATCCACTCCCTCTCACTCTAATCTCCATGACTTTCTGCACTATGGCTGATAAAGTC
>JAPZEB010000005.1:21623456-21644572 GCA_029783705.1 Chaetodon striatus
AGACAGTGTATATTGATTGATTTGGGCTGGATATACGCTAAAACAAACAGATATCTTGTTCTAAAGATCAAATTCTTCACCAACTCTGGCGGCATTAACAAATGCAGCTGAGACTGGGCCCCAAAACACAGGCACAAGATAATTAGTCACACCAAGCTTGGAGTAGGAAGGGCAGGGAAGCAATCTGACTGAAGGATGTATTGATCCTGCAGAGAGGGAGGGGCCCCCGGTCAGGAGTCATGATCAATCTTGCGAGCCAACTCTCTCAATCTGTGATGAAACCTGTGTGTGTGTTTGTATGGGGAAGCATTCTATCTACACTATACACACTCTAAATACATATGTTGGTGTGTGTGTGTGTGTGTGTGTGTGTGCAGCCACATTAACACTACCAACAGCTTGGTGTATGACTTGTCAGAAAGAGACAAATGCCTGTGTGAGTAAAAGACTCCCAGGGGTTAGAGGAGGGGGGTTTAGCGGTACCACAACATCGGAAGCCTTTATCGTTGAGTTAAAAGCCATCCCTGAGCCGGAGATTCTCCCCATCAAACCGAGCGCTCAAAACCGTGGCACAGTGAGAGGTTTTAAAACTGGCTCAGGGAGTGATAGAAGGGGTAAATCTTCCCAAATATAAACTGTTTGCATATTGGTGTTATCCAGTGGCTGGTCACAGGTGGGTTTCATCTGATTAGACAGTGGTGATGCATATCAGGAGGTGCAGCCGACCAATTGCACTGTAATTCATCTTCCTCTGATAGGAGGAGAAGGAGGAGGTGGGAAAGGAGTGCAGTGGGACTGAAGTAGGTTGCAAAAGCAGCAGTCCTCCCTTTAGCTTCAAAAGATATGGGATCAATGTTCAGTTATTTCTTTTCGCATTTGGCAGGAAGGGTAAAATAAAGAGAAAAAGACAGCGTGTGTATTTGTTTGTTTCTGGGTTGTGGGGGGTGTAATAATGCTCAGTGCCGGCCTCCAGGGTCGGGTGTGTGGATCAGATATCAGACAGCATGCTAAGCTGCAGGGACACCCACAGCAGTGGAACTGTAGACGGCTAATTGACAGGCTGTTGGAGACGAAGCCGGTCCAGATAGCCAGTCACTTTCACGCTCCCACACTCCTCGCTCTCCACCAGGGGGAAGGCGGGTGGCACGGCGAGACGTGCGTGTGAGTGTGTGGGTGGGTGGGTATGCTGTTAAGGGGTGCGTGCAGACCCACTAGGGAGGTGGATGTCACTCTCGCAGTCATCTGCACATGTAGACAGCACATTTTCACACATACACACAAACATATATATACAGCACTGAGAATGGAAGCCTGTGTGCAGGAGTTTTCACACACAGACAAAGTCAGGGGTTGTATTTCTTGTGGTTATGGGGACGATCACACTTTCTGTCTTTCCACAGATGCTGGAAAACCACACACCTAGTAAGAGAGACTGACGAAGTGGTGCGACCTTGCACCTGAAAGTTAGAAATGAAATTTGTGCATGGCAACACAGCCAGAAAATGTAGAACTTGTTTTGCAGTAGAAGTAAAGCCAGATCACTCTACCAGACACGTTGTTGGTTTGGTGACTCATCTCTGTACAACTGCACCTTGAAGTCTTTCTCTGCATTGCTCGTACAAACCCTATAGATAAAATTCACACACGCCACACTCGAATACAAATATTATGAATTTGCTTTTCCTTTTTAGGTTGTATATATGTTTGTTCTTTACTAACAATGTTTTTTTTTTTCTGATGAACCACACAAGGGCAGCACACTTATTGAGATCAATTCACAATAATGTCTCTGATTGATTTACATTAATGTGGTTTAAGATTTCATCCCAGTATGGAGGATAGGACAAGCAGAGGGGGGTGAACATCATCTATGGCTTACACTATTAAACTTTCAATTATCTATAAAACACACAATAGAGGCTTCAGTCAGTGTAATGACAGATTGCAGGTGGAGAGCTCTTCAGTGTTGTCCCCGTTAACCCAGGTTTTTATAGCTCACCTCGCATGCCACCCTATAGCTGTTTAGTTATCTCCATGAATATATGCAGAAGGGATCTGTCCTTGCTGAGAGCAAAATCTGATAATGCAGCAGCAAACACAGCAGAGAGTCAGAGCAAACCAATTCAGAGCTCTGTTTAAAAAAAAAAAAGCCAAAGGGCTCGCTGCTCATCTCTGCGACAGCACAACACAATAGATGAACAATTATTCAGAGTTAGACTGGAAGAAAAATAATCTATTTATTCATGGCTTGTTGAATCAGCTTTATCTTCTGTGATTAATCCAAGTCAATAATGTAATCTTTAATTATAAAGAATGGCCTTATTACCTACGTCAAATAATCACGCCGGTCCACGATGCTGGGAAGGGGAAAACAAATTTCTCAGCTACGTGATTATGCGTTTTCCTGCCATAAATTAGAGCAGCAACACAATTTTGTTCTGGCCCAGAGACGTGTCGTTATTTAAATCTTTTGAACACTGAATGCACAGAAGCCAATTAATGATTTTCTGTAATAAACTGATAACTTAAAATGGAGGGGGAAAACATCATTTACACCCTGGATTCTTAGTGATGCAAGTATTTTAAAGCACACAGTTCAGACAGTGAGTTTTGCCTAAATTTACCATTTAAATGAAAGGATGAACTCAATTATGAGCAATTACTTGGAATTCTTTGTGGAATAAAACAAAACGGAAAGCAGAGGTCTATTGCACAAAACAGTCTGTTTACATGGGAGGCTAAAATGTCAAAAAATATTTCAATTATATTTCATCATGCAATTTTCCCAAGAGCCCAACACCTATGTAGCTATTACCAAAATAAAACATCTGGAGCACACATGGTGATCAATCGAAAGAAAACACATTACAAGCAGCCGATCCTACAGGAGGGCCCCATGAGAGGACGAATAATGACCGCGGCTCACAGGAGATGTGGGTTTGTACATGCTTGTGTGCAATTAATAGCACACGCACCACCTGTAATAATGGCTTTCCTGCTGTAACAAATGATGTGCAATTTGTAGTTACAAAATACACACTCACGCAAACACGAACAGAGGAGTGAACGCGTGTGACCGAGTTTGCACTCTGCTACTTTTACATTCAGCTCTCCTGCCTGGTCCCACAGCTCCCAGTCCGTCCTCCCTATGCACTCCCAGTTTTGTTCCCCACCAGGACTCGGAGTAAGTGATTTGTCATGCGTGGAGGCAGCAAGTAGCCTGTAACAAATCTAACTGACAGCCCCCGAAAATGCAGATCACATAGCCGACAGAGAGGAAACAGCAGCTTCGGGAACTTTCAACAGGATCTTAATCTGTGATGAAGTCACCCAGTGTCCAAAGAGAGCTACAGGACGCTTCATAGACTGACACGGGACAGACATTTCCTGGATGTCAGAATTGTCTGCTAATTAATGTACTCAGGGAGGACTGAGTGTCAAAGTGTCAGAGGACATCGCCGTCAAACGTGCTAGAAGCACATTATAAACTTTTAGAGTCATGTTGTTGCTTCAGCCCGAATTTCGTCAAACTTTTTAGCTCCCCCGAGGAGCATGACATTTTCTTTTGCCTGATGAAACAACCGAGAAAATTTCTTGGAGGGGGATCCATTCTCATGTCACAGGTAATTTTACATCTCCATGTGAGAGACCGCCTTTAAGACAACAAAGAAATTTTTTTTTAAAACCTCAATACGCCGCTGGAGATACCAAACGAGAAGCAGTGAAATGTCATTATTTCTTTAGTGTAATTTGGAACATTAGAGGTAATGTGGTGCCATCTCCGTGATAAGACAGAATCTTTAGGTCTCAGGAAGGTGAGCATATCAATGTTCAACATACCCTATTAAGACTTGACACCCACACTTTATCATCACTAAAGCAATTGCATATTCCTATTCCTGCAGGAGAGATGGGGAAATCCATCTCCGGCAAGGACAGTGCCTTTAATAAATAGTGCACAGAACACAGGCACAAACTCTCCCTCTTTCACCTGACCCCCTCTTTCTTTCTCTCCTTCTCTCTCACACACACTTTCCCTCTCTCATGGAAATTGTTTCATTCCTTTTAGTCAATCTGGCTAATGCAAAAATCATGTATGTCTGTCTTTAAATATTTAATCTTAACAGCAGCAAGATTGAAATACAACGTTGAAGAAGCATTACTCCTTCCCTCCTGAAAGGTACAAGAGCTCAGAGAGAGAAAGCCAGAGAGAGAGGGAGAGAGGCAGCTGCTCTGCAATGTCAGAAAGAGAGAGGGGGAGCGACAGGGAGAGATGGAAAAGAGAGGAAGAAGAGACTCGGCTATTTTCGATGACAATTTTGTTGCCATGCACTCTCAGCTACTGGAGTTGGAGGCAGCATTAAAGCACAGTTTGCCTTAGAAAAGTATACAACCACATACGACAGCTCTCCATTTCTCTCTTTCGGGAGCAGCCTTTGTTCTTTGACATAATAGATTCTGGTACAGGCTGAAACACACGGCTGGAGAGAAGCACTGTTGCTGCTTAGAACTTAGTGAGACGAAATACAGCTCAATGACTGAGCCAAAGTCATGAATCTTGCATGCAGAAATGTATCGTGGGAACCACATGGCCCCTGGAGATGAGCACACGCACAAAGAGAATTTCAATTCCTCTTGCCTTAAAGTATTCATTTTGCTTTCATGCGTATCGGAAGTTTTGTATGAACAAGACGAGTCTCGTAAAGTTGTGTTTGTATGATTCCTAAAATGTGAAAATGTTGCTTTTACTGAACTTGTTTTATACAGAAAGTTTTGATGGAACCAATAAATCATGATGGAGTAATGCAATATGATGGGAGTCCGGCAAAGACAGAACTTTGAGAAACTTTTTCACTCACCACAGAGAAGTCCTCGACTGAACAGTTCTGTCCACTGAAATTGCAGCTCATGAGCATCTCTTCTAACTGATGTCCTGTCCTGTTGAAGATGTCCTGCATGTCAGGGGCAGGATACATTAAATCAGTGGGTTTGTGCCCATCCTTGTTTTTGGGGGGCAGACCTGTCAAGTTAGCCAGGTGGTAGATGTCGGCATCGGTGAGCGCGGAGAAGCGAAAGCGGTTGATGTTGCAGATGGTCACAGCGGGGAAAACCATCTCTGGGGTCGCCTCCTCATTCAGAGCCGTGACATGAGGGTGCTCCAGGTAAGAGATGGCACACTTAGCTGCCTGGTATAGAAACAGCGCCAGTGAAGTCAAAAAGGCAAGAGCCCAGAGAGTCTGCCGGATGCCCAGGCGACCAGAGACAAAGATGTGGTTAATCCCATGAAGAGAGCAGGAGTTAGCAAACCCGGCCAAGTCCTTAGCCGGAGGTGTGCAGCTCTCCTCGATCAGGCTCTCCTTGTCCCCATCCTGCTTGCTTTTCTGCTTCTCATCCTCCTCTGCAAATTTGATTTTGCAAACAAATTCGATAGGCATGGGGGCAGCCAGGTCTGCGTTTTGGTTTTGTTTTTGATGGCAGCTATCAGCCCTGGATCACTTCCCTCCTACTTCCTTGGCTTTTGTCCTCTGAGCAGGATACAACTCCAGAAAGAAGAGAAAAAGACAGGAGAGAGTTTGTTGCTGCTGCTGCCGCTGCTGCCTCTGCTGTGACTGATAGTGCTGCTGCTGCTTCTGCCGCCACGGCTCCTAGTGACTAGAGCGCTGCTGCTGCTGTGCCGCTACTGCTCTGAACGCTTGTCTCACTACTTGATCAGCTCACACAGTCTCGCTTATCAGCAGTAATACAGCTGTCAAATAAAAAAAAATAAAAAAAAACACCCTTGCACACTGCCTCAGACCAACAGATGAAAATGCAGCATTTTCAGTCGGACTAAAATAGGCACAAGGTACTTAATAATTCATGAGAAGGTAACATTGTGATTATTTCCTCCTCAGTGGCGCGAGCCGCAACTTCCCCCGGTCATCCCAGCGCTTCCCGCAGACAGCCCCCTCCTGCCTAATCCACTTGTTTGGACGGCGCTTCCACTTCTTGACCTGAATATAGTTGGTGTCAAAGGTTGTTCTGCCAAACATCCGGTGTTTGATGCGCATCGCAGGGGGTCAGCGCTTTTTAATGCGACTCCTAAAGAGGTCTCTAGAGAATCCCTAATTGAAACAATAATGAGGAGTGCGAGAAGTGGAATTGAGCACAAGCGACTCCTGGCAATCAATCTTGTCTTTGCAACAAAAAAGTAAAAGACTATTGATCGAGTGAACGTGTCTGTCAGAGATTAAGCGAGGCAGTACAACGGTGTTTTCTTATCAGGAACTAATGGAAGCATCACAAGACTCCTGCACGAATTTGAATTAGTGAATGCCTCCTGATCTGGACCCCGATGCTGCTAAAGATGTTGAAATAAAGTATTGATCTGCCTCCGTCCCTATCCTTTACAGTGTGTGTCTTCGTGCTGTTAATGGCCCTTTTCCAAGTTGCCAAACAAAATTATGCAAATGCGAGGCAGAAAAGTGAGAGCCCTAATGCATGTTATTCCCCTTTAAATGGAATTAGTCATGCGGGTCACATTCGCATCACAAGGGGCTGGGACCTCTAGAGAAAAGGCATATTTAAAAGTGAATTCAACCGCTACAAACACACGTGCCAAGTCAAGTCCGAGAGAGCATCAGAAATGCAAGATTACTCAAAACTGCAGAAGGAATAAGAGTACAAAAGAAATCGGCTTTTTCTTACCCCCCAACCATTTTTTTAACGATGCTGACCTGTAAAACATTGTAATTTTCACTGGAAAATTTATAGCATAATTGAACACTAAATGTTAAAAATAATCAGATTAAAATTTAATAATTCATCTCTCTGGCTCGATAAAAATCAGCATCTCCTTCAGGGACCAAACAATGTAACAACAAAAATCCCCAAACTGCCTTCTTCCTTTATATTTTTTGTCATTGCCTCAGACATTTGCTTTTTATACTTTTTTTCATAGTAGGATTGTCTTTTGATGGTGTGTTCTTCTGCTAGATAAACAGATATCTAGGATATTTCCTTTACTTGACAGAAGTGAAGCATCCATGGTTTAGCTGTGCCTCTGGCAGGCACTGAGGTCTGCTAACCACAGAGTGTTTTATGTAGTCACTCCCAGAGGATGCTGGGCTTATTTACAGTCTCACAGAGGAAATGAAAGCTCACAGTCCACGCCATGACTAAATACCAAATGTGAATAAAAAACACGCAGGCACATCTGGCACATGAAAACCATTCAAGGAGTGCATGGCATTACATTTGTTTGTCAGAGCCAATAACACTCCAAACCCCAGGCCTGCTTTCCGTTTGATGCCCTAAAAATGAGATACAATGGATTAAATGTCACTGACCTTCAAGTCATTTTTTACACTGTCAATAATGTCTCATTCTGCAGGAATATTTACATTACAAATGCATTAGCAAGGGCTATTGTTGGGCTTCAAGGTCACTTCTTACACAACCATAAGTAGCAAGTATGAATTAAAACTTTATACAGATTATGAATGACATGACCCAAGTGCTTCTTTCCTTTTTAAATACAAGGCTCCTCTGTGAATGGAAATGTTGCAAAATATGCTTGAGAAGGCTTAAAAATTGGTTGGTTTATTGAGAAGTAAAAATAAGAGAAAAAAACTGGAAGATGTGAACAGATGACGTCCTCCCTAAGAGAACAGGCAGACAGTTTTATCATCATCTCATCCAAAAGCTCCATCTATTGGACGCCTCTGTGGTCAGTTGTTCCTTTGATGCAAACTGCAGGGTGGCAATTTAAGACACATTCAACTCACTGTCCAAAATTTAAAGAGGATATTTATGGTGGGCATGCATTAAGACAATTAAAAGGAACTGAGTATTTTAAATTAATTATTTCTGTTACCTGTATATAAAATATACATTTCAATTTCTTTAGTGTATTTTGAAATTGTTATAAAAAAAAGTAATGTTATTTAAAACAAGATACTTGAGAAGTTATACTGTATTTTTGTGATACTCAAAATACTTTCTCAAGGATTCATAAAACACATAAAACAGGACTAGATCAATTCTTATTGCATGGCTGGACTGCATGCGAATCACTAGAGGGCTTTTATTTTGAAATGAGGGCTTTTAATCTGTTAAAGGAAGTGCCAGATTTTACTCAGTCATGGCCTCACAGACTCAAACTTTAAAGGCAAAAGCTTAATGTAAATACAAGTTAAAACTATGAACAATACACTGGACACAGTCACTGCTCAAGTTTACACAACTCTTCCCTCTTCAGCTCTGGTCGGTAAGTCCCCATATAAAATGTTGGAGGCTGCGCAGCCATCTGTCTCAGCGTGAGGCAAGTTCCACCGCTAACGATACTTTGTAAAACTTCCTATCAGCGCTGATTAATTACCCAAACTGAAAAATTGGTTGACCACCAATACTTTCCCATATAAAATTTAACATACTTTAAACCTGTCTCTAAGAAATGTAATTGCTGAGAAAAAAGCCCTGGATGCAAACTCATCAAAAGGTGAAAGGGTGAAAAACGTGAAAAAATGTGAACCCTCTAGGGTGGTCCAGGGGCATGCCCCCCACCCCACTGAAGAAATTCTTTTTAACTATCAGCTTTAAAATGTTGATTTCCAGACAATTCCAGTATAAGGGTGTAGGGAAAAACACACCTGACAATTAAGGTAATCTTATTGCTACAAAAGTAATATAAGTGGGACATCAGTTCAGGGCAATAAAGCAAAAAACAATCAAGAGAGTGCAGAGCTGGGTCCAAAACTATATTAAAGTATATGGTAGCTTGTAAAAATGAACAGGGTTTTTGGTCTTTAAGACTACTGCAACTGCTGTTTGGTCAATACAGTAAAGTTTTTAGTAACTGCTTAAAAATCCTTTCTACTCTATATATCATAATTCAAGGTAACATTTGAACACATGAGAATGTTAGATATTCTTTCGGCCCATGTTACTTAGTGAAGAGAGGCTGAACCAATCATATTATAACTACAGGCAATTTCCATCGGCAGTTAGATCCAGCTGCCGGCTGGCTGCCTACAGCTAACCTGGACTAGCTCTCCTCCTGCCGATGTCAACGCAGATTCTTTGTCCACAATATATCATTATCCAAGAGTGTTAGTAATTAGCCTTGAAAGTATTAAGAATGGATGTCTGCCAATAACAATTGGTTGCCAGTCAATCTGAGCACTCATATCTAGGGTTGGTCTATTTATAATCTGTGCTCATTCCCAATTCTGGCTGCTTAAAGTAGAGGTTGCATATGCAGAGCTTTAGTAGCAGCGGTGCTAGGAGAAACACAGGCTAGCGTTCACGAAATCAAAACAACTCAGCCTAAACAGGCTAATTAACAGTCAAAAGCTTGAATCTCAAAAAATTTGTATTCAAAACAGCAATTTTTTCCAAAGGTGGCAAGGTGTGCCACCGAAAAACACCACGTGGCAGGGCTGACAGAAACCACAAAGCCTATAATTTAAAGATATTTGACAGTGAAGAGACACTGAGCCCTACAAACTGTCCTGACAGTTGCATCCAAAAGTAAACCTCCTGGTACTGGGACTTTTTTGGGGTCCAGGAACTATAGGACAGGAACTAAAATTAGACCCTGGTTCCTCCAATCAGAACATAGTAAAAGGTACCTAAGTTATTGGAAAAGTTGTATTGGAAATAGGCTATTATGCTGGTCTCTTGCCAGTAAGTCTCTATATAGGAGAGCGTACAGTACTGTACATGCTGAAATATTAATCAAAATCAATACAGCATTTTATTTCAACCCTATTGGTAAGCAAAAGTCATTTATAATAGTCAAGGCAAAACTTTCTGAAGAAAAGTTTGTGCTTGCTTTGGTTAAAACACAATTTCCTTGCATCTCATGGGACCTAAAATCCTGAATTAACCAGCTCCAATTGTGAGGCCAGTCTCTTAGTGATCAGTGACAGTCATATAACCTTTACTAACCAACATGCATTACAGCGAACAGCTTTTATCTACAGGAACAGCCCAGTCACCAGAAGGAAATGTTGGCATTATGCTTTTCTACAAACAATGAATGTTATCATATCATATAGTGACGCAATGTATGAGTTGACTTTGTCATCAGGGAGTTGAGGAGATGGTGGGTGGCGCATCACCTAAGAGAGACAGCTGCCAAGCTGGTTTGGCTTTAGCAAGTCATACTTTATTGCCAGCGGCTTTAAAAGGCTCCAAACTTGAGTGTTCTGTCGTGATCTGTGAGTGGATATAGTGCCAAGAAAAGCAATTCTAAGACACTGCTGCTTTTGATCTTTTTTTTTTAACATATCCAAGGGTTTTTTTGTACTTAAACAAAATAAAACTTTAACCGCAAAGGTTTAATGTATCAATGCACACAATAAGATGCAAGTGTAACTTATCCATGGTTTGCAGAAATGTACAATGCCAACATTTTGTCTGCTGACTGAACTGAAAGGAACGTTTGCCTTCAAGAGGCAGCTAGAAGCGGAACTACAGCATCAACCAGGAGACCTGCTTTGCACAAGAATCCTCAAATCTAATTAGCCAAGCACCATAAACTTATGTGAGCTGGATAATCTTGTGTGAATAGGAAGTTGTATGTGAAACATGGAAAATAACAAAAGAATTACTAACCTAAACATGATGTACCTAAACACGATGGTGTTTTTGAAGTCAATTACATTAAGGAAGACACTTTAACTTTAAAAGGAAAAGGTGAAGAAAGAGTTAGCCTTCAGTTTCTATGGCAATGAATGACAGTTTGACATTGCTTTCTACAACTATTCATTAAGAGTCCAAACTGTGTTTCGTGTGGGTAAGATTTTTACATTAGGAGAGAGGGAGGCTTAAGGTAGCAAGTTCATGTATGTTCATTACTGTAAGGTACTGAGAATGGCTTGAAAAAACACATTAATAATCAGTATAAAGTCTAGCTAGTGGCCCCTAGAGGCTACTGTGTTCATCAAGGCAATGTAGATAGTTTTGAATTAGTTGAACATGAAGCAAAAAAGTTTGCTTACTAGCTTTAAAGGGACAGTTAAAAAAATAATAAATCAAAGATACATATTTTCCTCTTACCTGTTGTGCTATTTATTAATCTAGCTTGTTTTGGTGTGAGTTGTCCATTGTTGGAGTTTCAGCCATAGAGATGTCTGCCTTTTCTCACATTTAATAAAACTAGATGGCGCTCTGCTTGTGGCGCTCAAAAAAAAAATTGAATTGAAAAATTCAACAGCAATGTCTCTTTCCAGAAATGAAATGATGAGCTTACTCAAGATAATCAACAGACCTTGTTGTGAGCAGACTGATGTAGGGAACAATTTGCTCCCCCAGCTCCATCAGCCAACCAGATCAACATGCTAGCTCATCAGCTAGCATCAATAAGTTACCTAGCGTTACAGCTCAGCCAAAAAGGATGCCATTTATGTTTACATTTTGCACTGTTAAAAGTACAAGCCTTTCGTCCTTGAGTAGATGCACACTTCCTTCTGCACTGAGATATGGTTGGGGGTTGTTCGGTAGACCGAAATAGCTGGGTGGGATTAAGCTCATTCCCCGCTTTCCATCTATTCCTACTACTTCATCTTCTTCTTACACATTAAAGATAGATACTTTATTGTCATTGTCATAACAATTTCGTTATGAAAATGACAATGTATGAAAGCCAGCATTGCAGTGTAGTGTAAGCTTGTCACACAGCCTTCAAATATCCCTCATCATTCATACATGCATGGTATTATCCAACGTTTCAAGCGAGCATTGCAGTGTAGCGTAAGCTATTCAGCTTGAGCATTTACACTCGCAATGTATTCAGAAATTGCATTCTCCTGTTCCTACATGAAACTGATCACAATGAGGTCTGTGGATAATTTTGCATAACCAGGTCATGATTTCTGGAAAGAGACACTGCTGCTGTACTGTTTGTCGCTTTGAGCACCACAAGCCGAGTGCCATCTAGTTCCATTATATTCAACAGAAGGCAGACATGTTTTCAGCACTTGGCAACTCACATCAAAACAATCTAGATTGATAAATAGCACTAAATGTAAGCAGACAACTAGGTATTTTGATCTGATCATGCTCCATTTGTTGCAAAAGACGGAAACATACAGCTGAAGACTCTGGAAATAGCTAGTAAGTGGACCTGAGATGTTTTTGTCAAACCAAAATTAACTTGACAGAATTCGATTAATTAGATGTTTGCACCAACACGCTTTGTTAACACATATGGATTGAATGTTTACAAAGATTAAATGTATCCGAACTGGAACAAGCATGGTGAGTTTAGTATTTGACGGGTATTAGACGGGTAGAAAAAACCATAGCTGATGAAAAAGTGCAGGCCTAAAGTGAAAAATCTTGACAGTGTTCCTCACATGAAAATTTCTTTAATCATCTTTATAAATGTGTGTGCTGCTGGAGGCAGTTTTGTACACTTAGTGGATCGTCAATTAAACACAGTAATTTAGTCACAGATAAAACACTGTCATTAATATTAAAGAGATATCAGGAATGCAGCTTTCACTGGACAAATTATTTAGTGATGATGTGCTGGTTGCGTGTTTGCTCTGAAATGTCTTATGCTACTGCAATGCTAGAAAATATCTGGGCAGGGTGGAATTTAAGCTATGACCAAGATTTACTTTCAGCTTTGTGAAATTCTTGCAAATGTCCTTCAGAAAGCTGCTGGCAGGGATATTTTAAATCACCAATTGGCTGAACACTGCAGTTCCTACTTTGAATGTGAATGAGAAATGAAATTAAAACTGTCAGCAGTCAATTATTAGTCAATTAATGGATTTTACTGACTGGTTTATATTAATTTTATTTATGTTCTGGATTCGAACAGGGACATGCATATCACACACCTACAGTGATGTAAAGTTACAGTATTAATATACATCGGAATCGTGAATTTCTATATTAGGGCTGTCTTTCAATCTCTTTTTAATAAAACTGAATTGAAAAAAACGCTAGCTACGCACTGCAATTCAGTCCCAAAGGTGCAGCCACGAGATAGGCCTGTACACTGATACATTTGACATACACTTGCATAGATTTGGTACACAACGCAGTACAACTTTGAGACTTGCATGTGTGTAATTTCTATTTGACAGGTATTAATGTGTTGATAACAAATAATGAAGACTCAATGCACAACAGAGGCTGCTGCTACCTCAGCAGTAACACAGGCAGGTATCTGTGGTCAACAGAGAACCTGGCTCTGTAGAACCGGCAGGGGAAAATGTCATATTTGCATAAAAGCCACAAAATATTGTATTTCTTGTTTTTCTCGATGTTTCATATTTGAAGGTGTGGAATTGTGGAGGCTGCAGACAACACGCTGATATTTGCTCTTTTTTTCCTTGAGCTAACATCAGAGATCTCGGCTCAGTGAGAGGAAACTTTAGATTGAGCTGTTGCAATCTAATGAGGAAATGTACTGAAGGGTACTTGAGTGAATTAAGTCACTGATGTCTGTGTTCACAAAGCCTTTTATTGTAGTGCTTTTCTTTTTTCGCATGTTTCTCATGATAACTAGAGCCCCATTTCTGCATGCTATAAGATTGAATTTTAATTTTGGCATTAGAAACCCATGTTTTAACAGTGCCATGTTTCATATGCACCTCCTGCCATCACTAAAATGAATGCAGTGTCTAAAGGGGACCTGTTATGTTTATTTTCAGGTTCATACCTGTATTTTGGGCTACTACGAAAATATTTTTACATACATTAATGCTCAAAAAACACTTTATTTTCCTCATACTGTCTGTGTTGGAACATCTGCATTCACCCTCTGTCTGAGATGCTCCATTTTAGCGGCTGTTTATAGGTCAACAATCCTGGGTATTCTGCACCTTGGTTTCTCTGCACCTCCGTTGTGGACTGGCAATGACTGCAACTGAGAGCAGCAACACTTTCTATCATGAAAAATTAACAATAAACACTTCTAAACAAATATCTTGACAACTGGACACGTTCCGGCAGAAACATGACCCGAAATCGGGGAGAAATTAACACATCCACAACCAATATTACATGTTTCCCTGATGTTAGCATATAGCTACATGTAGCACTGTAAGCTGTGTAATGTAAACACTTGAAGTGGCGTGCCTGAAGCAGATGACCACACAAAGAAATCTGTCACAAGCTGACGTCAGCTTGTAGCCAAAGTAGGAAAAACCGCTGGAAAGAGAGTATTCAGAAAAGTCTTTTGTCAGAGTTTTTGTTTTAAAGGGGTTACTTTTACATACGTTTACCTCATTATTTGAAACTCTGGCCACATTCAATATTGTAACATTGTACATATATGACAGAAAATAAGGAAAGGCATAATAAATGCCCTGTAGCTTAAATCAGTGTCATAGTGTTTGCTAGGATGCACCTGCTCTGAGAAGAGCTTTATACACCCTGAAAGCTATTCAGTAAAATTATGTTGTGATAGAAATGTCTGTAGTTATTGAGCCTCAGTCTTTTGAGCTAAAAGCAAAGATAATTTTTATCTTGTTCACAAGAAATGTATGCACACCAAGAACTGCATAAACAAGCCATGACAAAGAGCCCTGCACATGCAAAAAGCCATCTTTATCACCATGTAAGCTGTAAATTGAATTCACAGGAGACGGCATCCATGCCCCCTAAAGCCCATTTATGATACCAAACCTCTCTGATCTGCACATGTGACACAGTAGTGCCCCACCAACACCCTCCCACTGCTGTCACCAGTCTGTTTGAAGGTCATATCCTAACGAAATCACTAAAAGATCCGACTTTCAGTGATGACAGCCATTCTCAACGCAAAACTGACAGTTATATTTCAAAGGATCGTATTCTGACAGGCTGACAGGTCATGTCGCAGTCAGTTTGAGCAAGTCATGGTATATGTATAACTACTATATTGGCCCTGCTATATGTAACTATTTGCTTTTTGTTCACGCTTGTTCCAGTTTATCATCACAAACTGGTCCCCGGAATTTCACATACAGCTGCCAAAATGATCATCGCCCTGATCTCTCACTCTGCTAATTTGTTTAAACTCACCTCCTGAACCCAAACACAGGAAGCATGCACAGTCATAACAGACACTGACCACCGGCTCTGCTGCAGCTTCATTGTCCCTCCTTTCAGCTGAAGGTACAAGACAATCAGGAGGCTGGCTGCACTGCATATAACTTAAATCACTCAACAACCTATATCAAGGTTCCTTATGTCTGCTGTAATGTGCACTGGTAGTGTGTGTTTAGTGTGAGTGCATAGAATGTGTGCTCTGTGTACTGCTGCTACTTATCTATCTATTTATACACTGCAATAATTGGAAGTAGTTTGTGTGCAACTGAGTGCAAATTTAATATACATGCCCTCTATTATAAATGAATATTAAATGTTTGAAATAAAATTAACATTTAATTTATATGGCACGACCATGACGGCCACAAAGTGGTTTCATTTTGCGATCAGCGCTGCTTGGCTGCTTTCCCCTTGCTGCAGATGGTTAGTGAACACCGCGGCTTGCTATTCTGGTCATGGTGATAACATAGTACGCTGTATACTTTGTACACAACCTAATAGCACATAAGTAAGAGTGTACTGTTTTTCAAGAGACAAGACAATTAACAGCACTCTTTGAAATGATGTAGAAGTTAAAGAGTGAACATACATTCTGTGAAACAACAACAATTTCAGCAGCAACAGGCTTAGTGGTGATGTCATAAAAGAAACTGTGGCAGAGAGCAATGCATGACACTCACTGCACACAATGCCAATATTTACAGTGAGTCAAAAGCCTAAAGCGAGGGGTCAAACTAATTTTAGTTTGGGGGCCTCATACAGCCCAATTTGTTCTCAGGTGGGCTGGATCAGTAAAACCATTCCATAAAAACCTTTAAGATACATCAGCTCCATTTTTTTCCCTTCTTAGTATAAAGAAGTACAAGTACTATCTGAAAACATTCATCCATTTACAAAACATATGATCAACAGCTTGATACGTCTTAAGAAAAGTAATTACTATTTCAAAGATACTTTTCTATTCATTTTCACTCCTCTGTAGCGTTACCCCTCTTAGTGACAGCTTACCGGCTCCGACCCATAGCTGGGAACATGCTGGATTATTTGCATTAATTCTAACTTGGCTCATTATTAGCTGGTAACTAGCTTCTAGCCGTCCAAACCACTCTGCCCTGAGCTTTTCAAGACAACTAGCTCCACTGCTATCATCACTGTTTGCTGCGTGCACCTTGACCATGACACACTGAGAGAGCTGCTTCCCTCCACACACACCAAAGCACATGCCACACACTCACAGGCTACCCACAAGGCCACCGCCCTTAAAGGGGAAAAAGGGTGAGCCAGTACCAGTAACAGTAGTAATGCTGGCATCACCACAGCAAAATACACGGAAAGCTATTGAGGAAGCAGGTTAAGCGCTGCTGATTGACAACATGTCCGCACAATGGTCAATGTCTATAAATATGACCACACAAAGTATGTATTGTTTTATCAGAGAACTGTATTCTGGTCAGGGTTGAAAAGTCTCAAGCAGCATTTTACATGAAGTAGGCTACTCACTGTTTAACTTGCTTCTCAAACCTGGCACCTCTTAGCCTTCACAAGTGCAACAATATTAGGTGTGTGAAGTCATCCAGTGGGTCAGACTGGACCCTTTGGAGGGCCAGTCAGTAAGCACAACAGGCCATCAGCTATTTGGTTTAAAAGTTGAGCTAAAGAAACAAGTAGAATAAAAATAATATCCAGTTCCTACCATGACAGAAAACTTTGTTTATGTCAAATGAAAGAGGCCTGGTGAGACGACATGTCTATACACACAGTGAGACAGAAGGATCAAAGTACTCATGCGAGCACACACAGTCTAAATGTCTGGTCATTTGTGATTTTGGATTAGGCTGATTCTACTGTGAAACTACAGAGGGGAAATTGGAGGCATTCACTCACCACTTCATTGCAAATTCAGAACACTTGAGTTTTACAGTAGCTTTCATCACTATGAAAATGCTGAAATGACTGGTGTAGCTTGCTAGGTATCATATCAGCTTGCATTAATGCTGAGATTGGACATGGTGTGGTTCAGTAGCTTAGTTCAGCCCTTGCGAGCACAAATTCTGCTAGCATGTTATAATAGTAGATGAAAGTCAGAGGTTCCACTGCCCAATGAGTGCTCTCATTATTAAGGTTGTACTATCTTCTGAGGGACCATATGGGTACTCATTTTTCTGTATATGTAAGAACACACTGCCCAAAGGGAAGAGGAAAATATGGGAAGCTTGTGCAGTGGACTGAGGAATTGCCATGCTTTGCACATGAGCGCAAAGAGCAGGGTTCAGTGATTTTTTTATAGCCCCGAGGATCACTTCTCTTCAAGTCCTCACACAGCATGCTGCTTTATGCGGCAATGCAACATATTACTCATACATATTCCAAATGTTTATATGCAAAACAGAGAAAATAGTTAAACAATTAACATGACCACTGTGCCACTTGCTGGAGGCAAGAGATTTGTGCATACCGGTATGCCATAACCTCTCAGAACATGAGGAGGGATGAATTTGCCGTTAACTTCATTTATTCCTGTCACCTGGTAAATGTTGATTTCTACAGAATGACTTGCAACTAAACTCCCACAAGAACAAAAGACATGGCAATACATATAAAGTTATTGATCCAAACTCAGAATTAAAAAAAAGTTGGCTGTTGACAAAGGGCACCCAATAATCGACTTGCAAAATAGCAGGGATCTGCCTTTATAGCTGAAGGTCACAGCAGCAAAGCAGGTAACTGAAGCGAGCCTTTGCTTCCTCCTTCTAAAGTGCATTTTTTAGTTCTCTAAACTGACCCCCGCATAAAAAAATAAAAGAAATTCCCTCTTGCCCATAAGCAAGTGGAACAAAAGCTAAATGTCACCAGTTGAATCTTTTCTGACCAAAAACCCATTCATGCGAAACATCTACAGTATATGTAGTTTATTATAAATAATAAATGAGTTTACTTTCTTACAGCCTCTTAATAAAAAACACACTCACTTCTCTTTTCAGAGTTCATGGTGTCACTCTAACAGACTGTTAGAAGCCTACAGAGTGATACCACACAGAGAATAACTTCAACTTTTTTTTAGTATTGCAGTCAGAAAGAAGGCTGTGATGAACATTAGCTGGTTTCCATCCGAACACAGCACAAATGTTACCCAATTTTATTTTTTTTTTAAATTGCATAAGAAAATGCAAATGTATGCATTTTCCATCCCCTATTGTTATGCGAATATTGGGCGTTGGTTCATCAAGATAAGCAATGACCTGCAGTTGGGTCAACACCACAAGATACACTACATTAGTTGCTCTAAACTATTGCCATGGATGGGTAACATTGGAATTAGCTGAAAGCCCACTGCAGCAAACAGAGACCTCAACGTCTCTTTTGGCGCCCAGAGACACCCAGCGTCCAGAGATGGCAAACAGAGCTTGCAGTGGCCTATGCAATTATAGTACATTATGACTGTAGATCATCATTTGCTCACTGAATCTGTTTCTGTTGCACTTAATCGCTTTTACCTTTTTCAATACACTAACTTTTCCATCTTCCCCGGGTGTAAAAATATTTTAGCACAAGGGGGTGGTGCGCAAACTGAAACTGTGTGTAAAAAGAGGGTGGATGGTAACGCACCTACTAACCTTTTAGTGGACTAGGTTTTTTTTGTTTTCTTTACTTTTATTCTAAATAAAGTGCATTAACACTAAGTGACATTAACAGAACACTTAAATGTTTTGGTATATTTCATAAATGTTAGAATGACATGAGACGATTCATATTAACCTGAAATCAAATTGTTAATAGTCTGGCTTAGCTTAAGGAGTGGAGGCAGGGGGAAAATAGCTAGCCCCGCTCTGTCCTAACTTAGAAAATCTAACTAGCACCTCTAAAGCTTTCTAATTAACATGTTATATCTTGTGTGTTGAATCTGACCACTAAGAGACATGTAAAAATATACACATTTGTTTTCAGGGAGTTATGTGCTGTAACAATTTTGTGGCAAATAACCGCTGGAAGAAGTGACTGAGTGATAGTGTTGTGGTCACGGTGAGTTTGTCAGGTCTGGCACCACTGAGCCTTTTCAAAGCTCACCAACCTCATCATTCAATCAGTACCGTAGTTGCCAACACTTGTTTTTACATTTCTGTTTGCATACAGATTTAAGAAATAAGATATAACATGTTGATTACAGTTTAAGAGTTGTTGGGAGGCATATTTTTGAACATTTTAGATGCTAGACCAGCTGTTTCCCCCTGCTTACAATCTTAGTGCTAAGCTATAACTGCATCCTCTCTGTACTCTCTCTAAGCTTACTGCACAAAAATTTGAGTGGCATCATTTCAAGCCAATAAATGCATACCAAAATTTTCCCTTAATCAAACTGAAAGAGCTGAGCTGAGCGTAATCTGAGATCAGACAGATTTCAATGGCCAGTACACCTGCACACCACTCATACTATTGTCCACATTTTTGTGGTCCTTTTTAAAAATGATAATTTTTCCCCTCGACACTTGTGACCACCTTAAGAGAATTAGCCTGTGTGACAGAACACAGTGGGAAGCTGAGGTGCACTTATCTTTGCTGCCTTTGCATTTGCAATGCAGAACTGTCCACTAATTATTGTTAAGGGTGCTTTGTAGAGGAGCATGATTACAGTGAGTAAACTGATGAGGCTACACTGCTATCATCATCTACCTGTTAGCATTTGATATCTTGATGCTGAGTCGGGGACCTCATTACTGGACAGATGCTGACTTGTTATTCTGCTCACAGCCTGTCAGCGCAGGACAGATGGGACGGGGGGACGGGATGGGAAGCCTGGGAGGTACCGCTGACCCTCTTCCCCTCCCCATCAGCTGTACCAACAACATGCCACACGCATCATGGGCCCGACCCATCCTCTACTCTGACAGAAGCTCACCTGCCCTCAAGCCCCCCAGAACAACAAGGCGTGCTCCCCTGCCAGCTGTGTCTAACAGCCTGCACCACTGGACCGCTGAAGCCTAAACAAATTCTCCGCTAGCCTCTGGGAGACTTCTCGTTCATTACGGCTGTGACATTTTATAAACAGTGGCATAAATAAGTATTGTGCGGAGAAAAAAAAGTTCAGAATACTCTGAGGGAAATTTAAGAAAATTTTTAGAGAGCACAGGAGAAACAGTCATAGATGACAGGTCCTAAGATGATCCTTCATAATAGACAATATCATTTAAGGTGCCTTTTAACATCTGGCCATGGACAGCAGAAGAATTTACAGTTGTATGCTAATAATTCAATTAAACTGCCTGCTATACGAAGTTAAAGGTTTAATGTGTAAGATGTGGCTGGAATTTCAGTTTAAAACCAAAAAGAATAAAATTATCGAGAGAAAGCGAAGTAAAAGTTTCAAAGTTATGTTAAACATGTCTATGTATTGTGTTGCAGAGATATCTGTGAATTTAGCCTGCTAACCAGCTAGCCCTGAATCATCCTGTCTTATAATACAACTTGTACTTCGAGAGGTGATAGTGAGTCACTGTAGCATCCAGTCTGCCCTCAGTCCAACATGAGAGGATAAAGAAGTCAATACCAGTATTAGTTTTTGTTGTTTTAAGATACCTGAGATCTCTCCTGACATTTCATTTCAACAATACTTCCTCTTCCGCAATTGAAAATACAACAATCCAAGATCCGAAATCCAGGATACGGGTGTGATTAGGTCAGCCACTTCAGGCTGGTATAGAGCAAAGCTAAAATAACTAGGTGAAGTAGCTTGCAGACTTACCATTCATCGCTTGTTGAAGTCCATGATCTTATATCGTCTCAATCCAAAAGGGTCCAAAGCCAAAATATGTCCAGAGCCAGATAATTTGAGGTCTGAAACAAATAATATGTTGTTTTTAGGCAAAGACAATCAAAAAGCCAAGAGAAACACAAAGCACCGACAGAGCAACTAATGACAACACAAACCAAAAACATTCCAAATGGCATCAATGCATGTTTTACTGCAGGCCAGCCATAAGGAAATATGGGCAGGAGACATCATCTTCCAAAGTGGGCCCCTCCACCACACCCATTAGGGGGTCAAATCACTATACATATTACAATGAAAAATTTTATACTTCCTACAA
>JAPZEB010000005.1:21666721-21693301 GCA_029783705.1 Chaetodon striatus
CCTGTTCTCCTCCACTCTAATAATTCAAAAGCCTCAAGTTCCTTTTGAAAGTCCTTGTCAAATGTGAATTTCCAGGAACTACATACACAAAGTGTGATGCTGTCGGTACCCATCAAGTATATCGGAGAGAGAGAGCCAAAGCATTAGCGTGAACAGCATCTTAAATTAAGGATCAGGTTGGTATGACCTTTCTGCCAGTTGGTGTTACAGTACAAGGAGTTACAGCCATGTTGGATGACGAGGGTGCACGGCCTCAGTCCCTGGTGACTGGCACACTAATCTTCCTCTCTGCAAAGACTTTGACACAAGGCAACCCCCGGATGGATTTGCACACAGATGTCTTTCCTGGTCTGACAATCCAAGCGCTCAAAAAACAAGATAGGAGAAATACCAGCCTTTTTAAACATTTGACAATACTTATGTGTGAGGTAATTATTAGTAGATACTAGTAAATGCTTATAATGCAAACTGTTTTAGTCAGTAGGAATACAATACAAACCAAGCTGCATCCTCACTGTATAATCCTTCACCATACAACAGTAAATAGATTGTTGCATTTAAATTTGCAATCTAAATAAATGCCATGTCACAGTTCATACATGAACAAAATATAACTTGAACATTACTCAGTTTATCGTTGTGTTCCATTATTATTTCCATTATGCATAGTTTATGTAAAGGCACATGTTTGGTTTTGTATTCATGTTTGCATCATGCACTGTATAAAGGCAGCAGATATAAAGTGCTCACAAAGCTGGTTTTGGTGGTGATGTACAGCACAGCTGTATTATCATTATTATTATTTTTAAATGTAACAAAGAGTTGGAGGAAACAAGACATCTATCATTAATGAAAGCACTGACAGAGCCAGAGCAGAGGTCATACTGTAACACCAGCTCTGGTGGAACGTACTCACAAACCGACAACTCGCAAATCTCAGAAAGCTACGGCATGTTTTTCCTGTTTTAACATTTTCAACATTTCAAACACCATTTCAACAACACCACAAATTTGGATTGTAAATTTGAAAATGAATTCTGTACTCCATTTTCAATGAGGTACTTCTATGTGGAGCTGTCCTTTCACAAAGTCTGACATTGAGACAGACGACAAAGACAGAGTGGGATGATGCGATTCAAAGTGAAAAGGCAATACATTCTCACTCCCAGCTCATCACATGTCACAGTGTGGTCAGTGGACTTTTGCATTTACATATGACACGCTAGGTATGCATCTGTTGTTCTAGGACATCCTGGGACAGCATGTCAATTTACCCTTGTTACATGTATTGTGTCTTTTCAAAATACACTTTAGTTTTTGCAGGAAATGTACTTGTTTCAAAATAAACTTGAATGTCTGTAATACAGTGTATTTTTTACAGTTATTTAATTGTGTAACAAACGCATGTGATTAGGTTTAGAAATAAAAACATCATCATCATTTTGCGCTACATTCATACAGGAAGCAAACACCGACCTCCTGGGTGAAAGTCGGGTGTTGTTTGACCCATCCATCACCCCTTCCACACACCCTTTCCAGGTCCTTAAATTACATTGTTGTCCAGTGGTGCTTCAAACTGACACCAACCAACAGCATAAAACACCACCATGGAAGGATGCCTGCTTTTCGTTGGTGTATGATGTGGAAATCAATGACCAACTGCGGTATTTGACAACTTTTGAATGAGAACAGGTTGAAACATACCATATTACGATTATATACAACCATCTCTCTTATTATTTTACATTGTAAAGAATATGAAGATGTCACACTTTAATTTTTAAAGTGATGATCGTATATTATCGTTGGTTATTTAGTGTAAGATTTTATCCGCCAGACATTTTCATTTTGTTGTATCATATATTCAAATAACTGTACATTTCATTGTACAGCTATGGTTATTTTATAAATAAAAAAACTGAAGATTTTAATATATGTTATAATATAATATAATGTCACTGAATGTTGGTAGCTCACTGTGTTACTGAATGATGGTTACTTTTACTCTGTGGTTAAATTACATCCATGCGTTTAATGATGCTGTCGATTGTGCACAAGCTAAGTGACAAAATGAGCCGTATCCTCAGAGAAACCTAACAAGATCATACCACATTCACATGCGTACGTGCATGTAGCTAACCTCTACACTATTAATGCACTCTACTGAGTGGAATAAAGACTTAACTGTTTTTTTTTTTTTTCACAAAATAGTCCAATATCTTTCATCAGCATTACACACAACATAATGCAGAAACAATCCTTCTTTGCTTCATGGTACATATGTGAATGCAATATAACTGTGTGGATCTTAACAACCATTTTCAGAATAAATGGGAACACTTTCAGTGGAGCTCACAGCACATCATTTAGAATGAGTGTAATGAGAAAGTGTGAGGAACGGCAATTAACATTTAAAAGCGGAGCCTTCCTCATTGGTAATGGCTGTGGTGCCGTGGCTCTGTATGACTTGGCACAGCGCAAATATTTAACAAGGTCCTCACTGAAACCGATGAATGTAAAGAAGGTGATAGAATCTGAGAGAGGGAATTCTGCCTCAGCATTTTACTTGTTTAGATCTCACTAGATATAAAAAAATTTTGAGCACTATGTAGAGAGATACTAAAATGTTGATAAAGATATACGCTACAGCAGAGCAGATATTAAATTATTTCTGTGAACTTTCAGGAAAGTAACAGAATAATTAATGGTCGTACGGGTGAAGAAATAACACATTGGAAAAATTGGGAGCTTCATACAGACATTCAGTAATGCATTACTGTTAAGACGCAGACTTATAATAAAAGCCCTGAGGTGTAATGTGCCAGAAAAATGAAATAAAACAAAGAACTGAAAACATTGCAGAATAAAAAACAGATCCATTAAAAAAGCTTTAATGATCCATCAGTGTAAAGAGCACAAAAATCAGCTACAGAAGTGCAATATACAAGATTATTTTTATTGAGAGCTGGTGTGGGATTTGCTGTGTTCAGTGTAGCAACATTAGACAGAATTTTGAATGTTTCTCTCACAACAGCAGCAATAAGGATAGAGGTGTGGTGTTCACAGTAACTGTCTTCTCCTTGAAGAAAATTAAGGGCAGTATTGGAATCTACAAAGCAATGCATTTTGCTAAATCAGGGTGGGACAAATTAGAAAGTGGATAAGATATATGGACTGACATAATCTTGCTGATCCACACCACGGTGCAATGCGCATCCAATATTTGCTCTGCAGCTTCCTCTCGGTTTGAATTTGCAGAAACACACTGTGATACTAGGGCCTTGCATTTTGGCAGTTTTGGATGAGTATGAAAAAAAGTGCAGTCAAAGCAGGATGCACTACTTTATGAATCTGGACCGCTTGCATCCATCTCGTTTGACAGAAGCTTTTCCAGTAGAGCTCATTCCCACGTCAGCTGCGGGTTCTTTGATGTCAACGGTGAGGATTAGTTTAGCAAAACGCAAAGTTCTTGGAGGAGAGTGAGAGCATCCTGGGCCTGCTGTCCTTCCCTGCCCATTGTGAAGGACATTTCCCTCCTCCTGACTGCCCAATCAATCAGCCTCCTGCAGGGAGAGGGGAGCTTCCTTGTCCCTGTCACAACAAGTGATTGCCTTGGCTGCAGTACCAGCAGAACGTCAAGCTCTCAGCGGCTCATAATCGTCCTTACCTGACAAAAACTGTCTCAGCAGATGCAGGTATGGAGTTGAATGAAAAAGATATTATCACCAGATATTTGGCTGCATTGTATGAATTCATTTGTGTTTCAAGTCTTGTGGGTTTTTTTCATGTTTGAGTATATCAGCACATTTTATGAAAAACCACAGCTTGCAAATCAACTAAGAGAGACCTGAAACTCAGTGAGATGGTCTATCTATCACAGTGAGCACCGTGTTCGGTTTTATTGTCCCTTTAACTTCGATTAACCTTACATGCAGTTTTTCTACTTACATAATCACCACTGTCAGTCTGCATTGAACCCCGTCTTTTCAAGCTTGGATGTTTTACTTACAGACAGTATATTTATCTGTCTAATGGCAGCAAGTCCAGAGATTTTTCTAACAGTTTTCAAGTCTTTAAAAAGCCTGCAGTTTGAAAGCTTGAAAGTCTGAAAAGGACTGCTAAATACAGACGTTAACTGATGATTATGTGAAAATCCTTTTCACAGTCCATCTTGCTGACGTCAGGTTTGATGGTATGTTAAGAGCTTCAAAGAGAAAACTGGTCAAGGAGTAGAAGCTGAAGTATTTACAGACAGTTTTTGTATATCAACATACAACTGGATGTAACTTAAAAATGAATATAATTCTAAATTAATGCACAACATAAAATAAAACATTATTTGTCATGATTTTACTGTTTGGTGTCAGTTGTTGGATAGAATAGTTTTAAGATGGTGTTTCAGCTGTGCTTGGCTCAAGATGCTGCTGTGTGAGGATAGCCCTACGCTAACAATGCCAAGTGCCCCAAGTGTGGGAAAACAATACGCACGCCCTAAGCCTTTGGCAATGAAAGCAGATTGCAGATGGTTGTTGCCCTAGTGCAATTTCACTGGCTGTTTGCCAAGTACTGTTGACATGATTTGATTGTAGTGGGCAGAAGTTAGTATTCCTTTTAAAGAAGATAGTTACCACTGTCACTGTTAACCATCTGGATTATCTTCTACATCATTAATCTCAAAGTCTGCCTTTTGAGGAAACGTTTGAGAATAAACACTTGATGCCCACCGGCCACCAGGAGTGGGATATTGTTAGAAACCAAAACACTGGGAGCAGAAAAATAGAAAGAAAAATCAGATTTAAGGTGTAGTCATTCTCTAGAAAGAAAAGGCTAACTGCTAGCTTCTCAGAGAAGATGCTCTTTTTGCTTCCTGAGTGTTATTCAGAGAGGATGGTTCCCGGTGAAGAAGAGGCTTTCAGGATCTCAAGCATCGTTCTGAGAGGATTAGAGAGCAAACACAACTGATAGCGCATACAAAATGGAAACTGAGCTGCATGACAGCAAATTGTGTTAAAATGTGTGGGGAATGTAAAATAATGCTCTATTTTAAATTGCAAAATTCTATAATTTTCTGGGTTTGCATTGGTTAAAAGTAGTTGCTGTGGTGGATAATCACTCCAAAACATTTCAGCAAAATTCATGAATGTAAATAGATATAACAATACGCATTACTCATTCTTGAGAACTGGAACAAAACCTTACTTTTTGGGAAAAAAACTGGAGAAACCCCATGCACTGCTGTGCCTCTCTCCTGGGTGCCAGCCGGTGCAAGATAATCCACGTGAATCAAGATAAATAAAAGTTCCAGTGCATACTCAGATTGTCACCTATATAATATCAGCTTAAGAGCAACCTATGCATTTTATATTTGCTCCTTCTTCTGTTTTTGAATATAAGCTGATATTAAAATAAGGGACAGTCTGATCTGATGTGTGCTGGAACTTTTATTTTTCTTGCTTTTTGGGTTTATGATTCCAACTCTTCAATTAGGCTGGGAAAATATATTTCAAAAGATCAAAGCCTTGACTATTAAACCTTGTAATGGGCCGACCTCCCGGTGATTTAATTTGTCCTTGAATAGCATACATAATGGATGTCAGAGGTAAGATCTGATGGAGTTGACGTCTTATGAGGTTGACAAAAAGTTAGACATTTATTAGTGTCACAGCAGTCATAATGAGTCACCATTTTTTTTTCAAAGTTGCAAAGAGTTCTATTGATGCTTTTTAAAATACTAACTTTTTAAACCACGATTCTTATTTATTGTGGATTTAGAGGAACTACAGAATTGACATGTTATGGTTGACTTTAAGCAAAATATAGAAAGGGAGACGGGGCAAGTTTAGAAGTTAAAAAATGAAAGCAAGTCAGAATATTTAATATATTTAATTTTTTTTTCATTCATTTAAATCCATAAAAAAAATAATGCTTCAGTCTAGAGATGAAAATTGTGTGTTCATAAGTTATAATTTTAGGACAAGATTTGTCCAAGTTCTCAACAATGGGTGACATTTTCAACTAATGTAAATTGAAATGACATTACTGTAAATCATTATCTAAGAATAAATACTTTTTAGATCCTGTGCCCTCTGCACCATGTTTAAAAAAAAGCTGTATAGACAGCCCAAGGTTTTTATTACCTTCCTTTCATATGCATGGTTTTGAATGAGAAATCTTTTATCTGGAGGTGCTGACTTTGACTGTAGCCTATCTTAATGGAAAATGTCATGAATTTTCATTCACATCAGTCCAAACTTTTAAGTCTATAATATTGCAGATTTATAAATCCTTTTTATTCCAAAAATACTACATGAATTATGAATACCAATACCTATTCACAAATTTAAAGTGTTGAAGACATCCAGCCAGCATCTGCCCCTTAAGTGTAGGAATGTTGGCTGGATGTGTGAAACTGTGTTGGCTGACAAAGCCGCTCCATGCCATAGATCCTTTAGACAATGTGTTAAATTTGGCTCACAAGCCGCATATCATCTAATCCATCCGTTGTTTTGTGTACTGTAACAATGTGTTACATTCTGAAAGTGGAGAGTCAAGTGATATATGTGCAGCCCTAAATCACACGTTTAGCTCAGAGGGCTTTTGTTTTACTGAATAACTCTAAATCATGTGTTGTGAGTAAAATGTGCATTTATAATGTAGATTTATTGAACTGTGAACCTGCAAGATTGAAATTTCTGCAAATTTTGTCTGAAAACTTCTCAGTTTAACTGACCCCTGGCTGTAATGTGTTGGTGAATAGCCCTTTGGGAAATGAGACACAGGGTGTACGGGTTGCCATGAAGGTAGCCTAACGCGAGAGAGGGAAACAAAGGAACAGTTACAAAGTGAGAGTGGGAGCTTTTAGTGCTATTTCTGTCCTTTTTGAATCCAGGTGAGTGATGTGAAGTTGTTGCTTGTCTGCTCTACTCAGCCTCAGGCACCATTTTCTCCTTCTTTTTTTTTGTTACACTGAATTGTCAAATGAGGCCTACTGTCAGAAGCAAAAGCTTTTGCTTGAGAAATTGCATCAAATAATTTCCAAAAATAATTGCTTAAGTGCAAGAGCACATTGATGTCTTGCAGAATATAAGACTAGATTATAGGGAGAAACATTATCCTATTAAATTTTTTATTTATCCTGTTCCACTCTCGCCCCGGTAAATCTGTGAAAAGTATTCTGTTGTGAGAGGGCAATAATCCGAAGGTTTGTGCAGGCTTCCAATTATTAGCATTTCTTTTCCAGCTAATGTCCCTCTATACAGTACTTGCTACATAGGGGGCAGCTAAAAGAGTACCCTAAAGGTTTCTTAGAATCACCAAGAGATTTTGTTTTCATTTCAGACCAAAATGCATCAGAGTTGTGTTGTGCTCACTGAGAAGAGAATTATGGTCACATAAGTGCAGTATGTTCGTGGTGGTAATAATGAAAAGCAAAGCTGAAATGAGTTTTGGGGGGAGAAATGTTTTCCTGTTTTTGCTTGGCAGTGCATGTTATACAGAAACATGACTGCGAACCAGATAACCTTTACTGCATATCAGACGGGAAATCCTCTTTCATCAGGGGAGAGGCAATGGAAGGCGCATGTCCCCACAGATGCCTCCATATCCCTGTGATGATGGGTGGACAGAAAGATCAGGGATAAAACAAGCCAGCCAGAGAAGTAATATTTCCTCCGAGGCTGTAATATAATGGCCTGGATCTTAGCTGTGATAGATTTTGCTTTGACACTGTGTAAAGAAAATTTCCACACTATCCAGTTTCCATCTGTAAGCGCAAACAATGCCGAGATGGGTCGACGGCTAGTTTATTTGTTTCACGTTTGTTCTCCGCTCCCTGTGGGTAATAGTTTGCACAGAAGTGTCATTGAATAAAACAGACAAACATTTAAGCTGAGCGCTGCCCTGACTGTAAAACAGTCTCTGAAACCAGCTGTATCGATTTCTTGTCCTGGGCATACAAACACAGTAGCAGGGTAGAGTACCATCTTTATCTCGACTTTCCATCGCTACTGTGACTGATAGGAGAGGCCCTTTGCTAACAGGTCTGTCCTCTACATACATGGACAGTTCAGAGCGGCTATACATTGTCCCCTGCACACACCCTGCCAGCCCCGTGAGCCAACAGTTACAGTCTTTGACAAATGGACTGATGCTATCTCGCTCAACAATACATTGACTTCAACAAAAAGCAATTCACGGGGACATTTCGGTATTTATAAATGTCAACTTAAGTAAAAGCTAAGGTCTCCCGCTGCAAAGGTTTTGTAATTAAAGGTCAGCATTTGTGATAAAGCTGTTGTTTTTTTCAAACTATTCCATTTTTCCGTGTTCTTTTCTCACACTGAGGGAAAGGACTAAAAACAATCTGAGATTAGAGCTAAAGGTCTGCATTCCAGCAAGAGTAGAGAAAGTGAGGGTGCAACAGATGCTAATTTTAAGATTAGCTGTATATTCCCCAGGTTTGATACATAACACAGTCCAAAGAGCAGAGGAAATGAATACTAATGGAAGATGTAGCTTGGAATAAGAATGCAGCACTCTCAATACATTTTAAAATGATTTAAACCAAAAAGTCTCAAGCCACATGCATGAGGTCATTATTTCTCCACAGTTTTCCAACTTGCATTTCAACAGTGAAAACCTGAATGTGAACTATTTGATCAGTTTGTGACGGCGACCTTCTGAGTAGATTAATGCTGAATACTGTATGTGTGTCTGTCCACCGCCCATCAAGCCTCTCCCCTGACATCACAGGAGCTGTCAGCCAGTCAGAAAAGAGCACCGGTGGGACGGACAGCTCAATTTGAGTGGACCATGTGTAGAATTGTAGCAATAAATAAAAAAATAAATCTAAAAAAACATCAGTGAAGGCCTGGAGAACATCAAATGAGACACCTGTTTCCACTCCAGTAACATGGTGACAGATAGAGAGGAGGGGTGGCCTCCCTCTGCCTCCCTCTGCAGAGCAGGACCTTCTCAGCCACATCATGGCAGACAAGGTGATATCTTACGTTCAAGAAGAAACAGGGACAAATTCACACTTATAATTGGCTGCAACAGCTGCAACAATCATGTGGACATGCAGGTAGTAAAAAACATTCATCCTGAATTAAAGCAAACTCTGTGACTATGGTCGAATAGTCTTTTTTGCTTTCTAACTGAGTGAAATGACCCGGAAGTATCTAAGTGGCAGCCATGATAAGAGCTGGTCGAATTCTCCTAGTACTAAGGAAAGGTGCTTCAATGCTTCCTTTCTTATCTCCTTTAGCATAGGGTGCACTGGACCATCCTTTACCAAAGGAGGGGAGATAATGTTGTCCAACAGTTCCCTGCAGCAGCAACATTTAAAGCGACACACCACTAGACCATTCCCGAAAACAAACAACATGCCTCTCATGTTTTAATTTAACAATTATTTTTTTAATATAATCATATATGAATTAGGAATTATAACAATAAATATGACAAGAGGGTGAGCAATCATTCGCAATGTAACAACCATTCGTTCTGCTTTTGTGTCTAGTACCTTATATTCCTTATTCCAACCTTGGTAATGAAGTAACATTTTTCACTGGCTTGTACTCGTTCATATAGCCTGCATGAAACAACACAGTAAAAACAAAAAGGGCAAAGTATTCAAGATAATAAAAAAGTAATAATAATAATAATAATAATGAATACAATCTTTATTTATAGAACAGTTTTGAAAATCAAAGTTACGAAGTGCTAAAACAAAGTCAGCTAAGTCTTAAAATAATCAGTTTTTAAAAGAAAACAAGAAAACAAAAAATATGGTGTATAAAAACCATAGACTATAAAATAAATGGGCGTGGTTACTGTGACATTACCCACTGGTTTGTGGTGTCCTGTTTTAAAACCTTGAGCCCAGCATTCAGACGTCGCCATCTTGGTTATTCAGAGCCAGAAGTGACCATATTTGGGCTAGATGCTGCCACGAGCGGTGCATCTGACTGAGAAGCCGAAAACATTATTGGCAGACAGCCCGTCACTAAAAGTGGCCCGCCCTTAATTATGCAAAACTTTAAGCCTAAATAACATTTAAATGGGTGAAAAAAAAAATCCATCCATACAGTTTTCATGAATGTGGATATTAGCCATAGAGATTAAAACTACTCTTTGTACCAGGCTGTAAACATGTTTATTTCTGTTGTAAAGTTGGGCATTTTAACACGGGGGTCTCTGGGAATTGACTCACTTCTGGAGCCAGCCTCAAGTGGCCATTAGAGGAACTGCAGTTTTTGTCACTTCCATGTTGGCTTCATTTTTCAGTCCCAGAGGTTGCTGCTTGATAAAAACCAATAGAATGAAGGTGGGCTGAAAGTAGTCCATCTTGGTAACATCGTAGTTTCACCATGGCAGACCCACATCTAAAGTCTGCCATCATGGCCTGGTCACAAACTCTCATTTGACAACTTAACAGTACACTTAAATATGTTTGTGAGAACATTTGAGACAAGAAATATGGAATACACTGACAGAATCTTGATTAATTTATTAACTTCACAAACATCAATTGATCCAGTGTATCTCCACCACACACATCAATGCAGCAGATGTAGCCTTTGTTTACACTGTGCCATGGGTGAGCCACTATACTTGATAATAATTCAACTCTCAAAGGCATTTAAATGAAATTACTTTTAAGTAGACTAATTAGGATGTTAACTGATCACACATGCATTAGTTTATAGTTACTGAATTATGTTTTAAAAATTGATATTCAAAACATGGGCCCCATGAATATTGTGTTGACGCTCACTGTTTACAGATGTCAGTAAAATTAGATGATGCCAAGTGTTCTTTGTTTTATTCACTTACAACCAACAAAGACAGCAAAACCTTTTCAGGACTAAGTCTGATTGTTTGTTTATGTGTCATATTTGATATCTTAGACGCTGCTGAATTTACAAAACTTGTGAACATCACTCTGTGTTTTGACATTTTAAAAATTACGCTGATTGGAATATTAGACCGAGGGAGGAGGAGGAGGTGTGATGGTTTGTTTGTTTCACGTCGAGACTGCATTTCAAACACAGCTATTCACTTTCTGATGAGGCCTAAGGAACTAATGCATCTCACCACTTGTTGTGTCACATCTAACAGTATTCCCAGACAAAGCTACAGTTAGTGTTTTTTTTTGTTTTGACTACGAGGTGTCATCAGGGGGTGCTGGGTGGGCATGTGAGTAAAGAGGGATGGGGGCGGGCTGGGGAGGGCAACACAAACAGTTCCTCAAAGGCTAGCCTTGAATTTATGGCCCGTGCACAACAATGCTGGGTTTGTTATTAATTCGAGCCAAAAGACTCTGATTAATCATAATATTCATGAGGCTCCAGCGACAGAGTGGGAGTGACCTTGACTTCTCCCTCAATGTGCTTATGTGAGCCCCGAAGTAAAGAAATATCAAAGGGGACACAGTCCTGGAGATCTGGGGCAGAGACATCACCCACATCCGTCACACACCTCTGGGCGAAACCATCTCTTGGAGAGGCTGAACGATACTCTGAGCAAAATATCAGACTTTTAGTCAGCTTCCTAACTTAAGGTATTGGCCAAATCCTGGGAGGCTGTAGCAGTGTGTGTGTGTACGTGTGTGTGTGTCAGCACAAACAAAGTAAGATGGATCGAAGTATGGCTGAGCAATAAAATAATCTAAAAACTAAATCGTGATAACATTTCTTTGATTAAGAAAGTTATAATTAATCAAAAGTTTCTGATTAATGTGGCTCTTGGTTTTTATAATTCAGCTGATCAAGCTGAAGCCAATGGATGCAGTTTGTTCGGTGCAGACAATCAGCATGTAGTTTGCTTGTACGTTGTCACAGTTGCATATAAATATAAAGTGACTGGTAAGGACAGTGGGGGAAAAAAACTATACAGAAAAAAAAAAAAACTAAGAAGAACAAAAGCAGAGCAAGCCTCCAAACATGAGGAAATTGTTGATAAAGAGAAGTCACTTACATGTAAAGTGGATATACTTTGGTTGCAATGAAACTGAAGCAGCTCAGACAAATACATTCTTTATGCCACAGAGCAATGCAAGAAAATTGACTCATCTCTTTTGCTACCTGTGTATATAGGCAACAAACCAGCACACTGGGCCCAATTTATGTCTGTGCTTTGCCCTTTCATTCACCTAGTGCTCACCGTCTGCATGAA
Source organism: Chaetodon striatus (assembly GCA_029783705.1). Classification (NCBI taxonomy): domain Eukaryota; kingdom Metazoa; phylum Chordata; class Actinopteri; order Chaetodontiformes; family Chaetodontidae; genus Chaetodon; species Chaetodon striatus. The sequence continues at coordinate 21,678,899 of JAPZEB010000005.1, forward strand.
ATTAGCGTCTGATTAAGTAAGGCAGCAGGTAATTATGTAATCAGTGACAGGGTCTGTCTAGTTTGTGCATTCTGTGAGTAAAGGACCACTCAAAAGATGGTATTCAGTTGTTGGAGAAAAACAATCTCAGAAAAGAAAATGATGACGTGTCTGTCTGAAAGCCATGTAAACTCATTTATTTATTGTCAGGTGATACAAAGCCATGTTAATTAAATAAAATGTTCATTTACATTTAGATTGATTTTATTCTTTTTCTTGATTATAATATAATAAAATCAGACCACTACAATTATCAAGATATTGGATAATGTTGGAAAATCTATTATGTCAAATATATTTTGTATTACGTAATATTAATTACACTCTGCTGACAGCTGATATCAGCAGCATCAAATACACCAGCATATGTCACATGCAGTATGATGCCATTACACAAACCCCCATTTTTTTTTTTTTCCCTGGGGCACATGATCAGCAGCACTGGTCATAACAACATCAATTAATAAGTGCATCAGTGATTCTGATGCATTAGAGCTAATTCAAAATCAATATCTGATATCTGGTTTATCAATATGCCTGAAATGTGAAAAATGAAGAGCAAATAAAGCACAAATTGGCTTTGAGTCGCTTGAGGCAACACATTGTAAGCAGATGTGGCCAAGCCTCATACGTTTTGTGTTGCGCTAACTATTTATGTCCCAGTTTGGAGTCTCATAGTGTCACGTTAAAATCTTATTAATAGGGAGTGTTACTCATTTGAGCCATCTCATCTATTCAGCACTGTCTCCCATTTCTGTCAATTTATAGCACTCCAAGGGAGGCACCTGATGACCAGATAGACCAGCTCAGCCTTTCTTGAGGTTCACGTTCTGCAGCGCCAGCACGGGCTGTCAGGGACATTTAACACAGAATTTGCATTATTTATGAGGCTACCTTTGAAATGCTTTCCTTAATTATGTTCCAAATTTCCATTTAGAACTCGTGCAGTCTACTGAAAACATCCTGAAAACACACGCCTAACGCGGCAATCGGAGAAACAGAGCTTGGTGTCTAAACAAATTGAGTTGTGACACAGTTGCTGATTGATCATGTTTACCTCACCCATCTCGCAACTCGCATTACGGATAAACGAGTTTTAACCAATTTACAACACTTAAAGCAGTATGGTTTCCTTGGTTACTTTTTTGCCCAATCACAAGGCTCGGTGCCTGTCCTCACCCCCCACCACTCAGCCTATAAATGGCAGATTAAGTTAGGGGACTTGGATAGATCCATTCTAAATAGCCTTGGGTTACACTAAAACAAGCAAAATAAGGCAGGAACTAAATTACCTTTGTTTGTGCCTGTGAATGATATCACTCAAAGTCACTTTCATAAGGTGCATGTGGGGAAAATCCTCCTGACTGCTTGTGGGAGTGCTCACTGAGGCAAAATCCAGTTTATTTTCATATATTTAACAAAATATCATGTGCTCATTTGGGTTGTGGATCAACCAACAAATCAGTAAAATCTTCATATATTATTTTGTTTATCAGTGGAGATTTACTGCTCTCACTTACCAATCTATCCAATAATTGGCCTTAAATCCACAGCATTTCAAATTCTACAGCGCGTAACATAAGGTAGAATCTGCCACAATCCCTTCTTTCCAAGCATAGCCCTTTGTATGGACCTAAATTTTGAATCTTTACACAAAGATTTGAGCAAAACAAATATTTCTTGAGTCTCATCAAAAATCCACTTCTGAGGAACAATAATCTATTATTGTCTTTATGTTTTGGCTGCCAGCGTAGCCATTTAAAGGTGGCATTCAGCATTTAAGTGACTATGACAATGCTGTGTCCCTGCCAAGTGAGTTATACAAGCTGAGGCGGCAGCTCGCTATTGTACTGGTAAATGATTTCATATGAGAATATGGCAAGTTAAAAGGCAACATTTTAGGATAAAAACTATTTTTTTTCTCTGCTGTAGACACCCAATTCAGAGCCTGGGATTTGGTAAAGCAGGGGGAAAAAAACAGCCATAGGAAGTAGAGAGAAAGAGAGAAGCGTTTTCCTCAGTGAGAATATTTGGCTGTATTTCCCAGATGCATGACTAAATAATATCTCCTTTCCAAATAACAGAGAAGTAATCAGGTGCTCCTTCAGCATCTGGCAGGATGATGAATTTCCTCATCGGATCCTTCACTGAGGTGTTAATGTATTTAACAAATTGCATTCTATTCAGAAACTGATACATTGTGGGGAAGGGGTGGCAGCTGCAGTTGTTTTTTTTTTCTTCTTTGCACTACTTTTAATGCACCCCTGTCAAAACAAAGAAAAATATGCCATGGGAATTTTTGTATAGACATTTTGAAATTCATAGAATAATTCCCATATTAATGCCCCTGCATTATGTGCAGGTTTTAAAATGTTTCCTGTCTCCTACAGCTTGTATTAAAAAAGACACAGCAAAGGAAAGCAATATACACCAACCCTGAAATTCATGCCACCTGAATACCAGCAAAATAACTAAAATCATAATCATATAAAAAATACATAGGGAGCTCTCCACAGTCTGGCATTGAGCTTGAAAATTCTTAACAAAAGTCCAGTGTCAGGGAGGGTGTAATGAAAGACGCTATTGAGCCACATTATGGAAATTATGTTTGGAGCTTCACCAATAGGCACTAAAAAGTCAGGATATCCTGGGCTCACCTGCATTGATCTTAACCATACTTTACGCTTTATTTGTCTCGTCTGTGTCCCCAAACGTTATGGAGGCACACTACTAAATCACTGGATTATCCCTTAAACAGTATCCAAGTCTTGTGGGAAGTGTAGCTCCCTATTACTGAGGGGAAGTAATAAAAAAGTGTTAAGGCAGGAACTGTCAGTACTCAGCCATGTCAGAACAAGGAGTAAATCAAAAGTCCTGTCCTCTCCTACATTGTTGCTATTTGGTACAGGGCCTTAAAATGTGCACACAGACACATACATATATACATAAATCCGGGTGGTGTAATTCTTATTACTTATCCATATGTGACGTACTTTGTAACAGTGGCAAAAAGACTTAAACAGATGGCTTGATGCATCCAATCTGTAAGCATGCTCTTGGCTTTGCCATTAAGCCACCTAATTTCTCTAAAGCACCATCACAGGAACTGACTGCAACCCCTCTCCCAAGATGCCTTTGCACATTTTGTACATATTCACAATTGACAGGATCTTAACAGTGCAGCTTACGAAAGGGGAGGAGAGTCAAGTGAATCAACTATAAGAGAGTGGGTGGTGTGACTCTGCTTTGAGGGGACAGAGCCAGAGACGCAGTGAGAATGTGGGGAAGACACGAGGTGGAGAAGAAACCTCCAAGAAAACGGACATGGAGAGAAAGGGGGAGAGAGAGATTTGGAAGATCTAAAATAATAGTGACATTGTCTCTCGACAGCACTCATTATTTCTCTATTCAGTGAGCTCAGTGCTGAGGGGACATGGCTGAAATACAACTTCAGAATACATCTGACAGCGGGAGCAGAGATGAGGCGGTGGATTTACAGTGCCATACAGTATCAGCGTAATATTCAACTCCTGTCATCACAAATCACAGCGTGCTGTGCACTGGATAAATCCTGCAACTTGTTTGCAGAGGAGAGATATTTTCTGTTTGTTTAAAGAGAGAGGTAAGAAAGATAAAGGCCACTTGATTTAAAAGCCCAGATCAAATCTTGTGCTACAAACACCAAACCAGAGTATAAGATCAAGTGCCGAATGATTTGTGGGCCATCAGAGCGGAGACACCGCTCTGAGTTTGCTCCAACAGCTATTTGACCTGAGATTTATCCACATGAACTACTGGTGCATTTATGCTACACAGTAAATAAAACAGTGGGCAGAAAAAAACCAGTAGCATTCAGCATACCATCCTTACTGAACAGGTTATTGTTTTTTGCCTCATTTGAGCTGTGTATAAACGTATACAGAGTCACAGGGCTGCAACTAAGGCTAAATGTCATTATCAGTTAGTGTGGTGATTACTGAAAGAGTGATTAATTGTTTGAGACTATTTCAGACTGAAAAACATAAACAGTCTACTTGGGTCCCTTTGTATTTCCTTCAGGAATGTTTTGCAGTGTATGTGACTGACATCAGCTGACAGGGAGTACAAGTGGACCAAAGTTGTTGCCTAGCAATGCAATTCCAGTGAAACTGTCTATAGACCGAAACACTGTGATGCCGTGCTAACAATAACAGTAGCTTCAGAGATAAATGAATTCTGTTGTAATTTTAAGCCATTACTGTCACATTCAAAGATACATAGTTACCATAATTAAAAGCCTAGTCCCAATTAAACACCCAGTCCCTTTTACTAGCCCAGTGTGGCTACACATTTTGACAAATGAAAGCCTGTCTCAATTAGATGCCTGGTCTGGTTGCCAAGCTGTTCATTTTTTTTTTCTTTGTTTCAGATATGTAACAACCGGGTTGTTGGCTACTTTAAATGATACGTCCATTCCTCATTTACCCTGTTGGTTATTTATATTCCTTTAGTCTGTAAGGGTCCTCAGATCAAAAGAACAAAAAGTTTTTTTTGTAAAAATTAATCCAAGTTGTGCGTATTGTTTTAATAGGATCAACTGGTGTTGTGCTGGTATGCCTGGTGTTGTAATCCTCGAGTGCTGTAACTCACTGTCTCTCTGATGTGCTGTCTGTCGGAGTTAGATCAAATGAATGATTTATAATTTGCATGTTATCTGAAGCCTAATTTTTCAACAAGTAACATTAATATTGGTTTAAATAAACAATTCGATCGTATTTCCCATCTTTGTTGAGCAACGGTGTGGTGTGAACAAAGTTAAATATCTGTCCCAAAAATAGGCCTTTGAATTGAAGTTTTACGGTAAACATGGTGGTCTGACCTATCTGACATTTCTGCTGTGTTTATTTTATGAGCTCTGTTGTTTTGCTAGCATCATTGATAAACCAAATCTACCTGCACAGAAACTAAGTGATGTACTGCTGTGGATGTGTGCTGCAAATTATTTTAACCACCTAAAAACATTATTATCAGTTTGTGTTTATGCTATATTTAGAATATTTTCTCCACTTTACCTTACACTCTTACTGATTGAGGGAGCGGTAGACCAGCAACTCATAGTGTTCTGCAGTAAAATTATTGTTTTGGCAATGGAGTCTGGTGGTGTTAAGATGACAGCTTCTGTTCTCCATCAGAAATGGTCGTCTGACAGCAAGGTAAAGCGGTGAGAATATCCTAAATATAGCTAACGCCTACACTGATAGTGATTTTTTCTTAGATGGGACTTTTTTTTTTAGGTGGCTAAAAACTAACTAATTGAGGCAGCGTGTGCTCAGCCCTGCTTTAATTTTCTGCACATGATGCTGGGGTTTTCCACCTGGATGTTTTTGCAGACGTTGTTTTTCGGTCTTAAATGAGAAAAGCAGCAAATCTCACAGGAGAAGCTTGAACCAGCGAGTGGTTGGAGATTTTGATTGATTACTTAATTATCAAACTTGTTCCAGATTACTTTACAATATAATCAACCAATCTAATAATGGACTAATTGTTTCAGCTCTAAGTCTTTTTCCTATACTGCAAAGGGTCTGAATAAGAAGAGTTCTTTCAAGCTCAAATGTCACTCAGAAAACTGCAAATAATGTGCTCATAAATATGTGTTTGTTTTTAAGTTGGAAGCCTACGAGCTATAGTTCACTGAAAGTCACTGTTGTCTTGCTTTTTGCTCCTTTGTTGTGTTTGTCTGTTGTAAGGACCTTTGATTGCATTAATATGCCACTGCCTTGTGCCAAAATGAATGTCACAGTCTGGACAGTAAACAGAGCTGAACCACACTGTGACACCATTCTGTTTTGTTGAATGAATCCTGATGACAACAAAGCCCACAAAGTTGCTGAGGGGGAAAAAAAAGAAACAGAGATAAGATCGAGGAGAGCTGTATTCTTTGAAGACATGAATAAGTAAGTAAAACAAATCTGTCCGCACAAAATGAGTGGCCCATATTAATCAACTAAATGACTGCGTATGAGTTGCCCTTTAAAATCCCAGCTGTCCCTAGGGAAGTGCTGGCTGTTAATATTTAATACATACACGTGTAGTGTCACAAATCAATCTGTCCTACAAATTAGTTCAAATTAATTCAATTGGTGGTCAAAAAGCCATCTGATTAACATGAAGTGCTGACATCAGTACTGTGGAGATTTATAATGCGGTTGATGTTGTCACGGTGGCTTCTGTTGTGTAACATGATGCCGTTTTCATTTTTCTGTCCAACCTGCATACAACGCCTAACCATTTTTTAGCATTTTTGTGCCACCTTAAATGATAGTGGAAAGTCATCCTGTGGTTTGTTAAGGTTAATGTGGCACCGGCTCTATTAGTGCTAAAGGCTCGTTTTGTTCCGGCTCTGCTTTGGTAAGCATCCGACCGGGCCGGGTGTTAAACAGATATTTCTAGCTGGCGTCAAGGTGGCAGCGCATCATAAATATGTATGTACCTGAGGCACTCCTGGAAAGCAATAAGACATCATCATCACAGAGATCACCCTGCTGTCACTCCCCTCTGCAGGGCCCATTAATAAACACTGACAATCAGAGCCCTTGACCTGCCCCTGCCACCCCGGAGAGGTGAGAGAGCGCAGCATTCCCATTTCCCCAATGGCCGCTTGCATTCCTTTAAGGGGTTTAACTTACAGCTTCTTTACATTTTGATGAAAAGGCTGGGCATCATCTTCTCTGATGTCCAATATCAATTTGCCACAGGAATGTATTGTGATAATCATCATTACTTAAAATCTGTAATGGCGGCCACGTAGAACCAAACGGAAGGATTATCAACAAGCGCTTGTTAAGGTATTTTTTGTGACAAACATTTACACTTGACACAGTGGGAAAAGCACAGGTGTAACATAATGAATTTTAAAATGTCCACATAGAAAGGTCTATTAGGAGACTGATAGACCAGATTAGATTGTAGAGCACAGTAGGTGCTCAACTGTGGGTGAGTCATCAAGACACTAAATAGGCTGGCCACAGTTGTGGGTGTAGTGCAAGAAATGATTAAGTAATTTGCCACAAAGGGCGTTATTTCCACTTTTTAAAATCATATCTTTGTCCCCCGATACAGTTTAAGTTTGATTAATTTGCCATAAAAGAGACCAAAGTGTGTCCTCTCACTGTCTAACCACCACCAAAATCCAGTAGGGAGACTCTGAACGAGTTGATCAAAATGTTAAAATGCTCATCTGAGAGGCCTTCAGTTATTACATGTGCTCACAGGATTTATGCTTGTCAGGCAAAAGTGTTTTTATTTTGCCCTGGATTCAGCCTCTCAGGCAAAACACAAGCTGTCCAACCGTCTGGGGCAGCTTGTGAGGAAGGCTGCAGACACTACTCAGGGCTAAAAAAAAACTCCAGTTAGTCATCCATTAGTTCCATCGCTTTTTGAGGTACAAGTTAATTTATCAAGTTTAAGTTACAGATAATTCCCCCAAATATGTAAGAGCTGATCAGAACAAAATAAAAGAGTGCTCTTTGTAGTAAAGATAGAAAGAAAACATTATTTGTTTACTTTAAATGTTTATTGTTGACAGTGGAAAAGGTAGTTTGACTTTTTTTATATGACATAAAAAATATTTAGCAAACAGTATCAGGTATTTATTGATGTATGTTTGAATTTATTGTTTTTATAATTATATGATTAAGTATATTGTGAATACTTTCTACGCCAACACCCACAGAAAAATGTTAACGGAGCAGGGATGAGCAATGATGTTAACAAACAAGACCAGCTGGCAAACACACACTGCAGCATTAAACCACTTAAACCAATTCTGTGGTGAAGAAAATAACTCTATTCTCAGTCTGTTTACCTAAAAACCCTGCGCCCTGCCCGCTCGGCATCTTGGCTTTCCTCAGAGCTTAATTGCAGTGGAGAAGCTGCTCTCCACTGCTGGAGACATTAAAACAACATAGCCAACACATTCTCACTCTGACCTCACATATTATGTTTGGTCATGGACTTCCATGTGAAAGGTACTCTGAGTGTGTTGGTCGTTGACGTTCTGGGATGCCACCACAAGTTTTACATAGTCTTCTTTCAAATACACTTCCGTTTTTATGGGAAATTTACCGTTTACATACAGTCTCTTTCAAAATAAACACATTACATCGGTACAACATTGCAAATTGATGTTTTTTTTCTTTGGACAACTAACACACGTGGTTAGGTTTAGGAAAAAAAGAACAGGTTTTGGCTTTTTTAATCTCAAGGGGTGTTGGTTGGACCCATCCAGCACCCCTACCACCAGCCCCACTTGGACTTTTGCCACCTTAACTTTTGTTCTTGTACCGCCACGTTTCCCCCTGACACCACTGAGCACCGTTAAACATGCCATGTATCGTGCTGACATTAAAGTAAGGCCTTTTTTGTCAGTGTCTGATGCTGCAAGTCACTGCCCAAGCACCAGATTCCTAAGGCTTTGGAGTGAGAGTGGGTAGACATAGTGGAGCACTTCACCTCCCCGTCATTTTGTTATTCACATACGGGCACTTCAAAGTAATTTATTCATTAATAAATGAAGTTCACTTTTTCACATAAAAACGCTGCAGGTTGTTTATTTTTCAACAGTTTGTTCAGAACAAACACTATATCCCACTCAATATCCCACAATAGGTTAGTGTGAGCAACTGCAAATGAATACAAACCTACTGGCACCCTATTTTGGCCGTAAGGTTGAAGGTAAAAGGGACCTCTACAATAGCCATATTGTATTCAAGTAAATTCATATGTTTATTTAATTATGAGTAATTACAAATATGCTACATTTTAAGAGTAGCATATTTGCAGTGAGAGAAATAGATCAATGAAAACAAAGTTTGCATGCATAGAGTTTCATCAGTAATCATTTGATAATCGAATCGCAGTCCTCTGAATCCTAGTCAAATCGAACTGTGACATGCTTGGAGATTCACACTCATAATAAAGATTACTGAATGCAACTGAATGAAAACAATGTTTATTGGACACATATATTTGGCCATTTGGGTTGCAATTGCATTCCTTATTTCAGCCTGTCTTTGAGAGAGATACATATCCACCTCTGTATTTTATTTTTAAAGTGGTCACAGTACTGACGCACTGTACTGTGTTGCTGTTATGGATGTATGAGTTGGCACTCGACAATGATGGGGATGCAGTGCAACAGCATGAGTGACGCTGTTTTGTTTTGTTTTTTTGGCCTTCATGCATTCATGCAGATTGTGGTCAGTTTTTTAGGTGATTTAGTTGTGTTGCCTGACAGCACAGGCACAAGTTTCATGCACTCTTTGCATATGTTTTGTCTTAAATCTGAAATACTTCCAATCAATGGATTATGATGGTTGATAAATGGACAGTTTTTGTTTTGCCCATCTGCAAGTTTTTCGCAAGCTGCAAAGTGTACATGACATTTCAGCCCTTTAAAATTGGAGGCTCGTGGTTTGTTTAGGAGGCGCTTGATCTGATATGCAGCAGAGATGTCTATGAGCAAAGCATGCACTTTAAACGACAGTATCGCAGTAGATCATGTTCATTTAATTGTGGGAAGCCAAAATCATAATTGTGTTTAATATTTGACTAATTGTGCAGCCCTACTTCATTGTGTGCCAGCCACTTCTGAAATCAACCCTACGTCCTTGACAAACCAAATGTGTAATCTGGCGTATTGATTAAAAACAGACAAAGAAAACCAAGACAAAGCCCCTTGATGCTACAGTCCAATTCTGAGAAGATGCATTTCTCCCTACATTTTGTCAAAACTTGGTTTATACCTGGTATTAATGTGTGATTTGTACTCTATCTGGATATCTTGTCCAAGTAGGGAAAAGCACATGTGGATGTAAGGTGTAGATGCATGTAGTGAGCACTGCAATCATTATGTCATCGGATCAGCAAGACCACAACTGGCGCTGGATGTCCCACATCAGATCTCAGCCAGGTGTAAATGTAATCTAGTTTGACCACATTCTTGGGTACACCAACAGGGACTCCATACATCAGTATTACAACAAATAAAAATAATATAAAAGTAATTTTGCTTTACTGGCATCCCAAACATACACTTCTTCTTTATTCCAAATTATTTTTTCTGTAATTTTACGGGTTAAAATCTATGTATTTTTCAATTTAAATGTGCTTTATATATCATAAGAGATCTCGCGACAAGTGCTTCAGAGGGGGAAATGACAAAGATGAACAAAATGTCTGAATTGCAGAGCAAAATTCCACTCTGCATTTTCATTCACTCAAGGACAGCAAGTGTCTATCCGTGTTTAAGCAAATAGACTTTATGGTGAGACAGGGAGGATTTTGCCTCCAGGTAGCAGAGGCATTGGTGAATGAACAGGAGACCTGTCACACCGGAGCTGTTCTCCTCTGCCTGTCTGAGAGGATTAACCTTTGTTTATCCCTACCTCCACTCAGAGGGCTTCCTTCCACAGCCAGCCCAGTGCCTCAGAGCGCTAGGAGCTCCATCATCCCTTCCTCAGGCCTCCATCCACCCCACATCCTCTCCATGAGATGTTTTGTACTTGTGATTCATTGTTACTTTTCACTAGTTTTATTATTGTAAAAGTAGATTAAGACCTAACTGTAAATGTTATATACCCTAAGTGATGAAATATGCTATTATCTCTAGCGTGTTCGACAAAATCATTTAATTTCTTTGTAGAAATTCAGGACAGATATTGATGGATTACTGAACCGATCTAGTAGGAACAGGCCTGGGGGCCTTAGTGTTCATGGAGCTACTGGGCTGGAGCCTCTGTTTGAAGTGACTGCTCACATTTCTTGTTGTAAAATAAATCAAAGAACTGCAAAAATGGTGCAAAACATCAACAAACAAGATTCAAAACAGCCACAAAGAAATCCAAAATGTTCACAAACCCCCCTTTGAGACATGCAAAGCAACCACAAACAGACAAAAGAAAAAGAGTACAAATAGTCACAAAATGATCACATAGACACACATAATTACTACAAAGAGATGCAAAACAATCACAGAGATTCACAATTACCAAAAAGATGTACAGAATTACCACACATAGAAAACAAAACAATCACAAAGAGATGCAAAACAACCACAAAGGAATCAAAATGACTACAAAGAGTTGCAAAACCACCACAGAGATTCAAAATGACGACAGAGTGATTCAAAAATGACCACAAAGACATGCTAAACAACTACAAAGAGATGCAAAATGGCCACAGAGACAAGAAAATGACTACAAAGAAATGCAAACGTCCACAAAGAGATGCAAAACTACCAGACTGAGATGCAAAATGACGACAAAGGGATCGAAATGACTATAAAGAGATACAAAGCCACCACAGAGATTCAAAATGACCACAAAGTGATTCATAATGACCACAAAGATATGCTAAACAACTACAAAGAGATGCAAAATGACCACAAAGAGATGCAAAAGTAGTCATAAGAGGGGCAAAATGATCCCAAAGGGCTTATAAAGAGGTGTTAACAGCCATAGAGATTCAAAATGACTACAAAGACACACAATTACTACAAACAGAAAACAAAACAATCACAGAGATGCAAAATGACCACAAAGTGATTCAGAATGACCACAAAGATATGCTAAACAACTACAAAGAGATGCAAAATGACCACTATGAGATGCTGAATGGCCACAAAGGGATCACACTGACAACAGAGAGATGTAAAACAACTACAAAGAGATGCAAAATGACTACAGAGGGATCAAAATGACTATAAAAAGATGCAAAAGTACCAGAACAAGATGCAATACTACCAGCTACAGATGCAAAATGCCCACAAAGGGATCAAAATGATCACAAAGAGATGCAAAATGACCACACGGGGATCAAAATTAGTATAAAGATGTGTAAACAACCATAGAGATTTACCATGACTATAAAGACACACAATTACTACAAAGAGATGAAAAACAACCACACAGAGATGTAAAATGCAAAATAACCGCAAAGGGATCAAAATGACTAAAAAGAGATGCAAACAGACCGCAGAGATCCAAAATAACTCCAACAAGGCGTCTGGGTCCAAACCCTAGGGATGGAGACAGATGGCAGAATAACGAGAGGACACATTTTTGGTCATTTTGCTAACAAGGGAGATGGCATCCCTGTTGGTTTCTCTCAAATATCCTTCTGAACTAAACTAAATTAAAATATCCGTTTACAAACCTTCGCACAACTCGTGCAGTATAATGAAATTCTCATTTATTCCCCACACACATGCATTTTCACTCAAACCTTACTATTTAAAACACTGTAAATTGAGGTTTTGACATAATTTTGCTGTTGTTAAACATGGCCCCCATTTACTTCAATTCATCAGGAATTTTTTTCTATTTTTGGAATCTTCGTTCATCATGGAGGCATGCAAGAAAAACACTTATTTCTTAGCAAATTAAACGTAACACGGGGTGAGTAATTGATATAGGAATGATTGTTCTGTGGGTGAACTATACCTTCAATATGTGTTTGAGTAATGTTATAGACCATGATGGATAAAAAAACTACAGTAAATCCTCCTCAGAGGGCAACACATGCAGTAGAGTCATAGTACTGAGGCAGATAAACACTAAATCATTACTGTAATCACACCACCACATATTAGCTCATTTTATTTCAATGTGTGCTGCAACCGTGACGAAGACCTACTGAAATGATGAAAACATGTGAAATAAATAAACGCTCTGGTTTGGTGTGAAAGCAAGTAGTGAGTATTAATTCATGAAAAAGATTTCTTGCATTATAAATATACAAACCTATAATTTCATACTTTGCACTATGAATGTATGCCAATTAAACCATAACAGGTTACTATATTTGAGGGCCACTCAAATACATACTTAGGTTTAGACTTAAAGTCTTAAAAGCTGTGTGAAAAAATACGCATCAAATGAAAATGCACTTTGAAGTTATAGGTCTGAGGAATTCTTTTTAATAAATTAATTGGCAATATACATGAGGAGACAATTCCACTGAGGTAGCACATGTCTTTTAGCTTCACTCCACTCTCTCTCCTATTAAGCTCTGATTTATGACTTCATAACCATAATTGCTGAAGGGCAGCTGCTCCATTGCATGATTCAACTGAGTTTCTAGGGTGTCAACTGCATCACCTGCTGTTCTGCTTGGAACTAGACATCACAGGTAGCAGACTTCCGATAAATAACACCATGAGCATCCTGGCTGAAGTCGAGAAAACCGCAGCAAGAAATGACTTGAACTGAGGGAAAAAATCACCAGAGTGTCTTCCCTCATTTCATGTAATTCATCAAATATAAACCTGGGCCCCCTGCATAAAGCTTGTGATTTAGAGAAGTAATTAATGAGATTACTGGATGCGTCCTAATAGGAAGAGCCGGATACAGGAGATGGCTGCCTGTTGTGTGCTGTCATTTTAATACAGATGTACATTTAGGAATATCTAATAAGACCTTTGTGAGGAAGTTTGCATTACCTTGCAATATGCTGGCAACTCAACAGCCCTCCTGCCTTAAAATGCTTTCCTTGTTTTGCATTTCAAATGCAATCATGGATAATTCTGCCGCAATTTATTTGACTGACAGCATGACGGTGGAGTAATGACTGCGAAAAAGCAGTTCATCGTGTCGTCACTTCATGTTCCAAAGATACAATCCAGAAATCCAGAATTTGGAAGTATATATTTGCTTGTATGTTTTTTTCTGAACTGTTTAATAAGAAATATTTGCTTGGAGGTTGCTTGAACTGCCAATCCAACTAAAAATCACAAGCCTAAAATCTACGGCTCTTCAATTTGATGCCCTCAGAGCATTGTTTCAGTTCAAAAGTCTGACAAACCAAAAGGATTTTGATGAGGTGAACATGTTTTGAAGTCTATTTGCTCCAGAGTATTACAACAAAAATATAATTAAATTTTAACAAGAAAAATAAAAAACAACAACCATTACAACACAAAAAATTAATGTTTACATGCCACAGATACTGGCTTCTAAATTACCATCCCAAAGTATTTGGAGATCATCATTAATTTCATACCTGGCATATAAAACACTGGTGAGTGACTCTTTATGGAGAGTCACTGATGTACCTTTTTTGGTTCCTGAGACATGCTGTTATGAAAGCTTCAGTCACTGCTCACTGCTGACCTTCATGTGAGAGCTGGATACACAGTGTGCTTTAAATCTCTGCCATCCATTCGACTGTAATAATAATAATTTAAAAAAAAACAACGAAACAGCTGAAGACCTAAGCTAGTCACAATGGGTTGGACATGTTCAATACATTTTGCCCTTTTAAAAAGGCATAACACCACAGTGTGCTTTTGATTGTCTCCACAGCAAACTTGCATTTTGTATTTATGTA
>JAPZEB010000005.1:21693840-21704693 GCA_029783705.1 Chaetodon striatus
TGACTTTAGGTTTGCTGACAGAGACGAAAGCTCATAAGCTAAATGGGGTAACAAAGACAAGAGAATATCTTACACACAATTTTGACCACGTTATGACAAATATTGTTGTTCACTGACAGAATGATAACGGCACAATATTGCTGTGCATTTTGGAACAATAAAAATCACACCGCCTTTTTCAGATGTATGGGTCTCTGTGAGCTCTGAGTAGAATGAAAACAGGATTTGAAGTGTAAACACATAAACAGAAGAGATCAAATGCATTTGTTCAGCCGAGACATGTGGTGATACCCTGTTGATATCACAATACATTGCACTTTAAGATTTTCTCTTACACTAAATAAGATTTCGATTTCTGAAGTCCACATTTCATTGGGTAATGGCAGTAACATAATGACAGCAGCGATTCTAACTGGGTCACAGATGACAAAGAGCGCCATGTGATTTCGCTGTCCAAAGGGGAAAAAATAAATAAAAATGAGTCTCAGAGCTCTAAAGAGTGTCTGCAATGTAATACATCTCATCTATTGATTCCTGGACATCGGGGCCTTGTGTTTAAACAATAATTGATTTGTTTCCTCACTGTGTTTCTGGAGTCATTGATTTGAACACATCAGCAGCTGCTATTGTATGGTGCTAATCGGTTTGGGGGTGGGGTGGGGGTGGGGGGGGGGTGTTCAAAATGTCATTATGAGTGAAAAAATGGAGAAAGACAAGCAGTGTGATACTGAGGGGATCCACAGTATGAACAATGTCACTTTACAAATAGTTTATTCCTGAAATGATGGTGCCAACAAGCTTACATTTTCTTTTTCTTTTCTTTTTTTTTTTTTTAGCAGACAGTAGAAAGTCTTAGAGAAGGAACATCTTTGAAGCTTTGAAGACTGTAGAAGTCATGGATGTCATTGTATACATTTTTTTGTTCATATTATGGAATAATTGTCACAGACAAAATAATAATGTTGTGACCTTGATAGAGCAAACTTTGTTATGTTGTGATAAAGAAAAACTGTTATGTGGTTATAGGTTTATTGTTTTTGTGTTATGTGCACACAAATAAAAATACTGTGTGTTTAGATTAGAATACAGGCCTCACTCTAGACCAATATCTTAATGTCTGAATAAAGATGATTTATGACACTAGAAAAGTATCTTTTAGTATAACCATGAATAGTTTGTACATGGTTTTTAGTGAAAATGTAAACAATAAAATTGCTATGGGTACACTATCAATTCATAAAATGCAATGGACTATAATAACTAATGGTTTACATCTGTTGATGTAAATTGTGAGGGGCATACAACATCATATTTGCATGTAAAAAGGCTTACAAGAAGATAGTTTAAACTTGCATTCACCCCAAAAACCTGTCGTTTAAGTGTGATCCCCTGTAGGCCTGTAAAGGCAACACATTCTCACTCTGACCTTGTCACGTATTGGCGTTTGGTCATGGACTTTCCACATCAAGATGGGTTTGGCTTTATAATCTTACGAGAAGTGATCCCACGTAAAAGTCTGTGGTTGTTGGACCCATCCACCATAACTCCCACCCACCCTACTTGTATCTTCGCACCCTTAACTTATGTTGCTGTCCTGCCACGTTACCCAGCGTTAAACAATAACGATGACCGTCTGCGAATCATGTCGACATGAAAGAACAGCTTTTTTCGTCTGTGTCTGACGCCAGAAGTCACTGCCCATGCACTGGTATTGGACGTCTTCAGGGTGATGCCTGATTGGAAAAGGTGGCTGTAAACACTTCTTAGATTTCTCTCCTGTAAGATCAAGTTCGTTATTATTAATGGCAGAAAAGATTATCAATTAAAAATCAAGTTTTTACCTTGTTAACATTTCACCTTATTATTCACCATGTAACTGCAGTGCGCCAGTGACAGTCTCGAAAACATGTATTCTGACTTTCAGGGTTTGTTACATAACAAAACTAAGGAACCAATCCCATCAACTTGCAAGGTGGGGCTTTCCACACTGGAGTATCAGACGAGAAGCCAGGTGTAGCTAGGTCTCAGAATTTTGCAAGCTAAGTTCCACTTTCACTAAAACTTGTCAGAGCTGGTGACCAGCAACGAGGTTTTTCTAAGATTAACAACACAGCTGTTTGGTGAAATGATGTTATTTATTACAGTTACATTTCTACTGCTGTAGAGAGCGATGAGCAGAGTCGAAGGTGAGCAGATGGGGGCTGAGGGCTGGATGGAGATGGAGGCTGGGACTACTTTGCATATTCATAGGTCCATACATCCGTAATGAGGCAAAGGTGTACAGGTACGTCTAAGCTATTTTAAGTTATGAGGGGATTTTTTTCATGGAAAAAAAAACTTGTAAATATGTAATTTTGTTGAACAGAGATGAGCTTTAATCAGTGACAGCAGAGGAACTTTGAAGTGCCAATAGAAACTTCTCTAACCATATGCACAGTATGTTGTCATAATTCAAAATGAGACAAAATACACTACTTTGTTTCAATCCATTGTCTGTGACAACAAGCTTTAAATCTTTCCACATGCACACAACTTGACGGTCCCTACTTTGGTCAAAGTTGCTCTATTCTTGTTTACTTCCTGGCATGGCATTCATTCCACGTAAAGAGGTTTGTATGCTTCCTACTTCCGTGCCCAACGTTGTTTCATTATCATAAGATTATCATCTTATTATTCTTCGAGCAACAGGGGAGTCTTGAGCACTAGCAGGCCTGCTAACTAGGTACGTCTTTAGAGAGTCGAGGAATAATTTGAGAAATGGCCAATCAGGTAATTTATTCAATTTGTTTAACACTATCCTTGCAGCAAATTACTGACTTCATCTGTATAAACATTACACTGGATGTGATTACATGTTTATCATTTGCTATTTAAGAACATTATAATGTATGTCAGAGGCTAGCCTGAGTGAATAGCAGGTCCCAGCCTCGCACACACCCATTAAACTCAGGAAATTCCACATATCTGACAGCAAATGTGCCATTTAATTTGAAGCTCGCTTTTTTTGATGATCAATTCTTGAATTTAAAGAGTGCCTGAAAATAAACTCAACATTA
Organism: Chaetodon striatus; assembly: GCA_029783705.1. Lineage (NCBI taxonomy): Eukaryota > Metazoa > Chordata > Actinopteri > Chaetodontiformes > Chaetodontidae > Chaetodon > Chaetodon striatus. The sequence continues at coordinate 21,696,897 of JAPZEB010000005.1, forward strand.
GAAGTCTCCCTCTGTCACAATTTACTGCACACTGGGGTAGCTTTTCTTCTTGCTTTTGCCAGTACTTTGTTCTTTCGTCTAAATTGGAGCATTTTCCACAGAGATCTGCCCTTCGTGGAGTTGAGCTCTGAAAACATCCGCTGATTATCAAACAGCTTTGCAGTGCGAAAAATGAACCGGCTTCTCCCAGGTTAACCTCCTGAAACCCTGCAGTCTCAAATGTGAGCCCATCACTCAGTGCTTAATTGCCTAGAGAATGTTTCACCCATTTAGAGCGCAGGTATTGAGTGGATGCAGAAATGTTTTAAGATTTATTTCAAAAAAGAAGCCGATTAAAAAACAGACAGCCGCAAAATAAATATTTAGGAAGAAGGTGAATTTACACATTTTGAGGGAAGGATCAAGGGAAGGAGATGAAAACAGTAAAGTGATGGGAGCTGACAGGGACTGAAATTCTTGACTCAGAGATTGTGGCCTCAAAAGAAGGATTCAAGTGGGCTGAGCAAGCTGCTGTGCGTACTTAGTGCACCCTAATTGGTGATTTTAAAAAAATATATATTCTGGTGTGTTTAAAAAATACACACTAGCCACAAATTGTGAGAACTTCAACTTTTTAACAACAATTAAATCAGATTAGGCACAGTGGGTTATTAAAAAGAGAATATAGGTTAGGAAAAATCTGTTTTTAATGAGGAGTGTAATGATTTGACGAACTTTATGATCAGAGCCTCACTGATTGATATGCAAAATCAAGCCACGTAGGTCACGAATTGTGCAACTAGGTGGCAGCTAGCAGTTAGTCACTCCAGTTTGAAAGAGGAGCCAGGCTCATTTCTTTGGTCAGGAATCACAGCATTTTATTATAATCAGATGGGGCTTCTCCACGGTCTCCATTTCTCTCATTTGTGCTTGATGCAACTCAGAAATATTGAAAAAAAAAAAAAAGCATTTACAATCACTTGACAGGCAATAATGAGCACAGAGCAATTAACATTTCATTTACAGCGAGAGCATTTGTCCAGTCTGGTTTCATAACAAGAGCTCTAATGTCAGGAGGAAAGTTGATCATATTTAAAATCAATGCTAGTTGTTGTGCTGTATTTGTTTAATGGCGACAGGATTGATGATTAGCCATTACTTCAGTGAACGCTTTTACACTGTCTTCCATCACTGCAACTCAGGATAACGTGAGGAAACTTTGTGAATGTGAAATCTTTCTAGGCTCAGTGGGATTAAATTAATATATTAAAAGTATGCCCACTGGTTTTATTAGAGAAAAATGTTCTTTTTTTTGGTAAGTCAATACACTAAAGAGCACAAATGTTATGCAAGCCATGTACCTCAAAGTGAGCTAAACTGACCTTTGATACAGGCCGCAGGTGTTGCTTTAATAGTTGTGTTGTTTGGAAGGTTTGGAGACAGATGGGCTGAGAGGAGGCTGGTGAAGTTTGAGAGAAAATGAAGTGTATAGTGGCTTGGTTTTCCTTTTACCATAGGCCTCTATATTCATTTTTTCTGTGTGTACTGTTTGCGACTGTGACAAAAGCCAAATAAACAGATAAAAAACACTTCAGAGTATTTCATCATATTATACTGCAACAGACAGCCACTCTGAACAGACATAACTGCTCTGCATGATGCTAATAAAATGTGACTGTCCCTGAGCTGTATTTTCTGAAATCATACACTGCTATTCTGAATTTGAGAGCACAGTATATGTTTTTCTTTGGGCTGCTCCCAATGGCATGTTTCCATCGCCTTGGCTGTGATTGCTGCATTCCCCAGCAGCTGGGGATTGTAATGTGCTTATTTTGTGAAGACCAGATGCACAAGAATTCTGGAGAGCGTATGAACAGTCAACAACAACCTACTGTTAGCAGAGGACGTCAGAACTGGAATGGACCACAAAGGACATACATTTTGTGTTGACAAAATGCTTTAAAGGAACTGCAAAAAGCAGTTTTATAACTTAAATTTGAGTAAGCTGTCGGGTCAACAACTAAACAGAGAGCACAAGCAGGACAAATATTTTCTGCACAACAATTTTCTGGTAAAATTCCTCAAACAAATAAGAGTCTAATCCAGCTTTTTATCTATCAACAACTTTTCCTTCTGTTGTCTTCTAAGTGCTGCCTATTTTACAGCCTATTTTAGTGCTGCTCACATGGCCATAGTTAAGGGTTGTACTAATGCATCCTGATGCAAGGATATTACACTAAAATACTTGAGTGCTGATAGTGGGAAAGTATGTATTTGGCCTTCCCTCTGAGAAACACTTCCAAATACAGATCTCAATTATTTTAACACAATTATACTACACTTTTTTAAACTTGGAAGCAAGACCACTTTGGGGAGACCCTGGTAAGTTTGTCATTACTTTTATTATTTAGGTTCTTCAAGAAAAGCTTTTTTATTCATTCATGTCTAATGATACATGGTTGTAGCCCAGCTTTGTAAGTATGTTAAGAAGGCCTTCGCACTGCAGTGAAATAATCAACTACCATAACAGGACATACAAAGAAATGGTTGGCAAACAGCACTTCAACAACAACAGGGTTGGGCGATGTCCAGTCTGACTCATCGGATGTAGACTGTGGTCATAAACCTGCCATTGGCTGGCTATTTATGTTGGCAATCTCCTGCACTTCTGCTATCTGAATGTTACCATTTTCAAAATGCTCTTCCCTATTGAGAAACAACAACAAGCTCCAGACTAACAACATACACTGAAAATGGCAAGCTTTAATACAGAGATGGGTCATACAATGAGGCACGCCTGCTTTGTGTTTCAGTGAATTGTTATAAAGATCTAAAAGGACAAAACAACGTGTGAAGGCACCTTGTAAAAGCCCTGACCCCGTCTCACAGGACTCTTATGCTTGATGCTTACATGTTTTCTGACACGGCCGGTTAGGAGTTGATTTGCTACAGCTTTTTACTCTGGCAGCAGCATGCACCAGTGACATTGACTTCCCCAGTGTACTGATTCGTTCCACTTCACATGAGCTTCTGTGATAACTCCATAATAATGTTCTGCTATGGGGCCACATACCACCAACAAATATGGTACTAACAGGTCCAGCGAGCTCCTCCAGAGTTAAAGAATAGTCAGGGTTAACATCTGCAGTATAGATTTGTTTGTCTTTTTTAACTGTAAAAGTTGAATCGCACATTCAACATATGTCCGTTACTGGGTTTTGTGGTATTTTCTTTTGCAGAGACTTGATTTGCCACCTCACATGCAAATATTCCACCTAAACAACTTCTTATCTGACACTATTTTGCAAGGGCCCCTTTGGTGCATCCTGGGCTTGGTGCCACTCTAGATGTTTGAGATTGGTTTAAGGAAATACAAACAAGCCAGGGCATTTTCCCCCTATACCAGATTGATAATATGTGCTCAAAGACCTTTCTGTCTACCACAGTCTCTGTGGAGTTTGGTCAGGCTACATGAGACTCTGCCACCATGTTGGCATATGACTATGTCCCCAGAAAAAAAACAGCTTTGGACAACCTCATGCATTATGTTAGGGCAGAGGACTGAGAATAGGACAAAGGTGTGTGGTGTGTTTGTGTGTATGCGTTTGACAAAGAGAGTGAGAGAGAGTGACTGTTGGACTGGTGGACTATTGCACAGTGTTTCTGTAAATTGTTAATAACTTACACACTTTGTCACTTTTGACACACCTACTAAGACCAAGGATATTTATACATCAGTGAATAAAAAAACAAAACAAAGCACAACATATATGAGTGGATATCTATCAGTAACGGTGGCAAATCTTCATGCTGACGGTGACAAACTAGCTAAAAATTCTACCACTTTGCCCATCTGGCAGCCCACAGTTCACCTGTTAGATTAAACAGAACTGTTACTTTTAAAGCACACAATGCCGTGAGCACTACTACAAAACTGAACTCCAGTGCTGGTGTGGACAGGGAGGGGGTAGGAAGCTTTTAAATCACAATGTTGTGCTCAGTGGTCGATGACCGACAGCCATAGGCAATGGGCAATGGCAGTGTCTATCAGCTTAACCCTAGAATTCGAGGATAGTTGTGTGCATACCAAGAACATCTGAGCACATCACATTCTGGATGCAGATCAGAACAATGGAAAACTAGCCTGTACATGTTCAATGGAATATAAAAAAATTACATCCCAAAATAATACAAAAGTGAAAACTACATTACCACTTCACTGACCTCCTCTGATCTCTGTGAGGAAGTCTGCATCTCAGATCAGACCCTGCTGTACTGGTGAGTGACATCAGAAGCTTGCTCTGTTGCACCCATAATCACACCTCACAGTGATGTCAGAGATGAACCATTGGTGGTCAGCAGAAAAAAAGTTTCCTAGACAAGAAAGTTTAAATTCTTTTATTCCCACTTTTTACTCTCTTTTTGTTGATGAGCAGGGATGTTCCAATCAGGGTTGTTAGTGCTGATAAGGATTTAATGTAATCAATAAGAACCACTTGGTTATCTAAACAGTGATCAGCGTTCTCAACATTTTCACAGAAAAGGCCTGGGTTAGCAGACCCTGTGACAGACACTAGTCTGCCTCATGTCTACACTTTATGGGTGTTATTTTCTTAAGTGGAGTTGCTCCTAAAAATGTTAATATGATTCTTTACTACCTATTTCAAACAGGTCTAGATAGTGTTTCTCTATATAAACTTTGCTATTTTTTCGACCAACGTTATCAAAAAAGAGCTTTTGGATCTTCAAGCATAATGGATAATAAAATCCAAAATTGGCCCAACAAACATTGAAACTCATTATAGATTAATTTATGGGTTATTTAAAAAAACAAACACTGATTAACAGATCACTGGGGCTCAAGTTGATGTTTTTAAATGGCTTTTCCCCCCCTGATGAACAGTCCAAAAGTCCCAAGGGTATTTAATTTACATTGTTAAATAGAGGAAAAAACAGCAAAACCTCTAAAGTGTGTTCAAAAAACAAACAAAACAGGTAACTTCAGCATAAGAGAACTGATAAAATCTTTCTAATGTCTGTTCCTAAATATTCAGTGGAAAAATGTTTAGACTGTAACAAAAAGCATGCAAAGAAGCCGAAGGTCCAACATTATAACTTTGTATTTCTGCCACTGTGCTCCTAAAAAAGCATATTCTGTTTTTTTGACATTACTGAGGTATTAATAACAATCAATGCAACATTTTAAAATACCTGAATATGCAAAAACCTAAAAACAAACACACAGAATTTGCCCTGTGTTGCACCAGTCATAGGGTTACACCATAGTGTAGCATATGTTACATTATGTTGTGCATTTGCAATATGGCCATACACAGGTGATCCAAGGTGAAGAAAAGACTGTCTGCACCAGTCTTTTAAATGAACAAGTATGAGGAATAGCCTCAGGCTAGCCTGCCAGCACCACTGGAATTTGGTGAAGGTGTATGAGAGGGCCAGTGCAGTTGTATTGTTTTTCATTGATCCTCTTATCTTTAATTACAGTTAAGATAGAATTAGCCAAATTGTTGTTGGCTGAGGTTTAGGGCTTTAAATACTCCTCAGTGAATCAAGGCTGGCTACATGTATCATAAATTGAAATTTTCCCAGCACAGCTACAATTGTGAGATTACTGACAGAGTCTAATCGTTTTCATTGCATCATGGCTTCAAAGTATTATCATGTCGTATATAACAAAGACTGAAATGGTATAGCGTGCCAACTACAGCGAGCTATAGCTACTCAGAGGAGTTTAAGCTGTGAAAAGTCCTGCAGCAGTAAGTGCCCACTTCTGCCAAGTGACTAACTGCCAAACTGAAACTGCTGCTGCTGTTAGGGATCACTGCTTACTGGTGCCACATTTTCTCTCTTTTTATTTATATTTTTAGGTATCTTATGCTGTTGTAATCATCAGCGGCAGTGCATTCTTGGAAGACCGTAGAGTTCTTGGGGGTGAGGTTGTAGGGCAACGTCTGTTGTGGCTGTGAAGTCCAATCCTTGATAGACAGACTCAGCTGCAGTTATATGCTGTTGATGGTGTGGTGGTGTACACAGTGGTTCCTTACATACAGTCTGAATGTTTTCCTTGAATGTTTCATGCTGTCAAAGTAACGTAAGAGTGGACCTAGACATATGTATATTTTCAACTAACAATAGTCATCACAACATCTTTTCTTGGCCTTTTTCTGTTGCATTGTTTTTCAATAATTAGTTTTTCTATTAAGTATTTAAAAATGATGCACATTTGAATCTAGCATGGTAGATGATCAAATGGGAGGCACATTTTCACAGGGTTCCATTAATTCACTTGACAGTGAACATTTATTTTTCCAATTACTGTGACAAAAACTACAAACAAGCTCTAACAGCATTATTCTAGATTGAGCCGCGAGTGAGTCATGGTCTCAAACATGCAAAAGCACAGCATGTGCGTGAATGGATTTTGCAGTAACTGTTTTCTGGACAGGATTAAAATCACTGACCGGTGCATGCAATATTGAAATCACCAGACCTCACCAAGAGAAATAAATCCCATCCGGATGAGTCTGAAATCTAAAAATAACTGCCAAAATTAACACCACTGTCATGTCAGTACAAACCATTGGTCTGAATGGAAATCATAAGGAAGCGAGGGGGGGGCGTGCCAGTCCAAGTTGTAATGAGTGAGCATATGTCTGTACATGCATCGTTGCTCATGATGCGATCAGTGAAATTAAAGTTGGAGTCAATAGACATGATCAAATTGTCCCTAATCTGACAGGCTCATTCATCACCCAATGGCAGATTCCTTCCTGTCAGTGCCAGCCTCTCAACCTGTTCTGCTGAGCTGCACTGATTGAAATATGAAAGTATTGTGTAGTGAGACTTTTCAGAAAGCTCAGAATATAACTTCAGTTAAAAAAGAAAAGCCTCTTTATATTTAGTCTAGTTTTTTTTTTTTTTTTTTTTTTTTTACAATTACAACAGCCCAGGACATGGAGAAACACCATACAGATGAACTGTTTCTGCTGTCTATTGTGACTCTTGAAGCACTGACAAGGCTACAATACAGAATTCATACACAATGCTATTTAATTGACTTATATTATTGATTATCTTATCTCATTTATTTGGGCAGATGGAGCACAGGCCAGTCTGGCACTCCTCCTTGCTGGAGTTTTGTCTTCCGCAGCCTGTTACAATCATTAAGAGCTAAATATGTATTCGGAAGCTGAAGTGTAAAAGAGCTTTAAATTACAGATCAGTCGTACTGATCATTTCTTCAGCACTCATAGAAAATTAGATTGTCTGCCATCATGCATTCAGTTTGTGCTGCGAAGATTAATTCCTAACTCAAACCAGGTGATGCACAGCTCCAAATAAACAATAGTTATCAAATAATTTACTTACACCCCTTATATCCTAATTAGGCATGTTTACTTTGGCAATAATCATTTTCAATTTCACGCCATTTTAACTTGAAGTTAATTAAAACAAGGTTGTTCATTAGCGTGGTTCCAGACCCTTCCCTAGCCACTGCACCTGCACCGTAATGCAATGCAAATAGGTAGCAGGGGGGAACTGAAGTGCTTTCACATTTCCTTCAAGGAAGTCTCAAATGAAATAGCCAGAGCAGAAAAAGAGAAAACAAACAATTAAAAATAACTCCACAAATGTCCTCACAGATGGCAAAAACACTGTTGTTGAATTATGCTCATTATTAAGTGCTCATATTTATAAAGAAACACATGGACAATAATGCTCCCCTACCATGAGTTTCTTTTTCTCTGCTATAGAAACATGACAATTTTATCTGCAACAGAGCATAAAAATGCTAATCTG
>JAPZEB010000005.1:21722837-21734873 GCA_029783705.1 Chaetodon striatus
AAAACAGACATGCACACACACACACACAACACACACACACGCGCGCGCACACACAAAGCCACAGATGCATGCTGGAGATACAAATACACACAGTTGGAGGTTGCAGATGGGTAGTGTCAGATAGCCTTGCTCTGCAAACAAGCTCGTGAGGACGACATCATGCCGAAACAGCTCATTAAACGCTATTAGCCTGTCATTTCATCTAAGTGAGTCCTTTTTCGATTCCTCTGCTTAGCAAACAGCTTTGGGGTCATAGCTAAAGATGAAGAAAAAAAGACAGCCAAATGAAGCAAGGCCACTCACCCTAATGGTGCTTGTGGGAATGACGTAGAGGATAATGTGTTGTCAACGATCAGACAACAGGATTTGAATCTAATTATACACAGAGCAGAGCAGCGGACATTGGATGATCTGTTTTGTGCTTTTGAGAACATCCGGGTTACAAAACAATTGTTAAATTAGAACGTCCAATGAGCTGTACAACACAAAATGATTTGTGTAAAGCAATTAAACAGTGTAGTTACAGAGTAGGGCATTGTTACATGTAAATGATCTTCACGGTTATGCACCTTAAATGGAAAGTTAATGCATACCGACAATGTCTGTGATGTGGAGCCAGTTTAAAAGAAGCTGGTCTGACCCACATCTTAAAAACAAAAATGTAAGTCTTCCTCTCTCTGCATCTCCAAAACAAGATCAAGGCTTTAGTTCTGTGTAACCAGTGTTATTAGTGTGTATGTCTACCATAACATTTCTGGATAAGCACATTATGTTCCTAACTTTCTTCCAAGATCCCCGATGACTCAACTTCCCTCTGAGCTGACAGTGTCTCAGAAAAAATAAGATGAAAAATGAAGCCAAACGGCCACCGTGTGAAGTCCATTGATCCTGTATAACTTAAAGAGACACAGTTAAGCCTTTATAGCAAAGTCAGTTATGATGTTACTGGTTTATTTATTTATATATTTGCCCTGACATACAGGATGAAATGGCGCCATTTAGCCCTATTTGAAAAGCTGTTGTCTGGTGCCTCCATGCAGACGGCTTTATAAATCAATATGACTCCACAAAGTCAGAACACAGCCTAAATGGAGACTAAACAGATGATTAATATGGCTCAAGGTTTTGATAAAGGTCAATTTCGTAAAAGTATGCATCGGTTTGAAGCAATTACCACCAGTGATCTGGCCCCACCTGCACAATTGGAGTTGCCATGGATACTTGCTGAGCAGGAAATGGAGATGCTTACCCTACATGACAACATCTTAAATGTATTCATTACATCTCTGTTTGCCTGTGGGAAAAGTTAGACACATGGATTTCTCCTAAATATTCAACAAGAGAAACTGGTTGTATTGCAGAACATTATACTTACAGTATACTTTGTGCTATTGTATATGATTGTATAGAAGATATGCACTCCTTACTGACTCTACAGGTAGGATGAGAACATAATGTAAAGCAGAGCTACACATAGATCTATTTAACACTTGCTTTAAAATGATAAGTTATCATCATGCAGTTGTAGTGGACTAAATGACCTTAAGCAAAGTATGAGATTGATCTCATTATATATGATACCAAATTATATGGGTAACTTCAAACAAACTAATAAAATTTGAAAATACAAATTCAATTACTTATGCTACTTGTGGTATCTGATAACTGTGAGCTATTAAAGCAGTGTTACTTCATCAGGAATTCACTGACCTGTGATAGATATGACAGTAAAAGTAAAAGCGAAAAAGTCTGATGACTCAAGCTATTTTTGAGATTTCATCACCGACTTTTCCACATTTGTGGCTCTGAATAAAAACAGAGTCTATCTGTTTTTTTTGTAAACAACTCCAAGATCAGTTGCACGTTTCAATCCACTGCCCAGTTAGTATGTGCCCACGAGGTCAGAGTTGTCCTTGGTGTCAAAATTGTTCCAGTACGAATTATGTTCAGTGCTATAGAAAAATCCAAGAACATTTGCTTCATATACCCACTGAATATTTAATGTTACATCCACATTAGAATTAGGGATGTTCCAAACAAATAATTTCTTGATGTTGAAACAGAAGTTTAAACTTAGACTAGCCCACTAGTCTAAAATTAAGACAACATACAGAAAACAGCACAAGCAGGTCAAACATTGTCTGAAAAAATATTGTGTTTAATTATAGACCCTTTTACTGTTTGTAAACAGTATGACAATTTTTTGGTGAGCGGGGATTAGCTGGAGGCTAAGTCATTTTCCAAAGACTATAGCCAGCGCTAACTAGCAAGTTCTGTTAGCTTGTTTTCAACAGTGGAGGAAAATACAAGTGGTGCATTCAGAAATATTCATTTCGAATGCTGGACAGCACTCTGGCACAAACTGGACTGTTTGTTAATTTAGAGCACTGTGGGAATGTACCGTTCGGTTATCCAGAGCACTGCACTCATGGAGTGGAAGAGCGCTCTCTTGGCACTATGGGGAGATGGCTGGTATGTGATAAAATTTAAGTTTTGAGCCATGACTCTCTCTATTCTGGCTCCCAATAACATAACAAGATGACATTTTAAGACTCCTATGAACCCAAAACCCCTGTGGCGGATAGTCATGTTTTGCCTCAAGCTAATAAAATGACGTCAAAAATATAAACACTATAAACACTGCACATTATCCTACAAAATATGGTAACAACTGACTAGATAAAAGTTAAAAGTGGTGTATGTAAATCTGCAGACTTTGGGTTGTTGGATAGACTTAACCACCAACCCAGTAACTGTAAGTAATTGACTGACTGCCTGATTATACGTAACAACAACATTTCAATTGGTCAGACTAAATGGCATAAAATAATAGTAATTTTAATGATTAGTTTAACTGACCACTATTACTCATGCCGACTATCGAGGACAACAACTTTTAATGACTGGTTGATAACTTGCTTATATCCCTAATTAGAATCTAAATGTTTATGAGTATTTGGAACATCATGCGGTTTTAGAAAGAAAAATAAGCCGTTCTCTTGGTTTTGAGAAGCCTGACTACACTAGCTGGATCACTGCAACAGAAACTGTGTTGCTACAGTTACACTTCCATTTTAACTGATACCCACACAGGCCTTATGGGCCTTATTATTTGGCTTCATTATTAGTTCATTGCTTTCTTTGAATACTGGTAAAACTGGTGACGTAAAATTTAACTTCACATTTACACTGTAAAAGATTAGATTTTCAATGTAATAAAGAAATAATTTACCATTAGATATAGCATCTCCCAAATGCCATTTCTATAATGGCATTTGTTTAGATTTTTCTTACAGTAGCAAACTTATGTACCTTGTCTCAAGTACTTTATTACATGGGAAATTATAACTCTCAGTGTTACATTTTTCTTAGTGCTGAAGAACCCAGTAGGTGGGTTTGGACATCATTCTTATTCCTCCTCATCTTTGCTCTACTGCACCTTTAAATTGTGCCACAAGTCATAAATTACACATCAATCACACAGTGTTTACAGATTTGGTGACTGAGTCACTATTTCAAATTGAAGTCATTGTACAGTGACTCACCAATAACTCAAGTGGCAAGCAGTTTCAGACATAGTCCAAGATATCATGTGATACGATGATGGCAGATGATAGACAGCTATTCAGTCATACATGGGAATTTGGTCAGATCATCACTATTGACTGTCAATAAAAGAATCATATTATTTTTGCTTATAAAATATGAGCGCCATGACAGTTTAACAAAGATTCTGTAGCCAAATGATTAGCAGTACCAGAGGTTAACACAAAGAGCAGCAGGCAACAGCTGATGACATTTTCAAATATTAAAGTCCATTGTTCAGCTAACGCTGCACACAAAATGCAAATGATTGCTCAGATTACACATATGGCTCTGTGGTATCTGTATAGATAGTTGAACTAGGCTGACCTTATATGCAAAAAAATCAATATGTTGTTGCTTTCCCTTATAGATTTTATAGATTACAGGTTTGTAGATTTGCTGATTAGCAGAACTTGTGAATTTTAACAAGTAAATATTGGTCATTTCATGCATTATTCACATGATTAGCTTAATGATTAGACTGGTAAATTACATTAACAGCCCAATTACACTTTCATGGACCACAAGGTCAGAAAAGTGAGTCCCATATGTATTGGAACATGGCAGGTGTCAGGCAGCATGCTACCTCTAACCCCAGGGCCACAGATAGGTGTGAATTCCAGAGGAAACCAATCACTTCAAGTTTTCCACCTTATACTGGACAGCCTAAGGGGAGATACCTCAGCACATCAATGTAAAAACTAGTCTTGACCATCTGCTGATACAACTGTGTTGTTCAAACTTATAGAAAAAAAAAACAGCCACAGTATTATCTTAGATTAGAGAAAGTAAGCCAGAATCTCATTAGGGTTCAGTGAAACTTCAATGTTCCCTCACTGGCAGAATATTGGATGTGACATTTTTTTCTTAGTGCAATATTTCTAAGATATGGCTATCATCAATATGATTTGCCAACACTGTAATTCAACAGATATTAACACGAGGTTGTGACAAACACGATGATAAAACCTGATCTTTTTTTTGGTGTGGAAGATATCTCAGTGCAGTGACACTGCCTTCTGAGTGAGCAGGGTTTTAATTAAACCCCCAAACACAAGAGCTATCGATAAAGTCTTCACAACTTAATGCCTTGTGAGTTGCTGCCATGGATGTGAAGAGATTGGTGTGGTTATTTACACCATAGGGGCAGAGTTAATCTGCCTTGATGCTCTTAGATCTCTAATCAAATAGAAAGAGATTGTAAATACCACAGAATAATCCACCCAACTCAGTCAGATGACTTCCGGAGTTTATAAACAGAAAAAGAGTTCAGCTTTGACAACAGAGGGACGAGTTGATCAGACAGTATGTGGAGGAAATACTCTTGTGAGAGCATTATGTTATGTTCCTCTAAGAGTGATGCATCAAGCTACTTATAGAAATATTAAATTCTTGTCATGATTGATAAAAGCCTACAAAGGCCACATCTTACAGAGAAGAGCAGCCAAAGTGGCACTGTAATTTCCATTAAGTCTGAAATTGCAATTTGCTCATTTGGTCTCCCTTTTTTTTCTCTATATAATCACTCATACTGCAACTCACAGTGTAAACTCAAAGTGATAATAGTTTCACTTTTTGAGGTGCGATTGACTGAGTAATGTTACTGCCATCTCTGCATTCACAACCAAACACCCACCACTGACACAAGTGATTTGGTGATGAAGACCATTGACTCAGAGCAAAAAAGTCTTTGGTTCAAATACTAGTGACTAACTTATGACTTTGCCTTTTTTATAGTTTCTCAGGCAACACACTCTAGCTCTCAGAAATCAAACTGCTCCACTACATGTGTATATGTGTTGTGCATTTATCTTTTTTCTGGGGTTGAGATTCTGTATGATATGAAAAAATGAAATATATCTTCCCTACAAATGCTTTCCTTTAGTATGCACATCTGCAGCTGATGTGAAATACAGATAATTTTCCATGCTGAAATGTCCCTAGCAAAGTGCATGAACCTTGGAAAATCCAACAGAACATACAATTAACCACACTTATCCTATCTCTCTCTACATGCACAGCCATCACTGAAATGCAAATGCATTTGGAATAGAGGGGCATTTCAGTGATTGCATGCAAGATGTGCCACAGATGACAGGCAAGAATTCCACTCCCAGAACAACCTGTCCTCGCTCCCAACTTATCAAATACCAACGCTTGGTCAGTGGCTCTTGGCATCAGATACCAACACACAGAGGCACCCTTTATGTTTTGTCACATGACCTTTGTCACATGGCATACATGATATTACATGACACTGGTAAGATGTACCTATTTGAACCCAAACCATGATCTTTTTTCTAGACCTAACCAAGTACTTTTGTCGACTAAAAACGAAGAAAACCTATACTATGAGTGAAGAGACTGCGTGCAAATTCAGTACAGTGAGGAAAAAAAACAACTAAATGCATAAGGATACATTTCTTTTTATTTATGTTGAACAGGCAGTATTTAAATTCTCAAAGACAGACCTCTTGCTGGGAACTGAGGTAACATTTTGCCACTGGCAAATTTGATCAACTATTTTCATCATAAAAATAAAGAACATTTTAAACACATATGTATCACACTGTACTAACACTGAACACTTTCCCAAAAGGCAACAGGTCACAACAGGCTAAAAAACTGAAAAGCATCTCGAATAAAAAATAAAACATGTTTGTGAGTGTTTTAGTTTGTTCCATCTTGGTTATATTTAAACATTCAAAGCACCCAAACATTAATTATTTCACTAATTGGCACATCTGGTTGACGCTGTGTAATGTGCATTAGCATGTCTAATGTTTTTCCGTTCACATGTGGTGGAGTAATGCTGACACACCAACATTGTCTGATACAGAACTTGCTCCATTGCCGTACCCACAGGCGGGTCTCCCATAGTGTGACTGACGCACACACCAATCTGTTTATTGTGCTAACCTCAGCATATGTTGCTACCAGCATATGGCTAAAAGTTGCAACTTTGGTTCAACATTATGTGCACCATTCCACATACTGTGTTTTCTGCCTGCACCCAACCGTGATATGAACACAAAGACCCTTACAGCCCTGTTGATAACTGTCATGCACATCTCTCAGCACAGAATGCATGAAAAACAAGGTTTTGCAAATCTGGTATTTGTCTTTTAAATTAGTTGATCAAAAAGCTAAGTTTGAACACATCAAACTATGATACACTAAAATAAACTAAAAGCACACATAAGCACATACTCAGGTGTAAGACTAGTGGCCAAAAATACAATGAATTGATGCAGAAATTCTACAGTAAGGCACGGACATCAAACAGAAAAAGTTTTTTGCTTTGATGTCTAGTTACTGTCTTCATAGATGGAATAGTTCCAGTGATCTTGTCCAAAATGAGGCAATGTGCACAGTCTCTATACTGGAAGAAAAGAGCTATATATATATAACTCCATTGTCCATCTCCTATGAAACCAATCACACTCTGAAACCAGGTAAAAAAAAATAAGGAGGGAAGTCTTTGATTCTTCAATACACTGTGGTTTATATGCATATTTCTTGGTTTATTCATATCTCCCATACAACTGTGAGAGCCTTAAGGCCAAAACCTCTGCTGAAAGGATTAAGTTCAAAGGCAAGCGAGAAAATTACTCACAGACTCAAAGTCTTCAGCCGTGCAGTGGGCCTTCTTAAAGCGACAAGACTTCACCATGTCCCACAGGCGGTGAGCTGAACGGTCGTACAGCCTTTTCCAGTCAAACTGGCCACAGCATGGTAGCATTGCTTTGGTCCCATTGAGGTATTTGAAACTTTCCCTATTCACCTCACACATAGGACTTGTGATGTTCTCTGTATGCTCTGCAGGTATATGCCAGATCCCCCTCAGATGTTCTATGTCACAGGCACTGAGTGTAGACTTTCTAAGAGGATTTATATTACAGAATGTAAAGGCAGGGAAGGTTTTCTCTGTTGCCACCTTTTCTACGAGCTTGGTGATACTATGGAACTGAAAGCAGTACACGATCCTGCTAATGCTGTGGTAGATGAAGAAGCTGAGAAACCCAATAAAAGCAGAGGTCCAGAGGCAATGCTGGACTCCTCAGGATCCCTTGTTGACGACATGCACCAGACCATGTAAGAGGTCTTTCTGGCAAACTGCTGCAAACTCCCTTCCTCTGAATAAGTGTGGGAATGGTTCAGACAGGGGGGTGACACTGGGTCAGTGTGACCCCAGGCCCTGAATGAATGTGTTGTTGTGCAGCTCATAATCAGCTAACAAAACTAAAATGGAATATATGGGCTTTAATAGGAAACAATGAGTGAGGCAGAGAACAGTAGGAGGGCATTACATTATCTTTATACATAACAAAACCTTTTTCATCAGCTATCCATCTCACACAAACAGGAAGCCAAGTTCAAATCTATGTAGGCCATTAAAAAAAATAAAAGCAACGTTCATGCAAAATGGAAGTTAATGAAAGCTCCCATTAAAAGCTTTTTTTGTCTGACTGAGAGTGAAGAGTTTCTAATGAAACTTGTTCCCACTGGTCTTGATAAAAAGGCATGATAGAAGTTCACTGATCTACAATTAAGTTTAATTTATCTGCCACAGTGGCAATAAATTTAAGAGGATTCAAAATGAAGTTTTAGCTTGAAAGCACTATAGCAAAACAAATTTGTGTTGTAATTGTTTTCTCTGAAAACAATGAAAGTCTCGCTTGACAGTGTAGAGTACTAAAAATGTATACAAAAAAACAACCAATGCTTACATACATGTCTGTGTGTAGCACCTATTAGGGGAATACAGTCATAACACAGTGCAGGTATCATCTCTTCCATCGTATATAGAAATTAAGCAGCTTCTGAAAAAAGCTTTTTATTCAGTGTGAACTGAAACCAAATAAAAAGAATGCTTACAAAAGAAAAATGTCATTCATCCTACTGCTTTTACATTTACAGATACACATTACTAAAAGGAGCTGTATGCAACATTCAGGGCATTAAAATAGCCACAGAGAACTGTTTGTTATGTAAAGATATAGTGTAATTATGGCGTCCTGGCTGAGGAATGAAGTCACACTCACTTCTGTGTGAGTTGTAATTCAAAATTCTCTGTCCAGTGTTGTGGTAGCCGGCCCAACCAGTTTGCATGTTAGTGCATGCGAGTCCCTGTGTGTGTGTGTATCTCACTGGCTAGCTAATCGTGACCACTCTGCACTGCTCTCATATGGCGGTTACCACCAACCCACGGCAGCAGTGCCAAAGCAGAACACCCATCACAAGCTTTATTTAACAAGACGGACACATTGACATTAAAACCAATTTTGCAAATGAGCCAAGACACGGTCAAATAGCAACATCAAACACAAACAGGACAATAACACCAAATCACAACAGCGATAACAGATGTGTCAAAATACATTACATAATACAGTGCATTAACAAGGCAGGAATATTTAGTGTGGAGTTTGTTAGTTAACTGAAGCAGCTTCAGCTAGCTGTGACCACTTCCTTTAAAATCTTACTTGATTTTATGATTTATAGTTTTACATTTCTATGATTTCATGACTTTTTATCATTTTAAGATTTATGGCTTTGCTATGATTAGTGGGTGGTGGATTTGACGGAGAAAGACTGTGGTGAGTTCCATTTGATCCACAGTGGTGGTAGACTCTGGGGCAGCTGTGGCTGCACCCAGCACAGACAATACCTGCAGTGAGGTTAACTCTAGAGAAGACATTGGGTTAATCAGTGTCTGTTGGTGAACCTGTGCCCATTGGGAATTTTAGGTTCTGACTGCTAATGACATCTGAAACCCCAAAAAGTGCCACAAGGAGAAATACTACATGAGATTTTAATTAACAGGATCTCAAATCACCAGCACTTTTATATAAAAAATTATAGAATCATTGATCATCCATATTTGAAACCATTTTTATATATCCTTTTATCTTAAATTGCCTTTTCTGTTTTATGTGTACTCTGTCTATTTTCATGTGAAGCACTCAGTGCTTATAATGCTCTAATTGTAAATCACTTTGTTCTGCATTTCCTGATGAAAGGTGCTATACAAATAAAGTTTATCATAATTATTACCATAGTAACTGCAGATCATTCCAGGACAAGGGACTGTAGTAGAACAGACTACAGCCTCTGGGCTGATAACAGGTGCTTTAATCTGAAGCCATTTATGCGATCTAAACTATGACAGCTTTGCAAAGATAAAAACTCAGGCTTAGGTTAGATGGAAATTTATCTGAGATAATCTCATAGACTAGAATGTACCAGTGTTATAACCAGGGTTGGAAATTAGCACCAGCCAAATGCTGGTAAAACATGCAATTGGCTGCTAGATTTGCTTCACTCAACAGCCTAAAATACAATGATAGCCTAGTGAGTGGCTGGTAGATTGTGAAATTCACCAGCCACAGTGGCAGGTAGAGAAAAAAGTTAAAAACAGCCGTGGTTGTTACCTAAGCAAAGTAAGGGATGACCATCCTATTATGCAGTATAAGGCACAGTGATAAGTCCTGCCACTAGATTCAGTTTAGTTTAGTTTAGTTTAGTTTAGTTTAGTTTAGAAAAGGTGAACGGTGAGGCAAATCTGCCAATGGTATCAACAAAATAATTCTGAGTCAGAGATACGCAGGTAAGCATTTTCTAGACTCCATGGAAAAAAAGGACTTTAGCTTGTACAGAAAGAAAACAGAGAATGTTATTACTTTGCAAGTTAGTCAGTATGGTGTTTAAAAGTGAGACTTTGAGACCAAACAGATTCCCAGGTATTTATAATTATCAACAGACTTAATGAAGACACCATCAGGAGTATTAATGAAGCAAGTCGGAACCTTTGTTTGCCTAGGGGAGAAAGTCATAGTTTTGGTTTTGGTTGAGTTTAAAATTAATTTTAGATCCTTAAGGGCATGCTGCAGGGTGTTAAATACAGTCTGCAGATTTGAAAAAGCTATCTCTGCAGTGGGGGCACAGGAGTACATGACTGTGTCATCTGCATATAAATGGTAATTGCAAAATTTGAACTTAACACAAATATTATTAGTATAAACTAAAAAAAAAGCAAAGTCCTCAAAACCATTTCTTGTGGAACACCTTTTTTTCACAATGACTGGGTCAGACATGACTTTGCCATGTTTAACAATTTGTGAAAAATGAGTTAGATAGCTATGAAACCATTTTGTCGCATTGCATCTTCTGCCATCACTCAGCAAGGTTTTAATGAGTAGTGGGTGGTCAACAGTATCATAAGTCTTTCTAAGGTCTATAAACAGAAACACATGTGAGTTTGATGTTCATTGCCTCTTTGATATCATCAGTGGCTAACAGTGTAAGCTCTGTCAGCACTGTTGCTGTTGAGGTAGCACCGTTAGCTGCTAGCTGTCAGCTCAGCCACCTCCATCTTGAGAACTGTGTGCAGGCAATCCTGCCTCAGCCACTGAATCATAGATATGCTCTGAATGTCACATATAGCTCCTCTAAAGTTGTTCTACAATGTTCAGTAAATTTACGACTGCATATATAAGTATATCTATAATCTGAGTACGATGTCTCCCAATATAACTAAGCAGTCAAGATCATCATAGGCAATCAGGAGACAGATAAAAGGAACAATGCTCTAATCAGTTGCCAACCCAGACTTAAAATCACATGCAATGTAGGAGTTGAGGTAATGACAGACTCACACAGCACATGTCAGTCACAAACTTGTGGTCAATCCAGCATGGCTCCTTACACACCTTCCCAAAGGCAGTGTGGGTTATCTATTCTGTGTTTACATTTTCTCATGAGCAAAGTGGCTCAGAGGCCCTGAGGTATGACTATCAGTCTATGCTATGGCAAACAATTTGAGGAAAATATCCAGCTGTGATTTTTCTGACCAATTGCCAGAAACACCACTTTTATAACCGACAATATTGACTGTCACAACTTTACTAAACATTTTTACAGCTTATAATCATTATTAAAATCATGGCATTTGCAATTTGAAAATTGCACTCTTTCAAACTGTGATTTAAATATAAAATTGGATAATTGCTGAGCCCTAGTCTCTGGCACAGGCTGACAACCTGTTCAGGGTGTTTACTGATGCAATCTGAAAGAGTTACACTGAGAGCATTAAACCTCAATAGATGAATGAATGAACGTAAAAGGACTGAAGAGGATGTCAGACGGACATTGATGAAGGTGCTCTGCAACAGTGGGTAGCTACCACTAACTCTACCACCTAACACTGCTGGTGTTTTTTTTTTGTTTGTTTTTTTGACGGGCAGGCAATATCAACATAGAGCTCATGTTTATGTTTTTTTTTTTTTTTTTTTTTTAAATCAAAAGATAACCATTTCTGATAAATTAATTTTATGTCAAAGCCATGGCAGCTTGACAGGCTGACACCTGTGCTCGTCCTCCTGTGATATGTCAAAATGTCCTCAGTGAAAAAAATGTACTGGCTCATACCAGAAAACAACTTTTAAAGTA
>JAPZEB010000005.1:21734973-21759506 GCA_029783705.1 Chaetodon striatus
AACTTTTAAAGTAACACTCTTTGAAGGCAGATGTCTTTTACTGATGTTCTGGATCTCTACTGGTAGGAAAACAGTGTCATGTCATGCGGGGTGCTCCTATGCCAGCAGTGGTAGAAGTAGTAGTTTTCCCCAGTATGGTTCCTGCGGTTGCTATGGCCACTAAGTGCCAAGTCAAAAAAAGTTAAAGAGTCAACTTGCAGCAAATAGAAGCAGTAACAGTGACAGCACTGCTGCATCAGACAGTGTCAGTGGCAGAACTGTGATTACACTAGAACAACAAATGTATCAGTGTTAAACACTTACTATTTGAAAAAACAGTACATTTCTCACAAAGACGGCCTATTCAGTGAGTGTAAAACCTAAACTGTTGTAACATATCCATTTCTGACAATTTATTGCAGTCAGAGAGACCTTTTTTAACATCCTATCAGTTTCCATTGCAAAGTGCCTCACTAATGTGAACAATCACCTCTACAGGTAATGAGCCATTCTTGGACTATTGCATATGGATACCTGCAAACTGTCGAGTAGAGAAGAAGGTGACAGGAGAGTAAGGGAAAATCTGGGGGGTCCAGGCAGGTTTTTCTACCCCAGGAGACTTTTTTCTTTAAATTGAAAGCATTTCAAGATTAAAACACAATGAGAAAACATCATGTTTTGATAAATAACTATATATATTATTAGGGCTGCCCCCGACTAAAAATTTTCCTAGTCGACCAATAGTCTTCATTTAGGGCCATTGGTCAACTAGTCGCCCGCGAGTTTATGATATTAATTTAATTTCTAAATTTTATATTTTGGGCGGGCAACACAATGTTTTGAGTTCAAGGTCTTAGAAAGAATGCTACACTGTGCTACATTACAGAGAAATACAAAACTGTACTAATGTACCTTCATTAATATAGGCCTATATTTTATCTACAAGTGCATGTTACACTGTCTGCAAAGCAGTAATGATTGCGCTAAGTGGCTAATAGGCATGTAGCTACTTACATGATTGTAGTCAACGAATGATAGGTGAATGTTTGCCTGCAGAGTTTACATGTCCCCTTGGGTTCGTCTATCACCTTCTCAACTTCTCACTTTGTTTTTCCTGCCTGACATGTTTGTAACTCGCCTGTGTAATAACTGCAGGTACCAGCCCAGTAAATTAACCTGACTCCTGTCTGACTGCTGAGCATGGCCACTTCCTGTGTCTGTCCTTTCACATTAAATTCTCTTATGGTCCAGTCATATTGGTTTTGATTTATTTTGACAAGGCACAGCTCCTAATGGAGTTATTTTGTTTTGATTTGTTTTATTTTTTTTGTTGGTTAGTTAGTTTTAGTTAGTGACTAAGCAACCAATGAAATCTTGCCAACTTATGACCTTTCTGGTCAATTAACGTTTGGTCGACTATTACGGGGAAGCCCAATATATTATACTATTGGATTACAACTATTAATGCATCAGTGTGTTTATTGCTCTAATGTTGCAGCTGGTAAATGTGAAACTAATTTTGATTTATTTATTTCAAATATCATATATATTTTATATATACCTTGTGAAGTTCCTCTACCTATAAATCCTTATTGATATGATAATATCAGAATTTAATCTGAATCTAAACAAGTGGGACAAAAAGTACAGTATTTGCCTCTGAGAACCTACATGTTGTGCTACTTTCCACCACTGGTACCTGACTCTGGAAACACAGTGAAGTTAACTCATGCCAGCTAGTTTAAGTACTAGCAAGATTAACTAACAACATATCAGGAAGGTGGCTTTAAACAGCCTGCAATGTTATTTACTTGCGTTGTTCTATAAGGCAGCATCTATTGTACCATTACAGATGGCAGCACTTTATTCGCTCAGGCTGCAGGTAATGTTAATCAAACATGACTAACGGCAAATTCTCATGTGCCAATGCTTACCTCAAGTTTTGATAGACTCATTATCTTCTCACTCACTCAACAGCAACCCCCACCCCAACATTTTGAAAACACAGTAGATCCACACAACTCATATGAATGACCTGGCTGACACTAAAAACGGCGATTATTGTCAAAAGGCGACAGGTTTTCTGGGTTCATTGTGATGTCTCTGCATTAGCTTATAGTGTTCAAGTTGAGAGATAAGTGCACTGGTGGGGTACTGAGATGGTTTTTGACCCTGGAATCACAAACCATTGACAAACAAGCTACAACTCATGCAAGTACCTGGGTGTGTATATTGTAAGCGTACTTAGCTGGGGGCCATACTGAATATGTTCCAACCTCGACGAACCTGCCTTCTACTCATACACTAAAAATATCAATGATTCACACTCAATTTCTGAAACTCCATTACTACCTTTAAAAGCAAAACTGAAAGAAGTATTAGAAGAGTCTACCTTGCACTATAATTCTTTCATAGAGGCTTCATGTCATCTTTTGCAATGGTTAGCTTCACATACTGTATATATAGACCTGCTGATGACAGGCCTAGGTGACTTTAATTAACACCTCAAAGTTTGACTTTTGCCTACAATTTAATTTCCACGTCTCTGTCTCTCAGCAAGTGGACGCACAGGCCATAAGATGAATATAGAAAGCATTTTAATAGAAACTGTGCTTAAGCTGGACTAGTCTATAATACAGAGTTTTCAGGACAAAGTTTGTCTTACTGTCTTTTTGTAACGTCTTCCTAATATTCCTCTTTGTTTTATTATTTTATTGTTATTAAGCTCTGCACAAAGCATAACTTCAAATAACCTTGAGCTTTTGCAACAGGGAACAGTAAACTGAGTAAAAAGGCACGCTGTCTACCCCACTGGTCACTGCTACAATGAAAATAATCATTAATTCAATGTCCAGAGTGCATTGTTTTCTTGAAATTATTTTGAAATTCTCCAAAGACCTCCATAATGACCTTTTACAGTTTCCTTCAAAGCAATATTAAACTATTTTTTTCCTTAAATTATTCACATGCAGTTCAAGCAATTTATCCTGGTATGTTAACTCTGGAATTGTGAAAATACACTTTCCGCTGCACTCATTTCAGAGTTGTTAATTAAGTTAAGAAAATTCAGTCTCCCTCTAATTGTTCCTGATAAAGCCCCGGGCTATCTCTCAGTGTCATCACAGATTAGGGATTTAACTCTCTTGTCTACAAACACCAACTGAACAGTCCACTTACATCTAGATGACATGTCAATTCTGCTTCAGGGATAGGCTCCCTCTCTCTTAGACTAAACCAGTGAGTTTTAAAACATGTTAAATAGTCTATGATAAATCATTTCACTTAAATCTTGAATTATTACTATTTCTTAATATTATTTGTTGCTTGGCTGCTGCATCATTTCCATGCCATTACTAATATCAGCTCATTCACCAACATGATTATCACTTTTTTGTTATCGTAGGCAAGTTAGTCACAAACACAGCATATCTGTGCATAGACAGGATGTGCAGCTTCATTCTTACACTGCATTGTGTAATTTATTCAATAGTGTCAAGCCATCAGTGGTCACGAGCATACATTATAACACAGTGTGTTAGACAAGGCAGCAAAATAGAGAAAAATAATAATCTGTAATCTTCTTAGTGTCTGTTTATTACTGCTGCAATGTATAAATATTAAAATCACAGGATGACAATGGATGTTCATTAAACAGTGATAATGATTTTTTAATCTCACTCGATTTGAGTTTCTCCATAATGCTCCAAAATTGCCCTGAAGTAGCTGAGCAGAAGCAGCCATGGTTTTACCTCTTATCATCCCAAATAGACTGAAAAACCATGTTCTGTCTATATAATTAGTTTCACAAAATTATAACACCCGGCTAATTAATATTTTCATGTCTATCCACAGTAATAAAATGATGGATTTGATGAATTACATTGCCCCCCTGCAAGACTCAGCTTAAATGACTATAAATATATGCAAAGAGAGGCACATTTTAAGACCATTTTAGGGGGGTGGAAATTATTTGAAAATGTATGCATGAATTTGCTTTCCATGTACTTTCCTGGGAAAGAGACTACTGGAATCTATAAATTACTGAAGTGCCAAAAAATGTGAAGCAAGGTCCATTATAGGAAGCTAAAATGTGTCAAATACAGGACTTTTTCCTACACTGTACATCTATGGGTTGTCTTAGATGAAAAAACTGTGGTGACAAAGCATTTAGGTGCTTTATGGGTACCTCATAACAGTTGCCAATGACTTTCCTGTTTCTTTCTTATATGCCACCTCTGGATTTTTATTCTAATTTTTCATTTAAATTTGTCTGCTTTAGTTATATTTTATGCTTTATGAGTGTGGATGACTTTTATATGCATGGCATTAGGTCCCTCAGTCATTAAACTGCACCACCATCTGTATGCAGCCTCACTGACTTGCTGTCTGGAAAAATTGACAACCTTCACTATGACTAAAACGGCACATTGATACGTTGGACGCATCACAACTCACGAAAGGCAGGCAAACTACACTAACTGGTAGAGACACATGGCCAGTTACCACAGAGTCTTGGTTCTGCCTCTTAAAAAGAAGTTTTTCTATCGCTACAGTTTGCTTGCTCCTGGTGGGAATTTGTTTAAATTATTTATAAATCAAAAGAGAAAATAATAAAAAAAAAATTTACTTGACATGCCGTAGTGTTTTTCATATTTTGTTTAGATGTCAAACTTCGTGTTGTAGCCGTCACCTTAGACCCAGTATTGGACCGCACAAATGCAGCCAGTTTCATCCAAAGTAAGCTGGAAAAATGATCCACACAGATGATTCCATCACTAATGGATGTGTTCATAAATTCATATCTGATACTCTATCCTAAAATGAGAGTGCTGTTGTTCAAAGAAATAGAGTATTCTATTTCTAAATGAATTAACCAACAGTTAAGTTGAGCACATTCACTGCACATGGTAGTATGCTGCACTGTCTACTCAGACGGAGTGCCCAGAGAATGATCTGTACTCTGAAAGTGTGGTGCTCTGAATATCCGAATGGTATATTTATTCCTGCAGTGCCTGTGCACTGCAGGAATAGCGACTATTGACGAGTGCACCCAATGTGTTTGTGAGAGTGAGAGAGCAACAGTGGGGCGTGCAGCTCCAAAAATTCTTATATAACTCAACCGTTAACAGTTCTTGCATAATTAAGGGTGGGGTGGGGTGACAGGATGTCTGTGAGGCATCACCCCAGTCTTTGAGTCAGATCCACCCCTCTCTCCTCCACAACTCCACCCTCTCATCCAAAATGGTTACTTCTGGCTCCAAAAATCGAAGATGGTGATGGCTAAAATGCTGATCTCGAGGCTTCAAAACAGTAGTCCACAAACCAATGGGTGATGTTATGGTAACTTGGTATGGTAACTCCTTAACCCGTCAGGGTCACATCTTCTATAGTCTAATGCGAGCAGTTTTGAGGTCCCCTTAAAAGGCCACATGTAGTCTTGAGAGTTCATTAGATATGGAGAGGTGTCCAAAGACTACAATACTGTAGCAGTGTATTTTGCAGTGGACTCTTAAACAAAACCATGATCTTATCATGAGCCAACACCGAAGCCGCAAAAAATTGCTCTACAATATAAAAAAAAAATAACTGGAGAAAAGTGCATGGGTGGACAGATTGCACAGGTGTCTTTCTTACAGTTTGGAATCAGATGTATTCCATTTTCCTGGTATTGTTAATTGGACACTGTCATTAATAGAATTTTTCTAACCACATTCATACAGTATAAAGCACTCTGTGTCAAACTGACAATTCTCATAGGTAATTAATATACGTAACATGACTTACTCACTATTCAACATTCAACAAAGAGATCTCACAAAGATTACAGCTGTTTCTCACGCTGCCTGTAAGAAAAGAATCAGTCATTCAGTCCTGTTGTTTTCTTCATTCAATCCACAACCCCACTGGACCTCCCTGTCCCCAATCACTGCGACCTGGTTTTACAAAGATGACATTTTTTTTTAAGAAAAAAAAAAAACAAAAAAAAAAACTGCTATTCTCAAGAGAAACATCTCAGATGAACAGAGGGAAGTAATAAAGCACCAATATCTCCAAAGGGGACTGACTGATTCACACTGACCTTGAAAGTCAGCAACAGTCCTACTGTATTTCAGTGATAGATCAAAAAGAGTGATCATGTCCAGATTCATTTTAGTAATCTGAGTAGTACAATCTAAACATATATATCAAACACACTCAATATAATATTGACTTGAAGACATCTACCCAGTTATTCCTCACGGCTTTAAAAAACTATTGAATGTTGAGTGTTTTTCCTCAGGACTCAACAGAACTGATGCAGCTTTCAGGGTGAGTGGAAAAAAGTCAGTGGAAAATCAGTGGAATTTGTTTGTACATTTTTTGGACAGCTTTACTGACTAGTCGCAGGCTGTGTGATGTTGAAATATGAGACATTCTTAAAAGGAGAAAAATAAAAATGGTTTCACATGCTCCAGCCTTTATTGTACTATCAACCATGCTATAAATTGCAGGATTGAGTTCCTTCAGTTTATGTAAGTTTGATAACTTTGACAGGTGAAATTAGCCGACGCATATGGAATTTATTTCAACAGTTACTTGTAATCATGAACCACAGGTTTCTACAGTTTGCTCAACTTGGACTTTTTTTTTAAATGCTGGCACAGCTGGCAGCCTTCCTTTATATGCTTTGGTTTTCTGGATTTGCAGCACATTTTTAATTTCACGTATGTGTGACCAAATTGTTAAATGTTTTCTTCGTTGGGTATGAATGCTGAGAGCATCCAAATCCTATGTTATTCTACAGCTTTAAAATTTTTTATGATTAATATTTTCATCATCTAACGCCTTCTTCCGTACCCTCTACATTTTAACATTTCGATTTTATTCAAACATGTTTAAATGACGTCCATACTAATTAAATGTAATCAGACTTTTCCATCTATTCCTACTACTTCACCTTTTTCTTACACATCTAAGTCAACATTACTGTGTACTGTCAGCTTTCAGAGAACCTTGAAATATTTCACAGTATTGGTATCATTCAATTTTTCAATAACATTCATGCTAATGAAGCCCACTCCCAGCTTTCCATCTATTCCTTTTAAATTCACCTCCTTCTTACACATTTCAGCCAGCATTGCAGTGTAGCATCAGCTTTTCATAAAACATTCAACTATTCCGCATCATTCATACATTCATGCTATTATTCAACATTTGAAGCTAACATTACAGTGTAGCATCAGTTTTCCAAGAACCTTGAAATATTCAACTGTATTGTATCATAATACTTTTCAATAACATTCATACGAATTAAGCCCATCCCCACCTTCCCATCTACTCCTAATAATTCACTTGCAGCATTGTAGTATAGCATCGGCCTTTCAAAAAACCTTGAGATATTCCACATTATTGGTATCATTCAACTATTCAATGACATTCATATACATTTACGCCAGCATTGCAGTGTAGCATCAGCTTTTCATAAAACATTAAACTATTCCATATCATTCGTACATTCATGGTATTATTCAGCATTTAAAGTCAGCGTTGCAGTGTAGCATCAGCTATTCGGCATGCAGCATTCACACTTGCAATTTCTTCAGAAATTGCATTCTCTAGTTGGCTTGTGTTTGGCTCACCTGAATGCAATTCTACATCACGCTGAGCTCTCTTGGCCACTGTTAGCACCTTACTCTGACAGATATACCTTTAATTCTGAAGATTTGCAACGGTAGGAAAAGCAAAAGTTTACATAATAAAATTAATGATGGCTGAATTCCATTTAGCTGCTTTGGTTTTAGGGTCCTGGTGTGGCGCATGCAAGCTCACTGTTGCACTGTCATGGCTTAATGGAACACTTGAGTAGAGCAGTGGCATCGTTAGTGTTATTGGTAACACCTGTGCTTTTCCTGCCACGACAAGTCAAAACGTCTGCTGTGAAAAAGGCCTCTTCTATATCTCAACACTCACAGTGAAGGAACACTATGAAGAGCAATGCGCAAACTGCAACTGTATTGCCATGGTGTTACAAATTTCTGACAAGAACTGAAGCAACATTCTTGTTTTAAGTTCTGTACTTATTCTTCGCTCCTCTGGAGCATATAGTTTTGTAACAAAACTCCCCTGTTTAAATCAATAGTTCCAACCATCTTAAATGCACTCCTGTTGTCTGTCCGTCTGATACTGTGCATGAAGATTGCCAGTTCATTTAAACACATGGCTGTTTAATGTAAGTCATCCAAAATGAAAAGCTTGGGATTTACAGAGACAGCTGAAAACCACAGTTGTTGTCCCAGTCATCTGTGACAATGGGCCAAAGTTTATTTTTAGCTAACCAGCGAACTTAGAGATGCATGTTGAAGTTTATGAGACAGAGCAAGTGATGACGAATACATAGCTCAAATGATGATACTTATCAAAGACAGCAGCTGCACTGAATCCATTTTGTCTAGATTCAAAGTATTGATACAACAGGCAAATATTTCTCTCTGAATAGAAAAATTCAGAGAAGAAAGAGGGAAGATGTCAAAGAGGGGCCGTGTTTAAACACCAATATTATTTTATGACCCTTTAAAAGAGGGTTTCTTTCCTTGTCCTCACTGTTTGTTATGTTTATGTGTGGACCCCAGGGAGAGGAGCTGATGTGTCTGTATGGAGATCCTAATAAATACAAATACATGTTTGAATTATATTTTCATCATCAATGGATTACACACCTAAGCAGTGGTTATCATTTTAACATTTACATGATTGTTATGCAGTGGAGGAATAAACCTTTCCTGTTGTTGAGAAAACATAATGTGCACTTTAGTTTTTACTAAGAGACAGTATTTTAAAGGGACAGTTCAACCCAAAATAAAAAATCAAGCACCAAAAAATACACTCAACATCAATTTCTTTTTCCACAAATAAAGACCCAATTACTCAAGATGATCCACAGACCTTGTTGTGAGCAGTTTCATGCAGGAACTATTTTCTATCATCCCACAGATTTAAGCTTGCATCTACTTGTGGACAAGAGGCTCGTGTTCGTGACACTAGCATTAGATGTGAACCTTTATGGCATCCACCTTGGCTGAGCTGTAATGTTAGCTACCTTAGTGGTGCTTAGTGAACTAGCGCTAGATGCACGCTTCCTTCTGCATGGTGACGGCTGTAGTTTGGTAGAAAGAAAAAACAGTTCCTACATGAAACTGCTTACAACAAGTTTTGTGTATTATCTTGACCTGATCATGATTTCACCACCAGCCAGATGCCATATACTTCCACTGTATTCAAGTGAAGGCAGATAATTCCACGGCCAATATCTCCAACACTTGGCAACTCACACCAAATCAATCCAGACTTAAATAGCACCACAGGTAGGAGATAAAATATGTATGTTTAATTTGGGGGGGGATTGGCCCTTTAAGCTTGTGCACCTGCTGATTCTCTTTAACTCAAAACTTGGGTTTGTTAAACCTATAAATGCACATGGCACTTATCTTGGAAAATGGCTATGGCCTTTACCGTGAAACAAATGCAGTAGGAACATGAATTACAGACTTTAAAAGTGTATCATTAAGTTTAACCACATACCCGCAGCTTATTATTGATTATCTTTAAGTTTCACAAGCATCTAACAGCATTCTTAAAGAACACTTGGAATTTTACCTGCTCCCCTTGTGCAGTCAGTGTGTTTGCTGTTGATTTAAAACTCATCTAATTAATTATTCAAGGGTATTATTTTCTACATTGAATCTATTTCCTGCATCAGCGATGCCAGTAATGGCTCCCAGAGGATTCTGGAGTGCCATGCTTTCACCTCCACTGCTTATAACACACTGCCTTCATAATGGTGCTGCAAACAAATTCAACACGCATGCACACACACAAACACACAAATCAATGTTTCAAGGGCTTGCAGCGTTTAGCAAAGTACTCTACTAAGTGAATTTCTGTTCTTGGCAAAGTGCAGGGTTTTTGTCAGTGTTCTCTGTCCAACTGAAGACGTTTTAAAGATGTGATGCAGATAGGCCAAAGCATGGTTGAGCAGTATGGTTGAATTCAAAGAGCCTTTGGTCCTAATTTGAGTTTTATGTGACTCATCGTGCTGTTGCAGAACCGGTCTTAAATGCTTGCTGAGTTGCCTTCCTCAGAGGTGGTCCTGTGACATTTTTAGTCAGTTTTGGCTCTTGAAACTGGGAATTTTGCACCAAGCTCGTTTCTGTCTACTTCTTTCAAGTAATGTATGAAGTTAAATACTATATTTTAACTGTACTATATTTTAAGTCCTAGTGCTATTCTATTTCATTGAGACTGATGTCTGACATTTCACATAACGACAAACTTAAGCACCCAGGATCCGGACTACAAAGGCCATATAACCTGTGGTGGATGGCCAAGAATCACCCCAAATTAGATCAGACTTGATTAAATTTAATTATTTACATGGAAATGTGGAAAAGTGTTTTTAGCAGGGAAACCAATATGATTTAGCAATGGGAAATGCCATGAATACAAGCATGCTTATTATATTTAGAAATCAAGTACAAGGTGAAAAGAACACTTTTGTTAAGCAAATGAGGTACTCAACAAAGTTGTTGTTCCAGTTGTCACAGCAACACTGGAGCTATATGACTTAATCACAAACAAAGGAAAATGTTTTGTACCTACAAGGTGCAAACAAGCTTTGAACGTTACCAAGCTATCATTTGCAACAGGCACAAAACTGTTTTCAGAAACTGCACTTGTTTAGAGTTTAACTCTGTGCTTCTGTCTTCTTTAAAGAACATCAGGAGCACTGTGTTTGAAAAGGTGTCAGCCAAACTTAGAAGCACCGCAGCCAGAGATTGAACTGGTGTTCCTGCCGCGGTGGATGAGTGCTTTTTACTCTCAGCTAACAGGGCACTTAAGGTGTGATCCTAAATGGTGAAAATGATCTAGCCAATTGAGCAGCACTGACATGCTGAATGCGGTGTGTTGTATATTTGGCCATTTAAACTTTAGGGTGAGGAAGTATGAACACATGTATGTTTTTGAATGGCTAGTTTACCTGAATCGCAAAAAAACCCTCTAAATATATGTTTGAGGTAGTTCAGAATTATTGTGACAATTAGTTTGACCACACAGGAGCATTGTCTACTGTACCCAATCACATGTAAGGGATATTTGTCAAAAAATGGTTATGTAAAAATCATTATCAGCTAATATATCATATTTTTGTATTCCTCAAGTATCAACATCAGTATCCTAAAGCAAAGTCAACTGCCCTGGTAAAAAGCCCTCTGGCAAATTCAGTTGTGTATGGCTTTTATTGTGAAGTATATCAGAGGTTTGTGAGGTTTTAGTCGAGGTTGGAAGTTGGTTTAAATCTGTATTTTGGTGGTTTGGTTTTAGAAAAGGGAGCTGGTGAAGAGCTGCAATGGCTTATTATATTGCAGTTTAAGTACACATCACATTTCCACCAAAAATAATCAAGGCAGGCAAAGCCTTTTATTGTTATTTATTTATTTATTGGTTTATTTAACAGGGACTGTGCACTTTAATAAACATTGCTGTAAATGCACCAGTTAGACAAAAGGCTATTTTTCATCTGCAGTCCCTGGACAGCTGCAGATACAAAGTCACCCTAAAACAGAATATTAGATTAAAATTACTTTATAATTGGGATCATTTATATGCATGCAGTGCAATAACAAAAATATTACTATTATGATTATTATAGTTATTATTTTGTTTTGCTGTTGTTGTTTTCATTAATGACTATTATTAATGTAAGTAAAAAAACATTATATTGGCAGGTGGTATTTAAAACATGCAACACAGAGGCACATCATGTTTGACATCCAAGGCAATGAAATGGGGCACAATAATATTTATAGAAATGTTGACTAAATTAGACATTGTCCTGCATTATTAGACACTTACTGAATCAAGTGAAGCAGAAGCACAGACAGAAAAATCACATACAGTATTCAAAATACACAAATTCCTCTGGCACACTCAAAGCAAAGCCACAATAAAAGACATGCATGCAGATATGAGGACAGACTGGCGATGGCAAGATTGTGATGGGTGACAGCAGACAGCAAGGCAAGTTCACAGCACAGACAGACTGATGACAGTAAGATGCTATTGATTTTTAGAGCCGTCAGAGCTGAGTGCTAATTATTATCATTATTATTTTTTTAACAGGCTCTAAATAAACCTTTAAACAGCTCCAGTGCTATATAATGGTGGAATAGAGATCCATTCTGAAGCAGCTTTAACAGAGAACACAGGCTGGCTAAAAGCATTTCTCTCAGTGGGATAATGCAATCCCCTCTTGCTGCACCCCTTGTGAACTAATATGCAGTTGTTTTTAACTGTCTGGGCAGAGGAGGGTCAAGCCATGTATAATTCTGTGCATAAGGCAGACATCTATATTTTAAAAATGTTCCCATATACACTGCATTTTCTTTAATATTGGGCAACTATGAAAATGTATTGATTTATTGTCCCTGTACAATAAAGACAAGTGGGCATCATTTACCACTATATTCCTAAGTTTTTTACTTAAATTTGTTCTTAAGAGAGGTCCTAAGAAAAGTCTACATCAGACTGACATGTTCTCAAACCATTCACACAAACAATGTCAGGCAATGTTTCTGTAATTTATTAATAACTTACTCAGAGGTGGCTTTTTCACCTTTTGTCCTGCCCACCCGAACTGCCAGTGATATTTTCTAGCATGATTAGTCACTAATTATTAGATGGCATGGTTACCATTAGCATAACTGATGTGATGTAAATTTAAGTGTTTGTGTAGCATTTACTTCAAAAGACCATATTGGTTTTTGCGAAATAATCTATTATATTATTATTTTAAAAATATTCTAAATTATAAAATATTATTGTAATATAAATCTTATAATATGATACAACTGTAGAATTGAAGGAAATACAATAACCAATTTTCTCCACAAACATGTCAGCACAAATGTGCATAGGACTGCTTTGGAATATGCGTTGATTCTGCTCTTACCTACGAACAAATCTCAAGTAAGAGAACACTGGTGAATGTCAAAATCCTCATGAAAACTGTGCCAGTGAGTTTTAATAGGAATTTTTTTTCTTACGAATGGTTGGTGAATGAAGCCCAATGTTTTTAGAGTACAGTGTGCTAGCCTATGATTAATAGTTATCAATGTGGAAAATGACCATAGAATGCATATAAAGCTTAGCTGCCTCTTCTGACATGTAAGTTCAAATTAAACTGAAATTTGAAAGATTGAATTTGACCTGGTTACAAACATTTTTCACCCAATCCGTGAAAGAAAGTTTAAAATTAATCAGAACTCCGAGGTATTTGCATTCTGATATGACCTATCTGCTGATACAAGACATTTGCCTCTTCACTGCAACTTGTGTCAAACTATACTTTGTACATAAATTAGAGTGTTATCTGCATACTGGATGTTAGTGTCAGATGGTAAATTATCGATGCATAATGTAAATAGCATTGGGCCCACAACAGATTCCTGTGGAACACCTGCAGACAGAGAGGGCAGCTGATTGATCTTGCACTTCGACACCCTAAGACTGATTTAATAGATATGATTCTATCCATGTAAGTGCATCTAAAGAAAAACTGAAGGTAGAAAACTTAGACATGAGAATTCTATGATTTTCAGTGTCAAATGCTCTCTTGAGGTCCAAAAACAAGGCTCAGACAAAACCATCCCTATCCAATGCAGATTAATTTCTTTCTGTGAAAAAAAACAATTGACTGTCTCAGTGGAGTAATTGGCTCTGAAGCCAAATTGCATTGGGTGCAGGCAAGCTACAAGGCTGCCCCTCAAATTCTCAAAGACATGTGTGTAGAAAAAAAAGCTGCGGCAATGCACCACAGCTGAATTTTCAGCACCATAGAAATGTTCCGTGGATAATATTGCACAAGGCAGTGATCTACTGTTTTATTGTCTGCTCTGTTCATTTGATGCAGTTAGCTTGTGTTAATGCATAAAGACACTGGTGATATATGAAAAATGAATACTTGATAAATAAGTGACAGATAATCAAACATAAAACACAGTACAGTCCATGGCTAATATACACCGTGATATTGCTTGTTTGATCCCTACGCAGCTGAATCAATGAATCCTTTGTGGATCTTGAAGAGACAGACTCCAAGAGGCCTTTATGTCTTGTGAAATCATGTCAAACTGCAGATGTGTAGGCTGCCATTATCTGTCAACTGCAACAATGTGTTGGTAAGGAATTTACTGAAAATGTTTTCAGGTAAAAAAAATGAGTCACCTGAGGGCTGAGTGGCTGGTAGGCTGAACAGCATTTTATCACAATCACTGCAGTTGGAATATGTTTTTATGACCACTAACAGTGCTGAATGTTGCCATATCCTGTCTCACACTTGATGGCAGTTGCTCTTTGTATTCTGTTCAGTTATAAAGAAAAATAAAATATCAGCGCTTTAATTTTTGAGTAACTACAAGACTGCCCACTTAAGCATCTGTCTTAAAAAAGGATTACTTCAGTAGTAAGAAAGACTTGGTGGAAGGGGCACCCACCAGCTGACAACTGGTTGTGTTGGTAAGACAGCAAGGGCTAGCCGAGAAACTGCTACTGGATTGGCGGGGGCACTTGCGAGGGTAATAGAGAGGGGAAAGCTCTTGCGGTGAATCTCACTGCAAGCAGGTGAAACACA
The DNA here is from genome assembly GCA_029783705.1 of Chaetodon striatus. Lineage (NCBI taxonomy): Eukaryota > Metazoa > Chordata > Actinopteri > Chaetodontiformes > Chaetodontidae > Chaetodon > Chaetodon striatus. Next base: position 21,749,618 of record JAPZEB010000005.1, read on the forward strand.
GCAGCTCACAAGACCAAGTGCCAAAGAGTATTGTCTTGTGGTGAATCAGCACAACTATCAGCACACAGATCTTAGAGGTATCATATTCTTGTAAATCTGCCTTTGCAATTCTCTTTTGGGGGTTCAATAAACAAAGCGAAGACAGATCCCTAAAAAATTAAAGAATCTGTGTGCAACGCTGCCCCAATGTGAAAACAACAAAAGAGTAATGTTATTTCAGTAATATGATGCAAGATAATACAGCCAACATGATGCCAGTTATCTGATATCACGTTTACAGTCTGTCTCGTATGGATGCAGAGTAAACCGACTTGTTAACAAATGTTTTGTCTCTCAAGACTTAACTGCAATAAAGAAGACAATTAACAGCAATGTCAGTTTGCGTCTCATATAGATAAACCCCATTTTATTTAAATGAACGTGCCAAGTAAATCCAATGTCTCATTGCTGCTTGCTGATAATTTTGAGTGTTTTCTAAACAATGTTTTGTACAGCTAGGAGCATAACAGATTCTGCACGTCTGTCCCCATCAGAATGAGACTTTTTTTTTTTTTTTTTTTTTATCAACTAGCCTCGGCAAAAGCATTTAATTTAGAGAGCAAAACTCTATTTCTATAATCACGGTAGGATTATATACATAGGAAATGACAGATGAGGAGACTGGAGAGGACACCAATAATAAAATGTGTGTGTGTGTCTGTGTTTGTGTGACTGTGTGTGTATTCATGTGCAATAGGAGAGGAGTAAGGGGTGGTAGGATGTGGATAGAAAGAGAAAAGGGAGGTGAAAGAAAAAGATAAATCAGAAATTACTCTACACAAAGGATCCAAAGGATCCATTCATATAACTCTGCCCGTTTCTCAGTCCAACAGACAGCATTATAGAGACTGGATGATGAAAGTACTAGTGGAGTGGAGACTAACCTGCAAGATTTCAAATCATCTTCTTCTCTGATGTATCAATTCTCATTTGCATCACAGTAGGCAGAGTTATACTGTTCATTTAAAATTTTATAGAAATGTTCAAAGACATTTTGCACATTGGGTCTATATTAATGTTTGTATCTGTGCTCGCATGGCACAACACTGCTTGTTCTCAGAAAAGGCAGTAGCATGAGTCATGAGATATTTAAGTTTACATGTCTGAATCAACATCCCGGTGATAACACTCAGTGTCCTCATGAATATATCAAAGACTAAACAAACACCTGCTTTTAGGCTTAGGCATGCATCTGCATCTGGCGGTGGGATCCCATCCTTCTAATCTGCTGCAAAGGTTTGTTAGATCAATAAGAAATGTGATGTATTTTAATTTTATGTGTTTTGCTGTCCTTACAGGAGCTCAGGGAATGCTAGAAGTTAAGTAAACGGGAAAAAAAGCATCTAATGCCACCCTGCATCTTATTTACTGAGTGCCACAAAGTCAACCAAATACAACAGCTTTGCTCAAACACTGTAATCACTGGGGGGGTCACACACAGACACACAAGACATGTCTGGCCTCAATGAATACCCACAGTGCCCTCTACTGGGGACAGAGAAATGCACCTTTAAAGTTAATCTTTGACAAGAGTAATGCTGAACAGGAGTCCCAGTTTAGGAAACAGGTGTTCACATAAAAAAATGAATTTTTGTTCCTACCTGTAATAGCACAGCCCTGTGTCCCAGCTACACTGAGAAATGTAGTGCGCAACTTAACTGGTTGGTGAACCTCCGGAGACCTGTGAAAAAATCCAAGAAAAAAATGAATAAATAAATAAAAACAAACAAGGCAATCTAATGTATTGTATATATTTATAGTACATATTCTAAAATAGCAATCTCAACATAGTTTACCTTCCATCAGTAGGAAATATTTGTGTAATATTGTTTTAGTATGAGCAATGCTCAGGTTGTGCAGTCATGTAAAATGTACCATGATTGAACTTAAAGGGACAGTTTGGATTTTTTCAAGTGGGTCGACAGTGAATTAACTGCAGTAGGATGCAGTCAGTGCGCTCCCAGTTTAGAGAAACAGACAGGAGTACCAGCACGGAAGCTAAGCAAGGTAATGCTGTGGATAAGGACAGCAGCAAAATGTATTTTAGCCACCTAAAAAAATCTGTATCAGTTTAAGTGTATGCTATATTTAGAATGTTTTCACAGCTTTACTTTGCCATCGGACAGCCCTCTTCTTGGCACTACATTTTCCAAACCGTAGAACCTCCGTATTCCTATGCATAAGCGCAGCTGTGCTATGCACTGTATTACGCTGCAGGTGTTTGGTTCAGAAAGTGCTGTTGCAGATATGTCCCATATCTAAAGTCTTTAAAAAAAAATGAAGTTCAGTCTGCTCTCATAAAAGCACTCCCTGACACAAACAGCTCTACAACATAATGAAGTGCACAGCACAGTTGCGTATATGTGTAGGCAGTTAGAATGCGTAGGAATGGTTGAGGAAATGTAGTGCCAAAGGAAAGGGCTGTCTGATGGCAAAATAAAGCTGTGAAGATATTCTAAATATAGTGTACACTTAAACTGCTAATGATATTTTTAGGTAACTATGATACATTTTGCTGAGCTGCTGTCCGCAGCAGCTCATTGCTTGGCTTTTGTGCTGGTATTCCTGTCAGCTTCTCCTTACTCGGGCGTGCCAACCGCCATCTACTGTAAGTAATAGCTGCACTGACTATGGAAAAGTACTGCATACAACTCTGCTTCAAAAAAATGCAAACTATCTTTCAAGTACTATACATACTGCTACTGCAGGACCCCTATTACTAACTAGTTAATGTGTATTTGCACAGTCTATTACAGCAGACAATGTTGGGAAATTAACTTTAACCTGAGCTAAATGCTAATGTGGTTACACTTGCCTGCTCTATTTTGGAGCTAGTCTGGCTCACAGGATGTAGACTGTGCATACAAGGCTGCCATTGGCTGCCTATTTTGGACAGAGTTCTCCTCACCTTCTGCTATCTCTCAACACTATTTTGCAAGGACACCTTTGCAACATCATGGGCTTAGTGCTGGCCAGGATGCTTGTGATTGGTTTAAAGAAATATAAACAACCTAGAGATTTTTTAATTATTATTATTATTTATTTATCTACTTGTACTATTTTAATTAATACGAGGTTATGATGAGTTCAGCCGGATCTCCAGTAGTGGCACAGAGCTAGAATGAAGTGTGGAGATAGAGAGACTAATTTGGAGCAAACTAAACCTCATCTGGAGGTTCCTTTTTATTCCAAAGGTCTGTTTGACTGGTGAAACACTTAGAAGTATAGTTATGGATTAATTCAATAGCAGCTATGGCAAGTAATTGAAAACAGCGGTATTTATAGGTTATGTGTTTGTTATAAACTCGTTTTGAACATAATGGAATATCCAAGAAAATCATTTTAACACACACTGCGACTGGTACAGCCAGAACATATTACTGTGACTGCACAATGCACGGGCCATTCTAGGTGAGTAACCAGCTCACTTAGAGGAAGGGAAGCTGATGTGTTAGTGAACATAACTATACTTTGACAACACATCAATATACATAAGTCTATTTTAATGCAGGAGCTGTCTGACAGCTGCTGCAAGCACAGCAGAAGCAAACACCCCCCAGGACAGGGTGTTCCTCAGACGCTTTAATCTTAGATGTACAGAATGTGCAAAATTATGATCTTATGGAAATGATGCAAATAATCACACTGCCATCTTCCATTATGTGTATGTGACAGCCCTGCATTATGCAATGCAATGCATAGTGCCCTGTCCACCTACCGCTATTGCATTCAGAATGCAGAGTGATGGTGTGCATGTCTAATAAATATTGCAGGAGGATACATTTGGACCATCTACCCCACTGCATAAATCAAGAAGCTTTCCAGCTCCACATTATCAAGGCTTCACTTAGCTGTGTGGCTGCCTGGACCTTCTGCTCTCCAGCAACTGTCAGTGGTTACCCCTGAGTATCTGTGTGACTGTCTGCTCTCTCTACGGACTGGGGTCTACACCAAACTACATAAAGTTAAATACACATTTTACCACCCCTACACCACCTCTGCAGTCTTTTTGATTTGCTTAAATCAAGTACATAAGATTAAATAAATGACTGAGTAGAATAGCTATCGTTGTAGGGTCTGGAGGTCTTCCCAAAGAAATGTTTGTAATTTTCAAAATTACCCACTTAACCCCAATACTTAACACACTTCATCATAACTGCAGTTTTGAGTTTTCAACATCATGAAAAAATGAGCAATAAATCCTGTAAATGGAGCTTTATCAGACAAAAATAAATGGCAGCAAATGAGGCACATCTGCTAAACTGTCAATACATAGCGCAAAAATTTAGTAATTAATTAGTTAGATGAATTATCTTTATTACAGTTTCCACCAAATGCTATTTCTTATTTCAAGCACAATGAGCCGGTTAAAGGATGCTGGCCTACTTATGTCGTGAGACACACTTAAACAGGTAGCCCGCTAAGTTATATACAATATGATTTAATGTTACCTGTGTTTTATAGGCCTTTTTTATGGCAGCATAACTTGTCACAGCTGGAAAAGTACAGGTGTTGTTAATGACATTAATTATGGTTCCCCTCCACTGTCCCAGTTAGCCAGTGACCTCACTACCACGACCCCAGAGCCAGTAAGAAATGATATTAATTACACCTGCACTTTTATGACGTACTATAATGTTACCTGTTTACAAACACTGAATTATCTTACAGTTTGCTAATTAGGCTTTATTGAAATTACTTCCTTCATAGCTGAGTAGTTAAATCACCACTGTAGCAGACAAATGCTTTTAGAAATTTTAAGTTGAGGAGAGTGTTTGCAGTGTTCTCCATTAAATACCTGTAACGTTATTTGGACCAATAATGTTAGCTATGTTCGTATGTGATGACTAGCACTTAACATTTAGCTATTAATATGTCTTTCCCAAATATTAACATCATAATCATTGTTTTAATTTTTTTTTAAGAACATTTTAAGACACCATCATATGAACATCCTCTATCCGGGTGGGACGAAAAATATTCCCTCTGCTGCACAACATCAGTGCACAAGTCTGAAATGTGTATACATGACTTGCTGCATGACAAACACATCTGGGAAACTTTTGTCCACTTCAAAGAAAGTACCTACACATTCCATAACAAAGTCAAATACAATACTACTCCTTTTCAAGAGTGGCGTCATAACTAACATGTAAGTCTCAGTGCCTGAGAAGCGTTGGATATTTGCCATGGTGTAAAAAGTAATGATACTTTGTTACAAGTATTTTTTGGGAGTATGTGTACTTTACTTACTTAAATATATTTCTGTCAAAGTTTACTTTGTTTCCACTACATTTCCCCTAAGCATCTTAATTACTTATTACAAAATAGGGAAGGAAGGGAGGAAGGAGGGAGGAAGGGATAGCTGTACGAATTAAGGATTGGGAGGAAAGGAAAAACTGGATTGATTTCTTCAAATACTTTAAGTTGTGAAAACCTCATTCTTCTTTGTAGGCTGCATTTTAAGATTGAGTATATGTTACACAGAACTAAACTTCCATCCATCCATTGCCATAACTGGAGGCTATCCCAGTTGACATTGGGCGAGAGGCGGGGTACACCCTGGACAGGTCGCCAGACTATCACAGGGCTGACACAGAGACAGATAACCATTTACACTCACATTCACACCTACAGGCAATTTAGAGGAAGCCAGAGTACCTGGAGAAAACCTATGCTGACACAGGAAGAACATGCAAACTCCAGACAGAAGGGCTCCCTCCTAGGAACCCTCTTGCTGTGAGGCAACAGTGCTAACCTCTACACCACCGTGCTGCACAGAACTAAACTTATAATTCTCAAAATTCTGACCACTTCCTTTCTTATTAACAGCATTTACTTGTACTTTTTACTTTTATGACTTAATTACATTTAATGTCATAAATTCACTTTCGATACTTAAGTACAGTAAATATCAGATAGTGTAAGACTTTTCCTCAAGTAATATTCTTGAGGGCTACTTAAACTTCTACCAAGGTCATTTGCCGGTAAGATATCTCTACTATAACTTACTTGTGTGGCTTTCGGGTACTTCATGCACCAGTGACTATTTGCAGAATCTGATGCCATGCAGTTAAAACACTTTTGAAAAAGCCTGTAGGTAGAAAATCAAGGCAGCAGGATTTCCAGTGTTGCACAATTTCTTACAAGGTTTCATAGTTAATAGGATCAAATGATGTCATGCTAATTGAATTGGTTTTAAGTGGATGCAATATGGAACCAATACCTGATATGAAGGTACTGACAGCTTGCCTAATTTTTTTAATTTTGTCAGTGAGGAGGAGGCAAATGTGTTGCATGACTCAGAGGGTAGAATTTCAGGGGCTACTGACATAGGAGGGTTTGTCAGCCTGTCAACAGTATGAAATAAGGCCAGTGCATTATTACTGTTCATAATGATGCCTTGCATTTCTCAGTCTCTCTGGGTGGTGGATTAAGATGCTTAAAAATACAGCTTTATATGGCACGAAAAAATGGGAGTTTGGAAACGGTGAGTTTGGTCCTACCAGTGACTGGCTCTTTTTTCTGGTCAGTGACCTCCAAGAAAGTAAAAGAGGGGGGAGATGGTGACTGGAGAGGAGGGTGACCTGGATGGGGTTAGGGGGATAAAGAAGGTGAATCCTCACTCGTCGTGACTGGCATGCGGAGTGGAGAATCTTTCTCTTGGCTCTGATGTCCCTCATGTTTTAAACTTGGATAGATAATGGATTTTTACTATGATTTTTCCTGTATCTCGAGTGGTTTTAGACTTTGAGGTAACTCAAAGCGTCATGCTGAGCTGCAGCTCATGAAGTACAAAGAGCTGCTGATGAAATCATGGCCAAAGCGGTTCTAGAGCTGAAACTGAATCCAACAACCAGATGAATGTGGATATTAAGAAGTACTGAAAAAAAGAGGCAGCTAGGCTATCATGGTGAGGCTGTCAAATAGCCAAGCTGGAAATCTGTGGTTTTCGCTTTCACTGTATGCCCTTACCTTACATTACTGCAGGGCTAGAATATTGGATTTATTATTATTTATCAAAAGGATATGAAGTAAAGATTTTTTTTCTCTGGGGTAATAAGTCAGCTGAAACATGGACAAAGCTAATATTGAAGCAGTCAAGAATTCATCTTCTGGTGTATCATTTTTATCATTTTTGTACTGCATCACTGCATGATGTGTTCTACCCTGTAGTCGAACCTTTGCACCATTCAAGCACAAGTGGATGATTTAAGTATTTTTAACCTGAGGGCAGGCTCAGACTTTTGGCACCCTTGTGGTTTTCCAGCAATTGTAGATGCAGCTGATGGTTTCTGGTCCATGACTGCCAATACATCATGTTTGAACAATGGGTAGAAGTCTCCACTGGCTTATTTGGATCACGAGGGAGCTGATGTCATTTTACACAAGAGCAGTAAACTGCAATAGATGCATTGCCCTTTTGCAAAAAATACAAATGTTAAATGTCCTTTGTGATCTAATAGAACAGACAGACATGGCATGATAACTCAGACATAGTATGATAACTCCAGACAGACATAGCCTGATAACTCCTAAAAAACTTGTTTAAATTGTAGCGTAGACACAGAGACATGCTAGCAAGATATCACTATGTATCAAGATGCAACTACTTAAGGAGGGTTAATCTTAACATATCTAAATTGGACCTGGACACAGAAAGGCTGAGAATAGCAGCATTAAGCCAAACAAACTGTGGGTATTGATCACCACACTGAATTGCCATTTAATTTCACTTAGTAATTATGCTATATATTAAATAATAGGCCTACACACTATCCAAGATGAGAGATTGCAATGATTCAGGGGTCTTGAATCTGGCTACAGTATCACATACAGTGTCTCAGTGGGCTTTACAGGCCCAATTAGGGGGAAATAGGAAAAAGAACACAACAAAGGTCTATGTTAAATTGGGAAACAGGGAATCCACTTGATACACTTTCTGAATAAAGAGGAGAACATAAGAATATCTTCCTTACGTTGCATAATGTGCTTTTTGACCACTGTGGGGCACCGAGAGATGATATCAAACACACAGTAACAGAGCCTCTATACAATATTGACTTCTCGAGTGCTTTTGGACTTACTTACAGAAACAAAACAACACAGGCATCCCATTTGAGCCCTCTCTCCAGCTACCTGTCAAACATTAGTCCGAGGATAACTGCTGTTTTGGCTCTTTGATCCACCAACTCCTGTGGAAAACATCATGGCCTCCTAAATGTTCAACTCTTTTCATCAGCCGCTGGTTCACTCAGATTCTCCACTGTTTAAAATCAGATAATCTTTGCTTGCACAAATTTGTTCCTCAGAGCAGCTATGTTTTTATATTAGTGGAGGGTGGGACTCAACTGTATGGATGTAAGACACCAACTATGAGCACAAAGCTGCAGACAGATATGTTGATTTCCAGATTACATTTGAATCCATTTTAATACAAATAAATGAAGCTTAGTAGACATTTAAATTATTATATGTGTTGACATATGGTTGATACATAAAGACTTTTTTTTCCAGAAACATGGACATAAATTCACTCTAGACTTTAGAGTGGAGTAGCCAATACTGATATGAGAAATGTATGTTGAGCCCTGGCAAGTGTATTTAAAACATCATGGCTTCCCACACTTGAAAAGGGAAGGACTTGACCAGACTCAGGATTTCACTCAGTCTTCAAATTTATTTGACCAGTACAAGGAAGGTGAAAAACCTTTAAACATACAAAAATAAAACAATTTAATTAAATAAATAAAGTTCTGTATTTCTTTAAATAAAACAATGCAAATTAAGTTCAGTATTTCTCATCAAACACAACAAAGTACACTTGAAGTAGGCAAAAGTTAAGTATATTAAACATACATTAACCATTATTTATCAACCAAAGCAAATAGGCAAATCCTATGTAAATTAATGTATAAATTAGGCATTAAATAAACAGAAAACCAGTTCTACCTTTAGAGCCATTACTTTTAAATGAACCTGTTTTACCTTGTGTTTTAACCAAGATCATTTTACACATTTTATCATTTTTAGATATGACATATTTCAATCACAATTTTAATCTAAATGAAATCAAGCATTCCAAACGATTTTAATATTAGCATAATCATTTCATAATCATTTTAATCTTTTTATACACAAGCTAAACATCACTACTTGCATTTCAACAAGTAAAATTCGCCACCCTTATCAATACTAGACTCAATCATTGTAATGGGACTTGTATGAATGAATGAATGCATGTAACTTCAACCAAAGTTTACCAAAGTTTAAACAGCTTGATATCAACAAAGAACTTAGCCGATTTCAATGGCAGCTACTAAGTTTACCAACTGTCGAGCAATGTTTTAGTTTTATCGGTCAGTCAATCAACAGGCAGCACATTTATATCAACAGACATTTCGTTTGTTTAGACACAGACTACTACGGAAGCCAGCGATGACATTTCAAACAGTCCCCAGAGTCCAGTAAAGAGACGTCAGCTTACCGGTAGCCTCTTTGACCTTTTCCTTATCCCGTGCATTTTAATTCCGTGATTATTTAGCGTTTCTCTTTTCTTCTGCTGCCATTAGCTGCGTTGCAAACAACTGAACAAAACTGGCGTTGCCTCCATTGTTCTGGGGTTTCTGCCGTGTGCTGCTAATTAGTCCAGTCGCGTTCACCTGTTGAGTCGCGTTGCGGGGCTGTTCGCTCGCTGTTACGCGCACGCAGCAGCGAGGCCGTCGTCACGTGCACCCGCTCGCAGGCAAACCTCCAGGCAGATCGCCGCAACAATGTCTGTGGTGACAACGCTTGGCTGTCATGATGGTAAAGTATAAATGTGACCATGGGCACAGTGATGCATTTGAGA
>JAPZEB010000005.1:21764415-21792149 GCA_029783705.1 Chaetodon striatus
GTCCTTCATTTATCCTGGGGCCACTTTCGTTGCTAATTAATAAACAAACAATAACATTTACCTGTATGGGTCATTCCACAATATCGCTGCATTTTCAACTTTGAAAACTTAAAGTTAAAATTAAATGTAATTGTTATTTTTTGAGTAGCCAAGGATTAAGGACACTTTAAAGTTACAAGAAATTGTATTGTGCCATCTCAGGCTAGGAAATTTCATATTTTATGACTGTTTTTCTCCTTAATGTTTTGATAGTTTTGTCAACCCTGTAACTGACGAAAGTATTACTATGTCTAATATTCCCAGTTAGACATATGTAATAAATGGCACATATATGAGCAGTACTTTAATCCCGTTTTTCATTGAGAATATTTTCAGATGTGGATTTTTTTTCCAATTTGATATTTTTTATTCAGATTATGACAAGCATTCTAATTTTGGATGGCAATCACATGTCTATTAAGAGAGAAGATAGATCATTTTTACATTTTTATGAAATTAAGGACAACAACAGGATTGGTTGTCAGTCCTGTCATGGTAACAGGGCTGACAAGAGTAACAGATGATACACATTCTACTGCGTACACTGCACATCTTTGTCTACACGCTGCTACAAAGTTTTACCTCTCAAGTTACAGAGTATTGTTTTGCACTTGATTGGCATTGTTGTATTAGTACATCACATTAGATTTCTAAGAGGTCTAATTTTTTTTTGTCATTGTAGTTCCATGTGTGCATTATTGACAAGCGTTTTGGAATATTATAAATGAATATCCTGTTTTCAACCCTTCCATGTTTGCTATCCTCACTCATCTTTGCTAAGAGGCAAATCTAGCTGCATTTTAGGACATTTTGGGCATAGCATTTGGGGGAACCTCCAGTAGCACTTTTTTCATTAAAAATGCTTTATTGTGATGCTTTTTATGCACTCTGGCACCTTATTTACATTTAAAGTACAAAAAAGTACTCAGGGTGAATCAATTTATTTTCATTGTGAATTAGAAAATGGTCGTTGTGCCTCCTGGTTCTCTATCTGGCCTGAGGACTGTAAGGTAAGTATCACTGCTGCAAGTTTGGGAAAGATCATTTCGCCCTGTGTGCATGCTTTGACTTATACCATGTGTATGTTTGTTTATCACTCTGATCTGACTTCACTCTGATATCTCCAGCAGATCTAGTTTACTAAATTGGCATTGATGTGAAAATTTATAAGCACCTTGGCTAGTTTCGTTCCCTCATTTCCCTCTCTAGTTACAGAATGCCGGTACTGTCACATCTTATTGCCCTCTGATCAGCTCATAACTCTAACATGTGTCCTCACCAGAGATTCCTGTTAAAAACAGAATGCATCCAGTCACAGGGGACTTTCCAGAGGCTAATCGAGACACTTTGGCTTTCCTCACGCTTCATTTACAGAAGACCTGTTATATTGTACTGACTGCCCTGTGTTAAACACTATTCCTGGCGCAACAATGACTTGTCAGATTACAGAAGCTGTTAGTGTATAAGCTTGAAATGAGAAGCTAATATGTCATGGGAATACAACACCTTCAGTATAATTCAGTCTGATCCAGCTGCCCTTCAACAAATACTTGTATTGAAGCTTTTCATACAGGCTGTGTGGGTTTGTGTGTCTTAATTTTGTGGTCATGAAGGATTCCCAGTATCTAATAGACCACACTGCTTCATCACGTGTTTGCTTCCTGTCTTATTCCCCTTTCAGAGAAACAATCTTTGAACTATCAATGAGCAAAAATATGTAATCCAACACCACTTGGATGTCGCCTGGAAAATCTAAGGCTTCAGCATCAGTGAGGTACCAGGTCTTTTACTTGTAATGGCTGCTGAGTAGTTTGTTTGATGCTGACTGGTTCTGTCCAATTTTACCCCTGAGAGCGCAGTGTGCAAGTGACCCCAGTGTGTAAATCAGAGGCAAGAGATGATTGAGTCGTTGTAGAAGTATCACAGGGGGCCCTGCAATTTGCATTTGTTTTTGAATTTTGTTGAACTGCAGCATCTCAGAAGCATTTCACTATGTTGATTGTGTTTCAGTTTGACATGTTGTCGCCCCCTGAATAGAACCGACGGTGTTTTCTGTGCAGATGCTTTGCGACCAGCGTCTTAAACATTACACACAAAACAAAGTGTGGAGGAAATGAGGATATCAAGATGGTAACAGCACCAGTGGGGTTCTGAAGTTTTATTACGTGGTACACTCTGGATACAGACATGTCTTTGATATCCTGGACATGTTTTTATTAAAAAACTAAAAAGGTAGGAAGTTTTGAATACAAAAGAAATTACCTAAGATCATACACAGCCCAGTTAACAGAATAAAATGTTGGAAGCGCACATTTCTACAAACCACCGCTATGTTACACTTGTACTTTTCATACATACGACATAGTTCAGATAACATGTATATGAGCTGAGTTTCTCATCAGGAGGAGGAGGGGATGGTGGATGATGTGACATCTAAGCACTACAACCATCAAGCTGCAGACCACTTTTTGACACTGACAAAAACTTTTTTAACGACATTTCCAGCCGTGTTTATGGCAAGAAACGCGGGTATTTTTAATGAGAGGTTGGGAAAGTTTTTAGCCCTGTTTGTGGTGACAAAAGCGGGTTTAGCCTTCAAGCTGAAACATTTTCCTCACTTGAGTGAAGTGGTTTTCGTGCCTAAACACAAGTGCTGTCAAAACCGAAAATTGAAAATGGTAACATAAAGTTTCAACATATTCCTATAAAAGACATGTACAAATAACATATCCGTGGTTTGCAGAAAGCTACAATGCAAATATCTTCTGGTGTTTGGACTGATGTACGACACTGTCTATTTGAATAAACACTGCATATTAGTCAAGTTTGACTAGATAACACTAGTATTGTTACAATTGCCAGTGCCATTAATCTGTATTATTACTCATGAGAAGAAAGGTGTCACATGTAAGCTTGTCAACACATAGTCTTGCACTGTGCATTATGTCACAGTGTACAGACTAAAAATAACAAACATGAACACATTCATTCATTTAACACATTTTTTATGTCAAATTATAATGTTAACCAATACTGGTATCAGTAAACCTCTAAATGTTATCAGATGATAACAATGAATGTAACACAACCTAAAATGAAGAAATCAATGAAAACCTTTAAAAAAAAACACACACAGAGACAACAAAGGCTGTCTCAAAAACTAAAGGAGCAGAGAAGCCAAAATCTAAAAAACTATGTGATCTAATGAATTTTAGGCTTGCCTTTTATGTGAAGAGCATCAGGGGTTTGAGCCCAATTACTGCATCCCACCAAGAGGGTAAAAACAGTGTAATGAGGGGCCCTAGACTGGCATGAGGCAGTTTTACTGGAAGCAGTAAGGCACCTGAATCAACAATGGAAAGCACAGGCACCTACATATAAAACCTGAAATAAACTATATTTTAAAAAAAATGTACTTTAACTTGTTTTTTCCTCTTTCACTGGAGGGTAGTTTGTGAGGAGACTTGATTAAAATATATTATACTGCAGTTCCAGTATCACAATTTACATCGCTCCTTAATAGACACTCTCTTTGCAATAATTGGAACAAAAGTGCTGAAGTGATCATGAGTGCTCGAGGGCTTAATAAGTAAATGTTAATGTGCTGTATCTATAAATTGGAACAGTTCCTCCAGTGATTGCGGATGCACAATTTAAGTATCTGCTGCTGCTGCTTATATGGCAGAGTCTCAAGGCCCCCTGCTAAGTTCACATTTTAAAAGGCAACATCACTTGATTGCAATGTAAATCTCAAGCCTGCTGATTTATTTTGATGGTAGTCAATTCTAGAGACAAACAATGAAGATGCTAAACGGTTTTAATCAGAGCTCCACACAAATAATCACCTCTAAAAATTAACCACAGTCAGTAGCCAGGGATTTTTATTTTCTAATAATTCCTCTTCTCATGCTGAAGTAACAAGTCTCAAGTTTATCAAGGATGCCCTTGAGAAAACAGAGCATGGTTGTCTATAAACTCTTTTTTTCCTTTTAACATCATATTACATCCAACCAAATATATTACACTGGTGTCTGCAGTAATTTTACAGTTCGGTAAAGTTAATAAAAAACCAATATAAACCTCTGGCATGACAGCACTTTTCAAGGTGAATCAACATGCGTGATTAGCCTCTCTCTAACGTTGCTGACACCCAATGATGCATAAAGGCTCGAGGACAAATATATAAAAATCTATCTTTCAAAACTATTTAATGAATGTCCCCTATCTTCATTTTTGACATCTTATATACAGTAACTCAGAGGCAGTGCCGGCGTGCGTCCAGCAGCATCCTTCATCGCTGACAGTAAGTGGACAGAAGCTTGAGGAAGATTAACTAGAGAATAATTTGGTTTTTGAAGCTGCGGTTGAGGTCTTTGTGCGGGAGGACAATCGAGTTGAGTATAATCACCTCGGAAGGGATGGTCACGTTACAACCTGAGGAGAAAAAGCAAAGCCGTATTTAGTCTGTGCAGTGTCGTACAGTACAGAGGACAAATTATACACATCAGTTGTAACACACACTTCTGGTGTCTAGGATGTGATCTTTTTTAAATTTCTAGTTGGTTATGAATCAAGACCCCCATAGGTAGATTGACTGTTTAGCCAAGAGGGACATCATTGAATTAAACTTACAGAAAATCAAATATTAATAGACTATAATAGACAATGATAAATTGATGGATGTACTGTTTTGACAGATGGTCTCTGGGAAGTGCAGTGCAAACATTTTAAAACACTTAACACGTAGCACTAAAAATATAGGCAATGACAGATTTATAATTCACTAATGCTTGAGCCATGTTGGCCACTTATTGCAAGAAAATGTAAAAGACAAATGCATGCACACATATGTCAGATTACTATTCAAATACATGCTTTCGACAATGGCCGGGACCGATCCCAGCCTGGGCCCAGGAGTAACCCTTGTCTTAGCGACCAAAATTTAGAGAATAAAAGCATTTCCCCTCATTAACTTTTAAAAAGAAGAACTTTAAAAACGCTGAAGACAAAAATACAATTACAACACTGAATATAATGAATAAATATCAATGCATCTGAAAAAGGCAGGTTTCAGTTAAGGTCAGAGCACTCTCACCAAGAATAGTAATTGAAGGTGTGAGTTTTCCATCTCTGAAGAGCGTCTCGCTGTCAATCTTTGCAAAGGGATCATTGGGGTTTGGGTCACTCGGCGTTCCTTCTACTCTTGCCCACTTGCCAATGGTGCTGTCCCATCCCACAATGCTGTTCAAAACACAGCAGTGATCCTATGGGTAAAAAAACACATCAGTTTTCAGGTGTCCATAATGTGTGCTGTGTTAGAAACATGGAAATAAAAACAGTGATCAGGGCCAAATCAGAGTATTTATAACTTTAGATTAAAAACAGGTAATGTTTATTTAGAAATATAGCTCAACTAACAAATTGTCCTTGTAGGCAGTATGCAATAAAAGCCAATAAGTCACCTGCAGTCTGAATTCATTTTGGAGGCACCCAGTCATCACTGGAGACATTGGATTAAATTATGCCAGCCTCCAAATCGTTAAAAATGACATCTTTGTGAGAGGCACAGGCAACAATATTTCTAGTGTGACAGAAAGGCTTAAAGATAAATTCTAGACAAGTCACTGTTGAAGTGTGGATAATGTTTCTAATAAAATGTTAAGATGTCACCAGCAGTGAATGGCCAGATAAATTTGCCTTCAGCTCACTCAGTTTAAGTCCCACTTTAATTCCAAACTTGAAGGTTACAGTGTGAGTGAAGTTAACATCCTCAGCAGAGACTACTCTTTTCTGAAGTGGGAATAGACAGGTTTTTTGCTTGAACTTATTATTATGAAGTCAATGTTGATTGCATAATGTAATGGCTGTAGAACAGCGACACCATCAACGTTAAGACTGTTTCCCTATAAGCCTTGTTTTAACAATGCAATTCTGTATGTCGCAGGTATAATATCCCCCGGAAGATTTACAGCACAAAGGAGGTGTGTCACCCATAGCGCAATCAAAACAGGAAGAGAATGACACTTTTGTTTCCCTGGTAGGTATTGGTAGCTTTCCTGTTACCAAAGATGATCATTTTGAGTTCTCTGCAGTAACTTTCTCCAGCACTGGAAATGGAGGATGATGGAACAACTACAGTAGCTGTGGAAAACAAAATGTAGTGTGTCCTGTGTTGTTAGAAATTGTTAGACTCTGAGGAAAACTGAAAGCGAGGACTGAATCCATGATAATTCAGTGCTAAGGAGAGAAAAATCTGGGTTGTTTGAATTCCTTTAAACTAATCGCAACTGTCTTGGGCGGTGCTAAGCCCAGGATGAATCTACGGTGCTCTTGTAAGATAATGTCGCCATTAAAATGGCAAAATCTCTGGAAAAGAAATCCGCACATAAAACAATAAAAGACATTTTAGCATGTAGGTTGCTTAAACAGTTCACCTATTTATGTAGCAATCAATTGAAAATAACATTATCCTGTGTTGCAACAAGCCCTTGCTGGTCCTTTTTAGGTGATGATAGGAAAGAGAGGATATTTCACAGGGGCTCACCTGTAGAGTTGCACCATGAAGGATGACGGATTCTCGAACTCTGACCCCAGCACCAATAGTCACTCCAGTTCCAATGGAGACATTGGGACCCAACTGGATCGATAAAGGAAAAAGAAAAGTATGGTACACCTGTATTTTACTTTTTTTATTCCCAATAGCAGCTGGACATTTTTCACAAAACAGTGCTCTGTTAAAGGCGCCTACTCATTTGTGTGTGTTTATGGTGTGCAACACAATAGGGAAGGATGCTTACCATAGCAGTGGGGTCAATGTTGGCTGTAGGGTGAATATAGACATTACCTAGGGAAATGAGAGAAAGTATGAATAGGTTTGTTGCTGATACAAAACAGGAACAAAGAAGATGAAAGAATCTTACCATTTATTTTAGGACCTCCTTCCTTATTTGAAGCCAATCTTTCAGGGTGAGTTGTGTGATACTGGTTGAGGTACAACCGACTGGCATAAATTGCAGATCTGGGAAAAGATTTCAGAAAAAAAAAGGGTATTTTTTGATAGCATCAGTATCTACACTATCAATAACACAATGTTTCTTTGGATTAAGGCAGTAATGTATGGCTCTGCTGTTTAAAGCAGATTGTAAATGTTTAAATTTTAACCGAGTTTCCTTCAAAAAGAATAAAAATAGTGTTCAGCTGGGTTCAATCTGACCACACCGTCATTTTTTATAAAAACCATTTAAGCCCATACGTATGACAGTCCAATGTCTCTCTTCTCCTCCAACCTTTTTACAGGCTACAGGGTTGTCACTAAGACAAATATATGTCCTGTTGAATGTGACAGCATTTCTGACATGTGCACTCACCCTGCAGATTTAATCTGGCTCCAGAAGCTGAGGGTTTTATACACGTAGAGTTTGCCCTGCCCTGCCAGGGCAGTGAAAATGTCCTGCTCCAGCCTGATGGCCTCTGCTCGGTGCCAGCCGTTGGTTGGCTCCTCTCTGCAGGAGACAGATCATCAGTTTATGGCACTGAGTTACAAACCAGGGCTGGGGGGCTCATTTATTAAAATACAATCTTGTGCACAAAGTTAGAGGTTAGAATGAAATCCAAGACAGAGTTGGGATATACAGAAAAATATACTGTAAACTGAAAATTGCATTTAGCTGGTTCAATTTTCACTGCAACAACAAAACTAAACTCAGGCACTCTTGGGGTATGGTTGCCATTATATCAATATTTTCTCTCTGTATTTTGTGAAAAATTGAGTAGAACATTATTTTTTTTTAAAAATGCGGCACCTGATTTCCCAAAAGTGCTGTCCCTACAGTAAAGTGGATGTACTGTATGACTACCGAAATAGTAAGCAGATGATGAGACACTGCAGGCAAGGGTTCTCTATCTACAGCCATGAACACTGACAAACTAGACAAACCCATTTAAGTCTTTCATGACCAATTTTATCATTCTGCTCAACTATTTAATAAACAATATAAATATACAGTATGAGTACAGTATGTATTATTACTTACATGTACTAGAAACTGTACCAGTAAAGAAATAACAATATTTAAAGAATTGAGGATGACATCACTTTCTCATTATCCCACTTGTACTAAAAAAGTCTTTCATATTTCTATAATATCCAACCAAGCAGAGCCATTAGCTCCAAACTTTTCTTAAAGCCAAGGAAAAAAATAAACAAGAACTTATTGCCCTCCTACACTGCCCCTTGAATAAAATGAGAGCAGTGAGTTAAAATGCATCAATGATACTAACTTTGATGGTGTCAGTGCTGGGTTAAAACCAAAGCTGATTACCTAGTAGTGATCCAAAACTTAAGCAGAAGTGTCTACGTGTTCCACATTAATCAGGGTCTCTGGCATAGTGTATTGTGAGAGCCCCAAGATGAAACAGAGTGTTAAATATTGATGAAAAGAATATTTTAAAGGATTGCACCCATAATCGAAGTTTTAGCAAAAAGGAGGGGATGTGGTTAGAGGCAAAGCGCTCCCCTAGAGATTTTTGCAGTATAAACCATCTCATTTCTATCAAGTATCTCTGATGTGTTCGACAATTTTGCTGATTCAGTGCGCAGCTTGATTTAAGTGCTATTGATGTTAGCAGGTGAATTATGCACAGCGTGGTTTGACCTTTTGTAATATATTTCAAGTGTCACCGGGGTGCCAAATGTTAGGTCTCCTACACCACAGTGAGCATTTGAAAACACAAAAAAGTAGAAAAAAGTGTCAAATTTACAAAATCAAATCCATATGTTGATCCAATGTGTTATTATGGCTTCTGTAAGCATCCTAAGCGACCTGTCTGTGATCAGGCAGGATGCTTTTCTCATGTTCAGAGGGAAAACACAGCTGGGAGTACAGCAACTAACAATCAAACAAGAATTCATAAGATAGAGGACCATTACATAATTCTCACTGGCAACTGTGTAACATAAAGTTTCACCAACTGCAAGCGATCTAATTAGTCTTTGCTAGCTAACCTCAAGAAACAACAGGGACAACTTAAAAGTAAATAAAAATAGATGTGAGAAAGTCAGTTAAGTTGAGTGCTTGCCCTGAAGAAGATGAACAGACCATTGCAAAATGCAGGATGCAGTGTTTGACACTCAGAGGAGCAAGCTACAATAGGGTTGATTTTTCTGGACAAAAATTATTCCAGACAAAGGATGTTTTGTCTTAACTCTAGGACTTGAGGCAAAAGTTCGACATTTTGGGAAAATTGTATTCTCTTTGTGGCAGCTAGGTCAGAAGCCTGATAATCCTCTCATATCTCTCCATTAAATAGGAAGCTACATCGGACAGCTAGGCAGCTTAATGCAGCACAAAGACTAGACACAGCCAGTCTGCTAATGTCCGAAGGCAACAAAATCCTCCAACAAGCACCTCTTAAGTTAGCTAATTGACATCTTACATCTCATTTGTCTAATCTGTACAAAAATTGAAGTGCAAAAACAAAAACAGGTCATTCGACAGACTGTTTCTTGGCTCTGAGCAGTTGCCAGACAACCAAGAAATTGTCAAGCACATGGCCAATTGCAAAACAGCAAAGTGATGTTTTTACACAATTGTACAGATTAAACAAACAAGTGTTAAACAGTGTGCTGTAGACGTCGTGGTAGGTGGACAATTACTTTTGAATAGGGGCAGGCTAGCCATTTTCCCCCATTTCTAGCAAGCTCCTGGGAACAGCTTTGGGCTTTGAAGCTAATTTTAAATAGTGGCCTAACTGTGGAATTACTAACCCGGTCCATCACAAGATGCCATCAGGCCTAAAAAGACTTTTTCCCCTAGGCTTACATTGTGAAAGAGATGTTTGTAAATCAGTGGATTCATTTTTTGGGTCACAACCCCTACAGTCTCACTGCCAAGGTTTGTTCCATTTAGTCCAATAATTTTGAAAGTCCTGCAGAGCCACAAAATTAAATCATTTTATCCCCAACCAATTAGCAGAAGGCTAAACCGGAAGTTGGCTGCTTGGCTGGAAAAGTCTCTAGTGCACCTGCTCTATGGGCCAAACTATGCGCAAGATCTGGGTAAACCTTTTTAGCTTCATATGCCTCTAAGCAACTTTCAAGGGAATGAACGGGGCCCCGCCTCCAATGCTGGATCTAGTTGTGTGTACATCCTTTCTTTGTACTAAGCTAAGCTAACCGCCTGCTGGCTGTAGCTTCATATTTACAAACAGACGTGAGAGTGGCATAAATCATCTCATCTAACACTCCAGTACAAAGTTACAGCAAGATAAATAAGCATGTTTACCAAAACGTCAAACTCTTCCTTTAATCTTTGACAGGCAAAGACCCTGTAGTGCCCATCTCAAGGACAAACTTGCCGAAAGACAGAATAAATCAATAAATACATAAAAACAAGCTGCTTGCAAAACAGGAGGTGCATAATTTGGCAAAAAAAGTGCATAGCAAAAAGGGCACAGGCAACATTCACAAAGCAGCCTGTGAAATCTCAGCCTTATCATGGGTCATCTTTCTACAGCTCACACCATACGCTAAGTGCTCTAAAACTACACCGTGCAGCCTAAATGTACCAACTTACCCATCGTATGGATATCTGATGATTGTGTGAGCAAACAGAAATCATGGCGAGGAGGAGAAGGGAAGGAAAAAGGACAAATGAAGAGAAGCAAAGAAATGGAATAAATGGTATTCACATGCATTCCCACTCACAGATCTCCACGAGGGAGAGCTTCAACTCACAACAGCATGTCCTGCTGGTTCTTCTGGAAGACTGCGCCGATATGCTGGAAGATTTCGGGGTTAAAGAGGTATATGCCACAGTTTATGATGTCGCTCACAAATGTGCTCGGCTTTTCCACATAATGCAAGACCTGAGAAAAAAAGAGTACTTGTTATTTCAAGGCTAAATAATAATTATTGAGTGTTTAGGAAAATAAAATAGGAAAGGTTAAATACCTCATTTGTTTCCTCGTTTTCTACAATACAGCCATAATTCATGGATTGCTTTCTGTTTGCCTAGTGAGAGACGAATAGCAGCACAATTTAGGATACATCAAATTTTGAAATAAAAAAACCCAGATCTAATTTTTCATTCAGCATGCCTAAAGCAAGAAAAAATAAATAAAAAACCGGAGGCAAAACTTTTTGGGAGCTTTACTCTGACTACATTTTACGAGTTCTATTAAAGAAAGTAACAACTGTCAATAATGATATCTCACCGTTGTCCCAAGGATAACAAAGCTGTTTGGTTCTCCATGTTCCTTCTGGAAGCTGAGCATCTCTGCGAGAGGAAACGCTGAGCAAACATCAGCATTCAGAACAAAGAAAGCCTCTGGACTGCCGGAGACAATCTGATCTCTGAAGTGATAGATGCCCCCTCCGGTGCCCAGGGCTGCATACTCCTGCAAATACCTGTGGTGCAGAGTCAGGAAGAACAGCATACCTGCAGTCATTCAGCAGCAGTAGTGCACCACAGCAGGAAAAGTACCACCACTTGTACAGAAAACATTAACTTAAAAAGCTGAAGCAATATATTAGGTACAGTACTTCTGTCAAATACCATCAGAGTTTAGAACAGCTGAGAAACATAAATATAAAAAAAGTTTGCAACTGGTGTCTAGTCTTTACTGAATGATGTTTAATTAGGAAAAGGAAGGAATTATTGCCCTGTTATCATGTCTTTACAAAACTTAAGACCTAAGCTGTGCATTCTAATAACTCCCACTACCCCATTTGTGTAATATGGATGTTATTGCTATAAATACACTGTATGCTAGGTACATCTGTACTTGTTTAGTGAAGTTGCTAAAAGCTTCTTTGTTTTCCCTTCTGAGCTCTGTTGTTTACCTGATGGAAATTTTGAACTCCTGCTGTGCATTAAACAGGAATCTGGTCAGTTCTTCATTTGGCTGATAAAAGCCGATGAGCAAAATCTCCTTCATATTCGGTACCTTGTAACACAGAAGATGTTTATTATTGGACTGACAGATTACAGTCTATTATCTGCATCACATTGCACAGGGAATAAAAATTCTTAACATTAATTCACGATTATTGATTTTCATCATCAAAATAAAAGAAATGCATATGGAGTCAGAGTGTGTGACACTTGTTTTCTATTATCAAACCTACTGCCAGTGATCAGTACCTCATTATAATTCTTGATGTGTTATTCTTTCATTTTAAAGAAATTATTAACGCCAACCAACAACACAGACAGCACATAAAAAATACAGCTCTATGTCGGAAATTCACTGTATTTAAAAACAAAGAATATTTTTTGCAATCCACACGTTTGCAAGTCACTTGCAGTCCATTTGGAATGGACATGCTACCCATTTTTGGAACACTACCCACCAGTTTGGAACCACTATGCCGTAACACAATGATCAAACTTAAATTTAACTTCATTTCATTTAATCTAAGTTTACCACTTGTAACTGTTTACTAACTAAATGCAATCTCCTACTTGAATTTATGACATATTTTCAGTATGTCTTTTAAACAATCTACTTCCACAATTACCCTGCATTGTAAACTACCTTTGCTTACACTGTAGTATTGCAGTGACACTCACCTTGGCACATGCTTCAATGTGATGCTGCAGCATGGGCACACCTGCTACTGGAAACAAGGGTTTGGGCACCTCAAATGACAGCGGCCTGAACCTTGTGCCTGAAAAGCAATGTCAGCCATTACTTGCACATCAGGTTAAATTGCAGATCACATTTTTGTCATGTTTCTAGTATGCAGCAAAACTAAACAGAGCCCTAAACTACGTTATAGGTGTTGTCATGTCCTTTTAATAAAAAAAAAAGAAACATCCTTTCAGAAATTTCGTATTTTAAATATCAATCCTTTAGACAAGCAGGTGTCTCCACTTGGTTTTAACCTACTCTCTTGTTACTATTTCTGAACTGCATGGGGGACTGAGTTCATGCCGTACTTATGACTGTGCCCTAACGCCACAATTAAAAGTATTTCCTAACTTATTCTTGTAGTAAATGTACAATATAAAAAGACCTCATTCACTTCGTTCACTTGATATGAGAGATAATGTGTCTATGAGGTAATTAAGTGAGCCAATAGTAACTCGCAGAGTAACGCTACCTGCACAGTGTTGTTATTTACATGTTGTCAGTTAGTGTTTTGGTCATAAAAATATTAAGATATAGAGTGTTAAATGTTCTGTGTTTCCATATGTTTATGTGGTGTCCCGTCATTATGCCACGTCAGTGATATAAACAAGCTCAGCGGGTCTTCGGAGGTCTTGTTAGCTCGTTAGCACACCTAGCTTCGCTTTAACCAAGCACAGCTGACTCTACAACACACGACAAGGAGGAGATTTATTCTCACCTTTCTGAGGGCCTCCAATTAAAATTACTGCCTTCAACATCTTGTCCGAGAAGATATGGTTTGAGACAGACAAGTCCTGCCTGAAGACTACACCTGTAGCTGTTTGGTGAGTATTTCCGTATCCACTTCCTGGTTCTGACGTTGACGAGATCAGAGTGAAAACACGGAGCGGAGTTTACGTGATGAAACGGAGTGAACGTGGGTATTTTTAGGGACTGTTCTTTACTTTCAAGAGGAGAGGGGTGGCTGGGGTGTGACTGTTTTTTCTGACACTACCAAAACTAAAAATATTTTTCCTTGAACCTCCCTTAACCCATTTTTAAAAACATTCACTTAGTGTTTGAAAGTTATCAGTTGAACATGAAATCCTAAAATCCTGGGGAAAAAAGCCTTTTTTCCCTAGTGAATGCAAATGGGTTACTTTGGAACAAAGTTTGAATGAGAAATAGAATTAATTTGGGTGAAATATCACTATTAAACTCAGGCTCGGTTATGTTTTCACTGATGGACCATTTTAAATTTAAAAATACAACTATAATTTCTGTGTTTACAGTTCCTGCCAATGATAAATGGCGCAATTTTGTCAATTTTTAAAGTTAAAGAAAACATGCCTTGTGGTGGGTTTGGAAGGCTTTTTTTTTTTTTTTTTAAATCTGCATTGAAATAAATACAAAATACAACCATTTAATTTGTATGCCCCTCCCCTCAGCAAAAATTAAAAATGCAAGTCCCTCTCCAGTGCTAAAAAATATTATCTGACATGCTTCGCACTTTTTGCACCACCCTCTCCCCCCTCATAAATAACAAAGTCCCTTAGGAATTTTTTATACAATTAATTTTATTTTTAACAATCATACTTAATAGGCTTCTTATATCAAAAATGTAGTGTTTTACTCTCGGTTAGCTCTTTGGTTATTTTAATTATGTACCTTTCTAAAGCAGGGCAAAGCTGTTCCACAGAGAGGCTCTGTTACTGTAGGTTGTGTTTAGATCATCACCATGCCCTTATCCTGTGAGATTTTTTTTTAAGTTTATATGTTAAGCTAAATAACACTTTAACTTTAAACATGAAAACAATTCCATTTACCTTTATCCATAGAAATGAATTAAATCCTTTTGAGTCCTATTGTATATTAGAAAAAAAAGTTTCTTACATCCCTAAAAATTAAGAAGCCCTCATGACACCCTATGAAGCTTTGGCGACCCCTAATGGGGGTCAGGCCCTCCAGGTTAGGAACCAGGGTATTAGAGCAACACACATATTACAAGAACACACATAACAGCGGGTGTTATTTAGGTGATATCCAGTATCTATCTGCATTTAATAATCAATAAAAGAGGCAGCAAAGTCATCCAAAATGAAAACGGAATGAAAAATAAAATAAAATAAAAGTAATTAATAGTCTAATCAAAATCAGGAAGAATTGATACAAAACAGGAAATTGTGAATTGTTACAGTTGTTCCAATGTAAAGAATACAGAACTATAAGTAAAAGAGTATGAAATAGGTGTATGTAAATATAAAGCAATAAAATAAAATAAAAAAGAAATAAAACTGTGCATTACACATGACAATAAAATGTGCATTATGCCACAGTGTTAAACACTAGTACTTAAGATATTCAAATTAATATATATATATCATCACTGTGCTGAGGCTGAAAGTGGGAAAATTTAGCAACAATATACATCAGTAGAATAAAACAAGAATAGAATAAGAGTAAACATAAGATATATGTACAGTTATGTGCATAGTATGTTGAATAAATATATACATTTAAGAGGTTTTGGTGAAAATAAAGTATACTGAAAAATGTCACACAGTTGAATAATTGCACAGAATATTGTGGCTACGAAGGGGATACAGCACTAGCAGGCAAAACTATCAATAAAACTATTCAGGTGAATTAATTAATCACACAAAATGAAAAGCTGAAAGAATTTCTGAATTCATCAATACTGTGTTTTAAATATAAACTAATAGGTTTCCTGTAAAAAACAAAAACTAATGGAACAAACAATCAGAAAACAGTTAGTTGTACACTTAGCAAATGCTGATCAAAACATTTGGTACAGATTTTATTCTGCTTAACATATAAAAAGATCAATAACACTGAAGAAAGAATGATCTTGTTTAATGTATGCAACAGCTACTGAATGCTCTGAAAGTGTATTGCATGTGTGATAAATTCTTGAAGTATTAAGCAGTTATATTTAATGATTTTTCAAATTCAGGACTGCTGCTAAAACATAAACCAGTGCCTTGTGTGAAATTGTCACTTAAAGTTATCCTATGCTTGATACGTGATATGTTTGTATCTTCTGTACAATCATGGTTATAAAAGTTATTTGATTTACAAAAATTGCATATTTAATAGAGGCCTTTTATACAGCAGGCATTCTGACTTATGACAGGAAAAGCACAGGCGTTACTGCTAACATTAAGGAGTGCTCTGAAGCAGCTAAATACATCGACACTTTATTTATCCCTGGGGGGAAATTCACAATGGAATTCAGCCATCATTAATTTTATTATTTACACCTGTGCTTTTATTACTGTGACATGTCAAAATGTCTTTGGTTTAAAAGACCTAAACGGAGGAATGGTAATAAAATTAAAAGGGAATAGTAATACTCATGGTCCTAGAAGAGATGGTAAATTGTATTTTTTACATGGCTTTATGGTAGACTGTGTTTGTGTTAGTCAAGGCAGCAGTTTCTGGTTGTGGTTAAATAATGTTTTTATGAATGTATTTCTGAAAGTACTGAGAGTCTGTTGGTGTATGAAGTTAATACAAGTCTGCTACTGACTGTATATATATATATATATATATATATATAGTGCATCACAGCTTTAGACTTTCAAGGGCATTCTTATATGAAAAGGAAAGACTCAGTGTTAGTAGTAATAAAATACTAATTCTACTATCAACAGTGTCCCTTTGATTTATACAGAGGACTTAAAATCTAGCACCAGAGATGGACCCAAGACACAACACATTGGTTTGTAAATCCTACTGCTGGTTGTTCTGTTTCATTTCCCTGCTTTGTCAACACAAAGTTCAGTTACCTTTGTATCTTAGGCGTGTGCATAAAGTAGGTTACTCTCTAATTTGAGTTGAGGGAAGTTATAGCAGTGGGAAAAATAACTCAGCTGTCAGTTTTGAACACTCATAAAGACAACAAATACCACATACAGCGCTCTAATGAAGGAGTTTACTTTCATATTTCCTCATTAAAACGTAACCTGAAGTAAAACAGACTCCCATGTGGTGGTATTCATAACTCAAACATATGCAAATAAGATGGGAATCTGCATCAAACAAACAGAATAACATTTTAGTCAACAATCACCAGGGGACAAGGTGCTTTGATACAAGCCCTACTGCAGGAGAAACGGAGGAATCTGAAGAGCGTTTGGAGCGCCTCAAAAGTTTAAAGGTTTATTCCTTTGCTTTCTGGCCCATCTCCACCTAAACAGAGGCTGCATTACGTTTCTTTTTACAGAAAAATCATACAAAGAAACAACAGACACATTCAATTGACATGGGAAGAAAACAGTTTATTATACTGAAATTATTTCATCCTACAGTCACAGTACAATAATTTCTTCAATATATTAAAAAATATGTACAATTTTGGTTTCCAAAGTTTTCAAATTGGCTATAAAAACATTCCCTCTGAAATTTTAAAGTGAGTACCACAGTCAGTGTCACATTGTATTCTCATATTAGGAAGAAAATGAAAGATCTTTCCATCACCACCTCACTCTTTAATATGACACATTTTAAACAAAAATCCAAAAGTGATTGCAAAACAGATGCCTACAGATAGGCTGATTCAACATCACCCTGTACGTTTATTTTTCTACATTCTAACACAAGAAATCAATCATCCCTTCAACAGCAATTCAGTCATGTTTCATACACTACAATACCAGTCATATCCTTCGCATATGTTGCTGTTCATGTTCACGTGGTGCAACTACTAACACTTGAAAACACAGTTCTAAATGTTGAACAATTAATTCAGCAAGAAGAATTTGCTGAAAGGTACAAATAAAAGCTGAAGTAGAAAATGTGTTCCACCTCTAATACCTGTGATTTATAAAATAAAACTTGCTGGGAAAAAAAACACAAAAGAGAAACAAGGCTAGTCGCCCAGTCACATACATCATGAAGAACTCATGTCAGCATCATCTCCTTTAAGTCAACACTAAACTGGCTCTTAGATTCAGCAAACGAAGATTCACATAAAGAGCTAGTGTACAAACTTTTTTCTGTACATTGTGCTAACACAAAGTACTGACAGCAAAGAGTGTCTGTGATTGGTTAAATTAACCGTACCATTATTGCTGAAAAAAAAAAAAAAAAAGACAAAATCAAATATTCACAATCAATTACTCAAGTCCAAAAATCACAACCCCCATGGAGAAGTTAATTACTCTTCAGCAACAAATGAGAAATGGGAAACAGCATACCTAATGTTTCATGTAATGTTTTTAAAACACCGTATTAGTTCATATAAACCAGGATGTGCAGTAAAAAAAAATACAGTACCTAACATGCTGAATTAACCCATGTATGCAGATCTGTTTCTGCTTGTACCTATGTGTAAAATAACAGCAAGCTACTCATGCAAATCTACATTAGTGTTTATGTCTCTACGTAAAAGAGGCAATGAAGGATCACTGTTCTGTCTATAAATAAAAAATTAGCATAATGTACAGTACGTGGACAGGTAATCAGCTTATTGATTAGTATCATGTCATAATAAAGTTGGGACTAAGCTCCTAGTGGTCTCTTATCCAGGTTGATAAATGTCAAAAATTACTTAATGCCCCTTCACCAGTTTCTTTTAACAGATTTAGTCTTTTATTCAGTACCTCAAAGCTCCGCTCAACGTTCCTTTACAACATACCACTGTCCAGTACAGGTGAGCTGGCTCCTCTGTTAGCTGGTGTTTAGCTGGTTGTAGTGTTTCTTGTACTATCTTCTGTTGTAGAGGTCTTTGCGTTTCCGCAGCTCCTCCAGCACCCGAGCTCTAAATTGGGTCCAGTCTTCATCCTGGAACTGCTGGAGGCCCAGGGCCAGATGGAGCTCCGCAGAGTGGCTGCGCAGGAAAGGATTGTACTGCCTCTCTTCTCCGATAGTGGAGGGACTCTGAAAATGAAGAGCATGTCAAAAAGCAGCCCTCCTCAAAATTGATGTGCACTGTCTCACTCCAGCAGCCACGATGATTCACATGCCATTCATCCATTTGCGGGAGAGAATTGTGGGTAACGAGTGATTCCTGCCAACTTATACCAGCACGGCTTTGCATTTCTGCACCTCTGCCCCGATTCAAATGCTGAAAAATGTCTCCTCATCAAGAATAAATCACCTTTTAGCTTTCCATTTTATGCATTTAATTGAGCATAATCCACAGTGATTGCCAATCGAGACTGAAAAACAGCTTCTTTCCAAAAACTGTGGCACTGCTGAACTCACACGTCTCCTCAGTCTGACAAGACTGAGCTGCCATCATTGGAGTTTATGCAATATTTTCCTACATGTCACTCTAAGCCACCGATTTTGTGCAGTATTCCTATACCAACCACACCATACACATCACTCCATATGTGTCATACAGCACCTTTACTGGACTTTGGCTGCTTTACACACTTGTTAGTTGTATTTTATCATTATTGTATTATATTTGAAATTTCTTAAATTTTGCACTTCTATTGCTTAGATTCAGGTACTTTTTATTGCCAATATTTATTATCTCTGCCATGTTTCGTTCTTTGTAAATATGTGTGAAGTCTTTAATACAGTGCACCATTTGAGGCTGATGCAACTGCAATTTCGTAGAGCTTGTATAATGACAATAAAGTTATTCAATCTTGATAAAACCCAGGATCAAAGAAGTCAAAAGCTGCTAAAACAAAGAGTTAAAGTGTTCATGGGAATTTCTGCTCTCACATCATTTAATGTGAAGCTCTCCGTCCCTTCCACAAAGAAAATTTAAGTACGCAGCTAAGAGATATCCAGCAAAAGTAACATTGTCAAAAAGCTGGTGGAAAAATTGAATTAATATTAGCTGATTTTAATTTAGCTGCTTCAGCTTCAGGGTCCTGGTATTGTTACAGCTTCCTGGGACACTTGAATAGAACGGAGCCTTCGTTAATGTTAGCAATAGCACCTGCGATTTTCCTACCGAGACAAGCCAAAACGTTTGTGGTAAAAAAAGCCTGTTATTGCAAATGTGTGAAACTGCCTCCAGCGCCATGCTGTATAGATGTCAGATAAAAACTAATCTAAATTCTGGATAGGCACTTCACTCAACAGTGACCCTTTGCTCTGCTGCAGACTGTATCACAGATGAGACTCGAGCCTGGAAGAGGAGCGCTCGGGCACTGACAACACATACACTGTAAGCAGGTGATAAACCCTTCTTCCCAGGTGCTGGACAACATGAATCCTCTCTGGAACGGCGTGCTACAGAGGCATAACAATGGCGATATATCATTCTCACCGTGCACAGCTTCTGGCCTCGCTGCAGCAGCACCCACTGATATTTGTTTTCCCTGGCAGCGTTGCGAGGCTCAACCTCAGCAGCAAACAGTAGGTTGTCCTCTGCATACTCATGACCTGGGGGATAGCCAGTGGACAAAAGAGTAAAAAAAAAAAAAAATCATGCCCACACGCATAACCACACTTTAAAGCTTATGCTCAGAAGTCCCCATACAATAACACTTTGACTTTAACTTTACCTCTATAAAAGTACCACCACCATCTACATGACAAAAACACTGACACAGAGCCCCTGACAACTGAGATGATTTTCCTACCAGGCCATAATAGCGTATCATCACTCAAGGAGGCGACTGTGTCCAGAGATGACAGCATTGTTGTGGCACTGCCTTCAAACATCCTTCCTGAAAACAACACCAACAACAGGTTTTACTCAACTCAAGTTATAGAAGGTATTGTATTTGCATTTAGATGTCCAGACTTTAAAACTAACATACTATGAATTGGTCAGTTGCTTGGAGATATGACCAATTTCTAAGTCATCGGAGGTAATAGAGGTTATTAATGCATACTGTGTATGGCAAGCCAAAAAAAATGCACATTAAGCTACTGTAACTCCTCAACCTCCACAGGCTATTCATATTTTATAAGAATTTTAATTTCAGTAATTCTGTACTTTTTATTATATCTTAGAGACCTGTAGATTTCATGAAATTAAATTCCTTACAGCCACAAGGGAACAGGAAAGTAAAAGCATTAAAACCATATCAGTAACAATGACATTAAAACACAACCCAAAAAAGTAACTATTTAACATTAGCCTTGCTATAAAGATATTTACAGACTACTTGGGATTGGCAAAGCAGAAATTATTTGCATGCTTAGACAAAAACAGACAGAGGTGCGATTTTCATGTAGTAACAGTGTTCAGTTGAGATGACAGTAACATACATTCATTGTCTACTGGACATCCTGCCTGTGGAGGAGCTCAGTGCTGTGTGTGTGTGTGTGTGTGTGTGTAAGTGTGTAAGCATCAAAAATAGGCGTATGAGCCAAAGCCATGAATTCCAAATGCATTCCCTGTGCGAGACAGATAGGAGCCGTACAAAACAACTGGTCTTGAGGTCTATGGTTTAGGTAAGCCACCAGGTATTTGCCAGCTCAGTCACCAGAATAAAATGTTGGTATTGGGTGTCTCTGCAAACTGCGGATAGGTTACATTTGTACATTTCATGTGTATCATATAAATGTTTCTATTGTGATGTAATTCTGATGATATGTATATGAGCCGAGTTTCTCATCAGGAGGAGGAGGGGCTGGTGGATCGCAGTGACAACTTGGTGAGATTGCTGCCAAGCAGCAGACGGCAGCAGACCACTGCTCGAGACCAACAAACAAAAGCAGGTATTTGAACAACACATCAGGACATTTCCAGACGTGTTTTTGCCAACCACACTGCGTATTTCAAACCAAAACACAGTGTTTTCCTTACCCTAACCAGGTGTTTTTTGTGCTTAAACCTAACCACACATTAATCACAGCATAATCACAACATAAAATTAAAAAGTGAAACGTAAAGAAATGTTTCAACATATCTAATACATATGACACGTACAAATTTAACACGTGAAATGTGCAAATTTAACATCAGAAACATACAAATATCACGTCCACAGTCTGCAGAAACTTATTCTAACAACATTTACACTGACAACTGGTTTGCATCTGCACAAACAGGATTCTCCCATATAATACAGACAGGTCATAAGCACTCTACCTTTGTGTTCAAAGCCCCTTGATTTCCTGGTTGACCCAATGATGCACACTGCTATGAATATCGTTCTATAATGTAACTTCATATTTAAGTTACATCTATTTGTCTGCGGGTAGATCTCTGCATGAGGACAAGTTAATACATTTCTTTTCACTGACGAATTGAGCACATGACGCCTATTTCACTTAGCATTAGCAAACAGAAATTTCATCATGTCCTTACAGTTAATCAGTGGCAAATTAATGTGACTCATAAAGACCCACATTATGTGAAGGATGGCTTCCCATCAAGCAGACAAATCACAGAGGTTTCTGTTATGTATTTTCTGTGCCTCTTCCGTGTTAAGCATAAAAACACAAGTTGCTGTGAACCACAATGTCAGTTCTATATGATTATCTCTACGTATCCCATTCTGTTGTAACTTACCACATCCTGAGAGGAACACCAGGTCACCAGAGAAGAGGCTGGAGGGGGCGTCGACTGCCCGGCCATCCAGGAGGTAGATCATGTGGCCCACTGTGTGTCCAGGAGTGAAGAGGGCCTTAAAGTGCATACGGCCAACTGTGACTGAGTCCTTATGTGAGAGCGGGCTGAGAACATACAAAAGATAATCAATAGGAAGTAAATTGCTAAATTTAGAGCCAATTGATTTATTCACAATGAAAATATATAATAATACTGACATTAAAACATACTTACCAATATAAACAAATGGGACAACAACTAGTTATCTGGCCTCAGGGCACAGGGGAACAGTTTATCATACCATGATAATGCACCATGAAGTCAGCTGCTACTACTGCTGACAGACAGCAGGAGCAAGAGCACCATGCTGAATGTCCGTTTGTGTGTATAGAAACTAAGAACTGGAGTCAAATTCCTCATAACTGGCCAGTAAAGCTGATTCTGATTCTGAAGACAAGACTCGATACAGTCTGACAGATTCTGTGGTAAGCAGTGTGCAAGCAGGGACTTACTGTGTGAGGCCAGGAATGTTATCAGCTGCGTTTCCATAAACTCTGCATGAGCTGTGAAGCCTTTTCAACCCTTTGTTTCCCCCACTGTGATCCCTGTAAATGGAACAGAAAGCAGACGCTTGCCAGTATTGTGGACACATTAGAAAATTGAGTGTTTGTTTTGGCCAGCAGCAATGCACACTAAGCATTTTCAACCACATACTCTTTGTTGCTTTAAGTCTAGAAAGATTATCTTACGTATAAATGTTATTTTCAAACGTATTCACATTAGTGTGGGTGTTCTCCTTAGATCGGGTAAAATACATGCTAAAATATTAACACAGGCAATTGTGTGTTTATCTATATTCACTTGATAGAGTACACAGCTTTTATCATCTGTCTTATTTGGTATATTTACATATTTTCAATACATAAATGTTAATAATAAATCCCAAATTAAAATGTAGTGCATGTCTCAAACTGTTAAACTCACCAATGCTTGTGCGTACAGAGTATTGCTTCCAAAGTCACTCCCTCTTCCTCAAGAACTGCCTGAAAAATTTGATGTGTTGTTAGAGTCTTCGATCACCATATAAAATAGCACTTCAGCTGCATTTTATTCAAAAGCCCACTGAGCTGCAGAATATTATACTTTAGACTGTTGACACAGTATAACATTAGTAATTTTACTTGTAGCGGCCGCTGCTGAGAATGCATAAACATGCTCATTCACTACAACCACAGCTACTGACAATCAATAGCAGTAGCTGGAGTAAAATACATAAAATTCTAAGTTCATGGAAAAAAAGAAGTGAACTGAAATGCTGGAAAATCAAAGGAGTCATTTTACAATACCCGACTAAATAAGCGAAGGCATGATTGTCACAGAGTCAGACTGGGTTTTTGAGCTTGATAAAAGAGGTTTGTGGTCAAGAATTACAATCACACACAATGCCAATTTTCCATTGCCATCATACCTATCTATTTGCACTGTATTAAGAGTC
Source organism: Chaetodon striatus (assembly GCA_029783705.1). Classification (NCBI taxonomy): domain Eukaryota; kingdom Metazoa; phylum Chordata; class Actinopteri; order Chaetodontiformes; family Chaetodontidae; genus Chaetodon; species Chaetodon striatus. The sequence continues at coordinate 21,788,055 of JAPZEB010000005.1, forward strand.
CTTTTCAACAAGCCATTTTCTTGTAATACAACCAAACTCTCAGAGCATCAATTTGACCATGCTCTTTCTCTTTTTATATCGCCCCATATAATCTTCATATTGATTTCAGTTTATATTTGGTCTCTGTCAGGTAAAACTGATCCAACCCCTGACAGCACTTTAAAGGTGTGGTACACCTACAAAATGTTAGTGAAATGGAGCCAAAGCCATTTATTTTTTAACCCAGAACATGTTGAAATGAGATCTGACAAATATTTGGCTTGCCTCAAGTTTCTTACGGCAATTTGTTGTTCTGCAAGCCAAGTCATGCTGTCCCTTCTTGCAACACAGAGGGCTAAGTGCACAGGAACATGTCTACCATTGTATGCATAACAACATAGATCTGAAAGCCCCTTAGAGACAAAAAAAACGTTTTAAAATGATATCTATACACAATTCACATACAACTGTCAGAAGAGGAATTCACCTGAACTGTTTGAGGGTCTGCAGGGTCTACAACAACTGCAACACTGGAAGCCGTGTCAATTACAAGATAGCTGTAGTTGTCAGACAGTACCGGGATGGGAATTATTTTGATTCCTGTGGACAAACAAAAAAACTGTACAGTTACAATAACAACAATAGCACCTTTGCACTTTTGGTAATAAAGCCACTATCATCCTGATCACGTGCACTATGTGTGACCCAACCAATAGGGCCTTTCTGTTTTTGTTAATGGCACTCAATATTTCCCAACAATAACCAAGCAAATACGGGCAACACTGAATGAACATGGTAACTTGTAAAATCCAGACTGCTGCATACCATTCAGCTCCACTGGCTGAGCTGTGGAGTGTCCAGCTGGGTAATGCTCTCGGGCTTTCCTCATTTGTCTCTTGTAGTACATGTAGCCAAGTCTGGTCCTGGTGTAGAGCGTGTAACTGGGAAACAGACCAAAAGGCTAGGAAACATTCTGTCTGGTTGCAAGGGTTGATAATGTAGTCACTATCGCTCAAAAGACAGGGGGGTCACAGCTACTAAAGTTAAACATCTACAAATTTACCGTGGATGAAGTGCAACCTATATTAATTAAAATGCCACAAAGATAATCACCTTTTGACTCAAAAAACGTGCTCCACCAAGCTTCACTAAATATGAGATCATTTCAGCATATTATTATAAACAACAAAGACTAATATGATAAAAACTGGTCGTCAAAACACATGTTCGTGGCTCTTGTGTATGCCGAACAAAACACAGTCTCTACTACCGTTTTAAAAACGTGCTTTAGACCAAAATGTACGAGTACTTTTGTCGACTGGCTGAGCAAACTAAAATTGGGACATATTTGAATACAGTTTGGTGGGACGGCCTCCTTTGAATGGTAAGATGTTACTTAGCTACGCTAACGAGAATCGATGGCAACAACATTTTGTTTTATTAAAGAAGCTCCTATTATACTCACGCGATTCGGAACAACGGTTTCTCCGTGCGGCCCATTATTTTGCTCAATAGTTTCCTCCAGAGCAGCTGTCCTTTACGTCTGTAGCGAACACATAAACATAAGAAACACAAGAGGGATGCGGTGGCTACCAGTGTTACCATCAAGTCAGGAAGCGCCATAGCCTCTGAGCGGAACGTGATGACGTAATGAGTGACACGCCAACCACGGATTAAAAAAAAAAACAAAAACATTTTTTTTTACTTTTTTGTTGTTGTTTTTGCGTTTTTGTTTTTCCCCCTAATGTCCATTCTTACTTTATTCATTATAAGAATTGTAAATATATATGTGCATTAATATTATAATTATTTACTGTCATCTTTTGTAGAATGGCGCTCATCTATCGTTGCAATTTCTTTTCAGCTCTCATGTTTTGTTGTGTTCTTGTTTTATACCGGACGTTTTTGTACATTGTATTGCCAAATGAAGTATTAAAAAAATAAAAATAAAAAAATCCAAAATTAATTGTACATTGTCATTGTACAGACGGATATATTTTTTTATTTTATAGTATTGAAAAATGATCATTTTAACATCATATATGAAACAAAAATATCAAACATATCAACGGGAAAAAAATGAAGATAAAACAAAAACGAATACAGACAACATTTAATCGTACCAGGGCGATGTAAACCAAGACCTAATACACTTTGTTTGTTTTTATTACATAAAACGTTAAGGTAAAATTTGTGACGTTTAAGGTTGAGACATTTTTAAAATATTACTACTACCACTACTACTACTACTACTACTACTACTACTACTAATAATAATAATAATGTAAAATGATTCCCCATAAAGTTGATTCCATGGCCGCAAAGACACATTCATACTCAAAGTTGTAATTTTAAGGCTTCATCCCAGCCTTTACTTTGTTGCATGTAGCCTACGACTTAATCCCACCTTAATTAATTATTTGTAAACACCGTCAGTTTGGAATCGGGCCAAGTTTCGGTCACTTCTAAATAATTTAGCGACGCCTAATGTCTCTGGTGGGACATTGATTCATATTAGGCTGTGTCCCTGTGGCTTTAGCTGAAAGTGAGACACACAGTAGGCTGTATAGTAATAATATTAGGGTCAATTTATAGAGGAAATATAGCCCAATAAGCCTTTGGGGAAAATATTCTCGGGATGACTGCTTTAAAAAATGAATAAATAAACTCAGTGTTGGGAGTGACAGCTAAATCTTGAGAGACACAGCAGTCTGTGGGGTTTCTTTTTCAGTTGAAGGTTATTTTTATTATTTTGAATAGGAGCCTAAACAACCGGAGTCTCCATGTTTTCTGAGATGCATCAGTAACAGTGTAAGTTTCAGTGAACATATCCTATTACAAAGATGACACCCTCCTGTGGTGTAAGTCTGCAAACCTCCAAGGAGAGAAAGGACAGAAGGGAACAGTGCTCTCATCTCAGGCTAAAGCCAGGTAAGTAAAATATCTTTCTTTCTTCTTTCTGTTTGTTTATATTGTATGTGTCATTGTTTTGCTAGACTTGAGTATGGCTGGGTTATTTTATATGGTGTAATTATTTATGCATTCACATAGCTTTTTCCACCAGATAACCAATACAGATATTTTGATTGATACCTTTGTTACAAGGTGGTTTTAATTATACTGTATAATAGTGTCAGATAATTATCTGATTTTATTTTGCAACTAAAAAGTGTAGGTACATAATAACTGATTGGATAACTGTGTATATATTGACCAGACAGGAGTGGTGAGTTGGATGTTATGGATATGTTTACCTGATGTCTGATGTAGCTCATCACCACTTATCCTCTCTTCAGGGTGAGCTCATGACGTCTAAAACTGATAATCCTCCATCCTATGAGGATGCACTGCACCATCCTAAGTATGGAAACTACCCCCACCAGCCACAACATGGCTCCCCTCTTCCACCACCACCATCTTACAGCCCCAGTCCAGGCATGTGCCTCGGCCCGCCTGGCTACTGGGGCCAGGAGGGCGCGTACCCGCCAGCTGGGGTGTGGGCAGCCCCTGGCTTCTCTCCATCTGGGGTGCCCACCACAATACCGACTCTGTCTGCTGGAGTGCCTGCATCAAACCAAGGTTCTGAGAAAATAACAGAGGACTTTAGTTAATCACATCCTGCATTATATTCAGATTAACTTTAAGTGTTATAAGTATAAATTTATTATTCCCGATTCTGCAGGAGACATGGAGGATTTTCTGAGCACCCAGTGGGAAAGCACAGCTGTTCGGCATGCCTTCATTAAAAAGGTAAGCATTTTTATTTATCATTCATCACGTCACACACAGAGTTTAACCATGAGTGCTGATGACAGTCCTGTACAGCCACTGAAATGTTTTCTTGTGTGCTCAATAGAACTGCTTGGTTTTGTGTTTGTGGGCAGGTTTACTTCATTTTAACAGTGCAGCTTGCTGTCACCTTTTCAATTGTTGCTGTCTTTACATTTGTGTAAGTGTCCCTGTTCATCCCAGTCAAATATTCCAGAGCTTAATGTATCTGACTGAGTGTGAGCAACAGTTTACTCCCAGTGATCCCTTATGTCTGTGCTTTTCTAGTGACCCAGTGAGGCTGTTTGTCATCAGATACCCTGGCATCTACTGGGCATCTCTGTGAGT
>JAPZEB010000005.1:21840798-21860348 GCA_029783705.1 Chaetodon striatus
TTTTAAAACAACACATTTCAGTCGAATTCCCCAAGGTTGTTTTTAAATTCAGTATTATATTTTAAAAGTTGTGTGGTCTTTGAAATGGTGCGGTTGCATGGTATTGGATCACTTTGCCATCCTTACATGAAACATACATTTGTGAGCGAAATGTCTCTCATATTTAGAACTCAAGAAATAACACAATTTTTCTTTTTAAATGAGAAACTTTTACTATGAATTCAGTTTTGTAATTTCTTATTTTTGAAGTTATTTAAAGACAGTTCTAAGAGTACATGAATCGAAACTCAGTGATATGAGATTTTTAGAAAAATGCTGAATTGGGACATTAAAATACAAAATAAACCCCAGATTCATCAAAATACTGTAACTTTGGTACAGATATATTGACAGGTGACACAAAAATTATTAAGGTTTTCTCCTGTTTTGCAGTATATCTGATGATTTTGATGGTTTATTCAACATACACTCCATACATTTGAGAAAAGGTCAAAAGAACACCATTTGCAGCACAACATTGGCGCCCTGTCTTGTAGCTTTTTAGGTGTAATCAGTGCACTGCAATCAATCTGCTTTTGCAATTTACCTTTCATCATCTGTGGAGTCTGTGTGTACATGGAGCTTATCGTTTTGTAGGATTTCAACAAAGGAGATTTCACTCCTCATAATAAATAAGACCTTTTTTTTTCTTCTTGGCTTCAGCAGGATATCTGCAGCCTCCACTGTCAGCGTGAGGATTCAGATAGCTATCGGTCCGGAATACAAAAGATCTGTGAGCTACTTAGAATACAAATCACAAGAAGTGTGAACGGCAGCGAAGGGGGCTCTTCGCTGAAGAATGGCTATTGAAATGAGGCAGAAGAATGCCAGAGAGATAAAGAGAAGAATGAGCAGCGCTGTTCAGTCAACACCAAGCCCTCCAGTTCCAACTCATCCCGGCCCCCTCAGCAAGTCGGCACGGGATAATTTTTCATAATGATACCTCTGTTCAAATATCACCTTCACTTCTTTCTTTTTTTTTCAATCACCACATAGAAAATACATCCAACCCTTTGTTGTTGAAGCTGACTTTGGGTGTTGCCCATAAATGCACAAAAGGTTTTTGGGTAACTCAAATACCTTTAATCTCTTGTCTGAGCACTATAAAGTGGCTTGTGTATTTCAGCTCAATACATGTTCAGAAGAACAGTGTGTGCTTGCCAATGCATTGTATACATACATATTTGTAGGAGTGCAACACTTTTTTTGTTGTTGGGATATTTGTAGTGCTCCTTTTCACCCACAGTTTGATTTACTGCACCAAAAACATCCTCTACTTATTAAATAGTGTTTGTGACGGCTCATATCACAGCCCCGAGCTATTATTTACACTGACTTTGTAGTAATGTCAGTGTTAGATCTACTTGGTGGTGTATATTGTGTGTTTTTGCATCTCAATGGAAAGCTATGACCTTCGTAATGTCAGTAGGGGGTCTGAATCATGGATTTTGTTGTTTTTAAATGCCTTAGGATGATCTGAATGTCTCTGCATTTTTGTGCATAGACGCATATTCATTATTCACACTGGAATGCATAACTTCTTTATCTATCTATCAGCCGAGGCTCTATCAGGGTGTTTTTGTGTTCCCGTCTCTACATGGTTGGTTTGTGAAGTCTGTTCAGGGAAGAAGGTTGGTGGGGGGAGCCAAGGTGAGAGATTCATCCGTCATTCTTCTCTCCGATCCTTTGTTTGGGTTTTGTCTTCTGTCAAGACGAGATGCATCAAGCCTCAGCGAGTAAAAACATGACACCAGAAATATGATGCTCTAATACACAACTTATCACAGGACTTAAATGCTGAATGCAAATAATGTGGAGAAGTGACCATTATCTCTCAATGAGGCTTGGTTTGAGTGACATGTAGAAGCTGTCAGTACCAGTGGAAACTTTTTTCCCCACAGAAAAAAGACGCACAGACAAATATTAATGATTATATTTTCACACAGAAAGAAATATTTGTAAAAGCATCCGGTTTGCTTGCTTGCTTAAATGTTTGTGCTTGAAAAAGGAGCTTATTCTGAACAATAGACCCACTTTAAAGACAAAGCTTGCTGCTTATCTTTGGAAGGCACCCACTTAAACTTCCTACTCTGCTGTGTTGCTGCCCTTTTAAAGACTCTTTCCTCGACCTCGATCAAGGTCACAATGGCCCAGTGATTTTAATATGACATGCAAAGGGGTGTGCAGAAACAGCCCGCCTGCCCAACTGAAATTACATTAATACTGCTGACATAGTATGAAGTAATAATCATTTAGCTTTTCAGTGATTTTTTTCCATGACAAATTATTCAAATTGCATTCGAAGTTGGATGGATGCATGAGTTACTTCCCTGAAGAAAATTTGACTTCTAATTTGTCTGTAAGAGTCATAACCTGGCACAGTACACCGAACAAACTCTTTACAATGGTTTTGTTTGAACTCATCCGAGCGAAAACCTATTGGAGTCTTAAATTACAGAAAGAGTCTGGGATATATAACTTTAGTGGATATTAATGGCGGTATTAATATCTGTTTCTGAGGGTCCATAGTCAGATTTAAAGGGGGGTTGACGGGTTGGGTGGGAGGTGAGTCCTCTGCCAGAAAATTGTGAGCATTAAACTCTAATTATTCTGCATTCTTTTGAGGTTTTATATACAAATTTGTGCATTTTCTGCATCAGTTTAATGTCTTTAATTTTGTCCAAATAAATGTCCTCTGCTGCTTTCATGTTTTTATTTGGGGAGATAAAATGCACATGTTGTAAATATCAAGGGGGATGTGCCCCCTGTAGACATCATTCTGACACACTGTGGGGTCACAGAAGCAATACACAAGTGATTTATTTTCATTTTGTCTAACTGGAATATGAGCAGGCTTACTCCTTAGCCACTAGTCTGACTCTGACAACGTTGGTGGCCAACAACTAGAAGGAGGAGAATTTCTTTTTTTTAAACTCCAAAACATTTCCATGCTGATTACCCCGAATCCTGCTGCTGCCTGTCCTGACACGGAGTCCCTGCAGAATTAGACAACGGGGCATGAACCAATAAAAACTGAAATGGGTGACATTGCCCTCGAGCAGAAATATAGTATCTCCACATGTGGAACAGATCCAAAAAAAGCCACAAGCCAGTTGAGAAATGCAGCTTGTTGCATAGGAAGTGTGTTTTCAATGGGTCCATGATAAATGCAACCGGGGTTCCCTTTCCTTTTTCACCAACGTCTCCATTGTGGTTTTGCCTTGCAACAGTATTAAAACTCTGGCAAACGGCCTCCAGCGCCCCATGGAGGTTTATCTGTCATGTGTATACACTATACAGAGCAATGCAAACCATCCTGGTAAAATGCTTTGAATGTATTCATTTGCATGACAGTTTAGATGTTAAATTAAGAACCTATTCTTTTCAGGGTTTTTTTTTCTCTCTAAAAGAAACAAGGTTATATAACTGTCACTACTTCAGCATACCAGAGACCTGTTGTAGTAAGAATTTCAATCACGTTTTGAATGAGCTCCTTGAGTTACTTTTTTTCTCCAGACACTGGGAGATCCCTCTGTTGCATTTGTGTACGACAGAAGATCACAGCGAGTGTTCTTTCAGGGATCTCCGCAGGTGGAGGTCCTCCATCTGGCCTGTGTGGACAGTGGAGGAGACTCAAAATGCGAACAGAGGCTCAGCTCAGCCCTGATCACCTCAGATAACAAGGACAATAGGCCAGATGACAACAGATAAGCTTTCAAGAGTCAAGTGACCAGAGGAGGGAGAGAGGGAATAAACCTGCTGCCAAGCCAGACTGCCTCATTAGTTCTACCGTCAAGGGTTTTGACGGAAAATCTTTTAAAATTACACATCGGCAGCAGTTTGTGTCACAGGCGATGGCCAGCGCTTCATTTTTCAGCTTCTTACACTTTTATTGATGGTTGTATTTCATTCTGCAAAGGATCCATTTAGTTAAGATGTTTCTTTGAATAATGAACTTAAGTTTCACCTTGGATTTATTTTGCAAGTGGTGGCTTTTGATACTGTGGGGGCAGCCGTATCACTGTGCAGAGGGAAGTCTACATCTACTTGTAGACGAGAGGCTCGTGACAGCGTTAGATGTAAACAACAATGGTGTCCTCGGCTGAGCTGAAATGTTAGCTAGCTCAGTGGTGCTAGGTGAGCTAGCAGTATCAAACTCCTGCACACCTCCTTCTGCGCAATGATACAGTTGGTGGGTGTAGTTTGGAAGAAAGAAAATAGTTCCTACATGAAACTGCTCACAATAAGGTCTGTGGATTATCTTGAGTCACCGGGTCATGATTTCTGGAAAGAGTTTTTCATACATATTTTTTGTTGCTTTGAGCACCACAAGTCAAGTGCCATCTAGTTCCATTGTATTGGAGAGAAGACAGACATCTCTAGAGCTGATTTCTCCATTCATCAATTCACACCAAAACAATCGAGATTAATAAGAAGCACTGTTCACTGTTAAAATCCCACTGTGATATCGGAGACTGTGTCATAGGACACTGTGGCAAAAAAGACTAAAGGAGTTCTTGTTATTTTCTTGCTCAGCATCTGTTTCTCAGGAGCAGCAGAGTAAACATGGGGACACTCTGAGCATCACCTCTTGGTGTCAGATTATTCAAGTAAACCTAAACATTTTAACCTTTCCAGAGAGGCTCTGTGCGTACAAAACTGTCCCCTTCGGCACTTTGCTTTTAGTGCTGATTTATAGCACCACTCAGCCCAAGAAGATGGGCTTCATTCATTATTTAACCGCTGTGATGGAAAACCGACTTGCTTGATTTGTGCACATGAGCATCCTTGCCAATGGACGGCACTTCCTGTGACGAGTGACATAAGGCTCTGGTCTGGTGCGAGGCGGGCAAGTGTCCACCACCAGACCAGAACAAAGCACCAGTGGAGGAACATCTATCAGCCTTGGCCAGAGGGACGCTTCACCGCCCCTGTGGTGCCTCCTTGTCTGAAAGATGACACCGTCTACACTGAATGCCTGAAGCTAAAAGAAAACAAATAGTTGTTTTATTTTCCTCTTCCTACAGTCATCAGGAAAGGGCAGTCGGTAGTAAAACCGTCACTGTCTTTTAGCACAAGAAATTTTGTTTTTGTCTCATTCTCAGCTGATGAGTCACATGAGTTAATCATAGTCTACTCATCAAGCTGGAGCCTCTTATGAAGCAATTCAAACCATGTGCCAACTTTCTATTTTACCTGGAGTAAACGCAGGTACACTCACTGTTTTGCTGAGTGTGTTTTTTGCCAGTGATGATGGAGCTCTTCAGCTGATACTGAGAATGTGGAAACAAAAGGAAACTCTCAGTCTGAAAAGCATATTATTTCAAAAAGAAGAACATCATAATGCCAATGAAAGGAGTCTCGGATTGTTTGTCCTCATGTTTGTATCGAGGCAGACAGGGAGACCCCCTGTGAATAAAAAAATACCAGGATTTATAGCTAAACAAACCAACCCTCTGTGCTCCCTCAACCCTATGATAGAGTTTCCTCCTCGAGCCAACTCTTCGGTCAGATCCTAAAGGCGCTCACTTGGGACCCGTGGGCCCTTTGTATTCGGCTGCCTTTGGGTTTATTTTCTCGGCACAATTGAATTCTTTTCTTTTCTAAAGACTGCAATTACTGTAGATCCCTCCGCTGATACGGAGTGTTGCCTTTCTACCCCCCACTGCCCCAAATCTGTGAGGATTATTGTGTTTTTGTGTAAACAAAGATGTGGAGTAAATAATACATTTGGATTTGCTGTGCCTACACCAGCATCCGGTTTTCTGACTTTTTGATTATTTAGCAGGCCCCTGCTTTAGAGTTGTTTATGACAGGAAATAGGATGGGCGATGGTCACTCTGTCAGCATGCCACTGTATTCCCACAGGAAGGCTATTGATCAGGATATGACAGGTGTTGTTTGTTTCATGGTTTGTTTTGAGTGGTGTTTCTGCTGTGCTGTTTGTTCTCATTATGCTGTTGGAAATTATAATGGTCTCCCTTCAGCCTCAGCAGGCCGAACAGGTCAAAACACACTCTTTTTCTGACAAACAATGAGGCAGGAAAAATCCATTAATGAATTATTAGCGGTGTGTGCACACGACTTATCAACACTGTGTGTTTGAAGAGCAGGATGTGATAGAGTGTTGCTTTTCTGGGGGACAGACAGAGGTTTTTCAGGCCTCAGGTGGGAGCAAGCTCCTATGAACTCATATCGTTTAGACTGATTATTATCTGTCAGGCAGCGAGACACTTGGATATTTGCTTTGAGCTGTGGTGGCCAGAGAGGACGGCCCTGAGGCAGCTGGCAGAATGTGTCATTATCAGGAGTGTCAACAAAGCTTCTGGGTTATCATCAATAACATCTGTATGACAGCGAGAGTGGTGTTTGTGTTTCAGTTAGCTCCATGCTCTGCTGTGATTCTCTGTGTACTCTGCTCTTGTACCGAGATAAACTTTGTGTATTTTGAAGTGTTTATTGCACGCTAACGAGTAACCTCCATGCCTTACTTCCTCCACGTGCTAGTCTTTGAAATCCTTACCTTATTCTGTCTCCATCATTGTTATGAAGGTCTCTGCTGTAGAGTTTCCACTCTGTCCCAGAGTTTACCTGTCAGTCAAATGTATGCGAATAGTACGGGGATTTTTCTCGAGTTGAATTTTCTTGATAAAATATTTAGTTTTAGTTTCTGTTCTTTCTTCTGTTTATTTCAAACAAATTGCAGGTGCAAAGCACATCATTTCCTGTGCATCACAGGGGGTTTCCTAAGGTAACCAAAACACTACAGCTTTTGTTAACTGCAGTTGCACATTGAATCATTGTTGTGACAACTGAGATTAACAATAAACTGATTCATTTGTAGCTAGAAAATGCAAAGTAGGTTGCTGAACTCCAAAAGCGGAACCATGGGGAAGTGTAATCAAATTAGATGCAGTCGGTAAAGGTCTAATTTTGTCTTGTTGCATGACGTCAAGAAACTCAGACAGTGGTTGAATGCAGTTGAGGACATTTACTCAACTACTGTACTTTGGTAGCATTTTGAGGTATTTTCATTTTACTTGTACTTGCTGCTTTCCTGTATATTTTTACTTTACCCGTTTGCACTTTTTACTCCATTATATTTATGGTATGGTAAAGGTTTCAGTCACTGGTTACTTTTCAGATTCAGATTTCCGACGTGGCCATCACTCGTCCACAATGTCAGGAACATGTTAACATCATCTACATCATTTTCATTAGTGCATAATCACCTGAAAATAAGAATTTGTGTGCTTTTGTTACCTTAGAATGGGCCATTAATATCTACATAATAGGTCCTCGACTACAGAGTCCGCCATGTTGTTTCTACAGTAGCCCAACACAGACAAACCAAACACCGTCTCTACATAGGGCCATCTGTTTATGCATCAGCCACCATAGTTTTCCTGAACACTTGGCACATGGGGAAAGTTTCAGTTGGTTGCAATCTGCAATCTCACCACTAGATGACACTAAATCAGGGATGCTAAACTTTCTTTGCCCGGGAGCTACTTTTGCAAAATGACAGGGGACAAATTAATGACCAAACATTTATAACTACTATATAAATTATTAAACCCAACCTCTGTTGGGAGGCCCTGGGGATCCTTCCCAGACACTTTACACTCTGGTACTGTATTTACATAAATTAATTAATTCATTCATTTATTTTCCGTAACCGCTTATCCCCTTGGGGGTTGCAGGGGTGATGGAGCTTATCCCAGCTGACATCGGGCAACAAGCAGGGTACACCCTTGACAGGTGACCAGACTATCACAGGGCTCTATTTACGTTCATAGTACGAAAACACACTCCTGTGTGAATAAATATTTTAAAATTATGAATTAGAAAATGTCACCCCAACTGGCCTGCAGGGCAATAATGTCAGGATCACTGCACTAAATCCTACACACTAGGCCAGTGATACTCTACTCTCCAAATCTGGCCTGCGACCATTTTCTAATTCACAATGAAAGTAATTTTTTTAAAACTTAAATGTAGAAAATGTTCCAGGGTGCATGAAAAGCACCTTGGAAGGACTTACTGGACCCCCAACACTGACCTGGGTTGAGGTTCAAATGTCCTCAAATCCTGGAAATGCCACTACATACACCTGACCTATTCAGGGCTGCTGTAATTGGCCCCTGGTGTGTTGCATGTTTAATTGCAGGAAGCATTTTACATAGTTGTATTGATGCTTTTGTTAGTTAAGTATTGTGAATACTTGATTCACCAGTGCATACAGGATGTTACCAACATAATTTGTTCTGCCATGCTTTATGTTTAGAGGAAAGGGATAAGAGGCAACAACCCTAACTGTGGCGGGTACTGTTTTGTTTATAACTGCCCGGTGCTGTTTAGCAGACACTTTGCTGTTTTACTCAGAATTTGTGAGTCATCACTTTGTGTAGGTGAGGAAGATTTCAGACGAGTAACCAAGCTCACATCAGGTCTTAATTATTGGTAAACAGGAGAATCTCAGGTATGGGGGCCTCTTCTCTCATGTGAAAAGACAGTAAAAAAAAATGTGTACTTCAAAATTAAACTCTTGTTTATTGCAGCTTTAATGACTGCTGTGCTAAAATATTTTTTCAACATATATATTACAGTGTGTCTATTTGTGTGTCCAAGAAGCAACAGCTTAAAGATGGGGAGGTGGAATAGCTGGCAGCTGGGACTCGTTTCTTGTTTCCACCCTGTGAATCAACAATTCATTTCCAGCCGATTTGTACAAAAGGTGATTGTTAGCAGCAGGTCCAGCCTGTCCACTTACAGTTTCCTGAGTGAACCCTCCAGACAGCCATTGCTCAATCATGGTTCACCTCTCTGGCAGAGGGCACGGACGGCGGCTTTCACACTCACTTCAAATCAAATCAATGTCTGATCCATCATGGGCCTCTTGCCTTCAGGGCAGCTTTGGATCTGTAAGAACTACTCTCTGTGGTATCCACTCGCTGCTTATGTCTTGGACTGATGTGTGTGTTTGAGTGCGTGAGCCTGTGTGTGTGTGCACAGAGTAATTGAATTAAAGAGGGCCCCTGTCCCCCTTGGGAGCTTTCCATCTGGTTTTATATGTTATCTGACAAAATTAGGAGACTTTGATATATATACATTAGCAGATGTTGAGACAGGATGCTCTAGAGATGAGGCTTCTTTTAATATCCTGAGCATCTTAGGGGAAATAAATGTCTAGAGACTTGTTGTAGTATGGAGCACTAAGAGAAGTAACTTTTTAGCTGAACATTAGAGATAATGATGTCGTTTTTGTACCACCCCTCATGTCCCGTGACTTGGGAAAACTGTAGACAAGGCAATTCACTCACACCCACCAAGAAACATTTGATCTGCGTAAACAAAAACACAAGTTCCTGTTTCCTTTCATCACCACTTTTCCATGTAAATGGAGAATGTCATGAGATACAATGACATGTGACAGCAGTTAGATTTTTTACATTTAAGTTTCTCCTGTTGACACAGGGTCATAACGATGCTATCTTTCGCCAAAAATTTACCTCACACATATTAGCCCGAGAATAACATACACAAAGTCATTTTCTGAAAAATCTGACAAAGTAAAAAATCACATAGCTTATGGAGTTAGGTTCTGTGTTTACTTTTAATAAAGGCAGGGTATTCCATCTTAAGTTTCACAAACAAGTAACACAAAACACATGCACTGTATTATTGTAAAACCAAAATCCTTGTTTAAAAATTCACAGCATCACATAGTCAATCAGGAACGCCTGCTTTATGAGGCTGTGGGTTGCTGAACCAAAGAATTTTGGCACAGTAAAGATTACTTTCCCTGTCATGAGAGAGTTTTATGTGTCCTTGGCTAAAGGAGACAGGTAAGGAAGCCCTGAAGCTAATTTTTGTGGCATTTCTGTGTTTGATCAGCCCTTACCATAACAGCTCAATCAGTTGAATAACATTTAATCAGTTAAGACTTTCACTTTTTCTATATGTTTACGCTGTATTTAAAAACTTAACACAGCTAAGTGATGTAATTTTTTAAATTAACATGTTTTCACAGCCCCCAAATAGCAAAAAACCCTAATAACAAACAAACAAACAAACAAAACAATTAAAAACAAAATCTTAGTAGTTGACATTTGTGGAAATACACTCATTCTCTAGGCAAAAGGAAACAGTTAGCTTGCAAGGCAACTAGCGAGGACTACAGGGAGTTACTGTGCTCTGTCAAGAGATAGAGTAAAACTTAAAGATTTATACTTGCATGCGTCAGCTCTAGGCAGAGCCTATGCCGTAACCTACACACATGGCCTACGCCGTTGTGAGCATTTATACCTGTGGTGTGTCTGTGTCCCTCTGCAGTTACACCTCCAGAACACTGGTGGGCGGTTGGGTCTCTATGAAATGCTGTAAAGTTTAGTTGATTCAAAACATACGTTAAACATGGCTCAATAGCAACACTTTACAAGTACTCAGAATTCACAGACAAAGCACTTGTCTTTTACCAGACACATTTTCCCCAGAAATCCAACATGCTAACGTTATTAGCACGAGCCTGTGGCAATTTACATTGTATTAACTAGCCTAGCAGCTAGTGGAGATTTCCTCAACTCACATGAAGCCAGGACAAATCACACGTAAGACTTAAAATGCTATTTTGTGGAGGCTTTATTGTCTTCAAAATTTATTGTTTCTTATCTGTGAAATAAAAATAAATAATAATTTTGTTTCCACTGAGGGAAATGGTTTTCAGCTAACAAAAATAGACAGGAGGTCTGCATCACTGTGACATGTAGCTACATTTCTGGGCAGGTGCACATCAGGCTACACTATAGGTACGGTGTCAGTTCGACATAGAAGTACAAATCCCGCCTTACACATCGGTTTTCATTTGTATTAAACAAAAATGATATAGCATGTTGATTAGTGAGCTTTCAGCAGATGTGAGGCAAACTTTTTTTGTACATGTCGATAGAACCACACTGTTTCCCCTGCTTCCAGTCTTTATGCTAAGCTAAACTGCCATTCACTGATAAAATTCTTGCAAAAAGAATTATTGCACAGCAGCTCCTTGAGGTCATTAAGGGTCACATTATTTTCAATAATTCAAACCTGGCTTTGTCACCAACATAGCAAGAAACCACACTACTGAAAAGAGACAAATGACATTCTCATGCAGACTTACAATGGCGAACATCCTGGTCCTGCTTGACTTAGCTGATACATTTGATATTATTAATGACTCCATCCTGGCTGAACAGCTCCATAAGTGTGTTGTTATCTCAGACTCTCAACTGGTTCTTGTTCTCCTCGTCCTATCAGAGAGACAGTTTGAGGCAGTCATAGTCTACTTTGCTCTGTGGAGTTCTGCAGGTTTTAATTCTTGGTACCATCCTTGTCATGTCTGCTCTGTGCCTGCATCAGAGGAAATAACTCTCCATACCAGCAGATAGTGGCAGTCTGTATTTGTCATTTAAAAAGGGATACTGGAAGACTGACTGGATGAATTAAAGATGCTAGTTAGCCAGTTAGCACATTAATGACACACCCTGATGTTGAAAGAACAAATGATATTTTACTGTGTGCTTGCAAACAATAACACAATTTAGGAACCATTCCTGCACAAGAGCTCAGTGGCTAAAAACACAATCTTAACTACTTTGTTTCCTTCTCACTCCCTTTTGACTAAAGCCGTTTATTCACTTTCCTCACTGTTTCTCATTTCCAGCACAAAACCAAACTGCCAGTCAGAGGGATTTCATTTACCAATGGGCTTCAATCAAAGAACACACTGCAAAAACCAGGGCAACAGATGCTCACCAACAGACTGACATCGACCAACGGCCGACTGTTAGCTTGGTGTGTCAGGGGCCCTTACATCCCTAAACAATTTCTAGGCCACTAAGATCATCTGAGCGAGGTCTCTAATTCATACTCTGCTCTCTTTGTAAATCCAGGTGTGACTGTGCTTTTGCCATTCTGGCCTTGTCCCTTTAAAACTGTCTCTTCTCCCTCTGTTAGATTATCTGAATCTGTAAACTGCTTTCAAAAAAACTTCCCAAAACCCATCTCTACCAACGTGCCTTCCCTTTATAGTGGCTGTAATATATCTGTTTTCTCTGTATTAGTAAATGTGTGCACTTAGTTTATAGCTATATGTGTATGCGTCTTCCTTTTCTGCATCCTTATCCTGTGTAGCCCTTTGTAACTTTGGTTTAAAAAGTGCTAAATAAATAAAATCTTATCTTATACTCCTGGCTCCAGCTCCATAATTAACGCATAAATGTGAGAGTGGTATTGATCTTCTCATCTAGCTCTCAGCGTAGGGGAATAAGCATATTGCCCAAAAAGGTAAACCACCAACCAACACCCCTGGTTGATTTGTTGATTTATCTATTATCAATAGAGACAAGGTGTTGGTTTCTGTGTTATGTCTGGGCTGAGTCATTAACTGGTTTTGTTCATGTTAACATGGAAATTTAATCACACCACATCACGCAAGAAGTTCAGCTTAAACAGGACCTCACTCCATGCATGTATTCACAGGTTGGTAACTCCAGCATAAACATAAAGCAGCAGACTTTCTCCTGCCCCTGTAACCTGATCTTGCTCACCTTTCTGTTGTTCAGACTTATTATTAGTCTTACTCACCTAGCATTGTCTGTAGTCTCTGACAGGGCTCCAGTGATGGTGACTCATGCAACACCCACTGCATTTTACCTTTTTCTCTTCCCGGCATCATACACAGCTACTTTTCCTTATGGGCTCTCCTTTTCTCATCCCCCATGATTCATTAAATTTACTGTGTTTGAATGCCCAGCGGCTGGCTGCCATCATAATAGGTTGAGAACGATAGTTTCTTCCATCATCAGGTTTCTAAATCATCTGCGGGGCTTTTCTATTTCTCCCACATAGATAATGATAGCACACCAGCTTTGTAAGACTGAGGCAGCAAAATGTCATAAATCAAGTTTTTTATAACGCATATCTCCGAGAAGTGCTTTCGATCCATCTCCGAGCTGTCTCCATTCTGTCCTTTAATAATGTGATGTGGTTTCACATAAGATGCTCTCATTCCAAGCTCCTAAAACATCTCTAAACCTAACCCAAACTTGTGCACAGCAAAGAGAAGAATTATTAAACATATATTTTGAGTGTCAGTAGTGCTGTTTACTGATGCAACATTTTACTGTTCAGATAATCAGATAATCTCTAAACTTCAGGCAAACGTCTGGACTGAATCTTTTACAAATAAACGCATATGTAGCCAACGGCTTGGCTGCGTCTCCGAAGAATGTGAAGCATCAACCCAGTATTTTGTTGGCACCATCTATGAAGTCTGGCCCAAGCAAGCACATTTTTCACTGCCTTGATAATTAAATACAAGCTGCAGATACTCCGCTTATCTTTCTTGCTGCTTTTTTTTTTTTTAAATCCAACTCAGACACATCTTGTTAACTCTTTGTGTGCAAGTAAACACTGTAACACTCTCATACAAACATTCAGTGAACAGCAGTGGAGACTGGCGGGTAGAGAGGGAGGGCTGCAGGCAGAGAGAAGGGGAAATAAACTGAAGTAGGACAGAGAGAAACAAAAACAAGTTGCTTATGTCAGACTGGTGGAGAAACACTGTGAACTCAGGGTGAACCTGTTTGTCTTGCTGGTGTCGTCTGCCTGCTTCATCACACGCACGCACATAAAACCACTCCACTCTGCCCTCACATCCTCTCTCTGATGACTGACAACCCTCCTGATAGATGCCACAGATGTCCACAGTGAGATCAATAACCTCCCACACCTCCACCCCCCAACTCTGCTACAGATCACGGGACAATACAGCAGCCATGGTCTGCCTGAGTCGCACTTCCCTCATCTCAGATTGCGTGAGAGGGTTTGGGAAGATGAACTATCGACTGCTGCAGAGAGGCTTGTTTTTCTCTCCTTGTGCTGCCGCGCTGGCGTCAGACTGTGTCAAAACACCAGCTCTCGCTTGTCGACACGGCTACGGAGTGTTTAGTCATGAAATCTTACGCAACAAACGATTTCAAGTCTTAGCCGGCGCTGAGGTGACCTTTGTGATGTGTTGCTTAAAAAAGAGCCACAGGTGATTTAGTCATCAGTACTATAGTGGCTGAGCCGGTGCTTAGGAGACAAACAGAGCAGCCTCCTCAGATAAATGTGGAATGTAATGTGTAATGTGGCTGCAGAGGCTGCAGGTTGTTTGACAGCAAGAAGCATAATGAATTTTTAACAGCGGAAAAGTTTTGCTCATTAGTGGATTCCTCTGATCTGGTCATTGTGTTGCTGCTGCTGAGGGCAGATGGCTGCCCCTCCCTCAGTAATGGGGGAGGGTGTGTGTGTCTCAGTATTTATGTTTTCTTTGTGTGTCTGTATCTGTGTGTCCTTGGGTGTGTCATGTCAGTGTGTATATGGTGTGTTCTCCTTTCTCTGTGTGTATGTCTCATAAAATATTCTCATTATGTGTGTGTGTGTGTGTGTGTGTGTGTGGTCACTTCAGTTTACTGCAAAAACAAATCTCCATTTTAACAAGTCATTTGCCCAATTACTGAGTCCTAAGATCTTGTTTTCTTAGCAAAACAGGTGGAAAAAGATCATATAATTCCACCTGTTTTCGACACAAATCAACTTACTTGAGAAATTTCTCAAATTAAGTGCCATTTTCTCGATAGCAATGCACTGATCCGCCACATTCTGTCAAGGCCGTTAAACTCGCATCTTGTAAATTTCTGAAATGAGGCAAACTGCACCAGGAAAATGTGAAATTATGTCACTCCACTGACAGATTTTTTTATCTTTTTTTGAGAAAAATGATTCTTAAATGCTGAAAATGAGAATACATTACAGTTTTGTAGCGCTCAGAGTAGGCGGGCAGGCACAAGCAGCATAAATGTTAATAGCAGAGTTATCTCATTCTGACTCTGAATACCCTACGAGTGCAAGCCCGGTGTGTGTGCTTTGTTGCTGCAGACAATACTGAGTTGACAGCACATCTGGCATCATAGCAGGGCCACAGGGTTTGTCTCCCCCACCGGGATATGCTCTCTGCACCATTAGCTGCTCACTAGGCAGGAAAAGACCAGTGCTGTCCTACTGCCAGTCATTCATGATGCATCACTTAACACACTCAGCCCACGTCCACACCGATGTGGATGAAAGAACTGTATCCATGTCGAATGTTTCCTGACCACAGTTAGCATTTTGCTCTCTAGAGGTTTACCGTAGTCATTAAAACGACAAAACTGCAGAATGTAATTCTTCTACAGGCCAGTTGGAAAAAAATGGCCCTTTACACCAAGACGCCATCCTTTGAAGTTTGTTGTTTGGTTCAGCTTTATTAATACAAGAAGTCTTATTTAGACCTAAAAACAGAAGAACATATTGTGTGCCAGGTTCTGAGAAATAGACTATGTGACTAGCAAAATGATTGAGATCACAACACAACATGGAAGAAGTGGCCAAATGAAGCATTTCAAAAGAGTTGCATTTGAAGGTTGGAACTGTGTACACCTTCTTGCAGCTATTTTGAAAGACCAACAACAAAAGCTAAATGTGTTTTCACAGTTTGGTTGTCACGACACAGAGCACAGCACACATTACTGTTCCCCTTCTTGCCAATGACGTGATCATTTCACCATTGTATTGTTTGACTGTCTTTGGGTTCTTGCACTAACATTGCCAACGTCATGGAAAGCCTCATTACTGAAGAGTTTAGAACTCACTGAATGGTGCTATTTCATGAACAAAGAAGAGTTTTCTTTCAACAACATGACACTAAAACCCATTTAGTTCACCTTTTAGCACAAGTGAAAGGTCAGTGAAGTGGGCAAATGTATTTCTTTATTTAAAGTCTGGGAAAAACACAATTAGTGATTTCTTTCAAAACATGTTTTACATGTTTGAAAAAGTGGTTAGAAACGTGGAAAGACTGGGAACTGTAATACTGCATTGTAGAGTTAGACAGTTCAACAGTTTTGACCATCCAGGATTTTATAGGCAGACCTTAAAACCCAGACACACTGAACTGTCCTCAAAGAACTGGTGTAAGTGAAAGCCGACTGTTGCGTTCAATCACGTTGCCTGTGTCTCAGCCGAAAAGTTGCACATGAACACAATGCAAAGACTACAGTCTGCGGCCAACCAACATGTACGTTCTGTGCATGTGTGAGAGGAAACAACTGTGTATACCAGCAGCTGGCAGTAGTCTGTGGTCGTGATTCAAAGGGGTAAACCAGAAGACCAAAAGAAGTAAGCTTGTTAGCACATTAACAGCACAAACCAATGTTAAAAGATTAGAGTATATCAACTGTGCACCAGAGAACAGTAATAGAAACCACCAATTAACATTTAAGCTAAAGAGTTCAGTGACTTAAAAAAAATAATCTTACCTTGTATAACAAATGTATTTTGGTCTCACTCCCTCTTGACTTTGGCTTTGTTTACTCTCCTCACTTTAGTTTCTCTTCTTGTGCAATGAGCTGAACTGCCAGTCAGAGAGATTTAATTCACTGACAGGCTCCACTGTTGCTGTCACAGTTGCCGTTTCAACATGCTGAATTGGCAAAAAAAAAAAAAAGATGGTAGGGGATGACGGGGGGCAATGGTGCTGGACACAGTAGGGCAACTTGGGGACAGATGATCACAGCCAAACATTGACCATCGGCTTGGTTTGTCAGGGCCTTAAAAGCATGCTCGATGTCGCACTGGAGCCATCTTTAATATAACCCCTTCGTCACTGTATAAAAACTATGCTACTACAAAGAGCTCGTAGCATCAGTGTCGTTTTGTTTGCTCCCTGTATGTGAGTGGTGAGTTTGGTACATTCCACAAGCTCTTAGCTTTTTTCAGTCTGATAACTACATAAAAGCATCTTTGCTACACACCACAATCAAATAAACACAGGCAAAATAGCTGTCACAAATGTACTTTTCAGTCTTTCAGCCCGAATTAGTTGCCTGGTAATTGCTCACTGCTGTGGGTGTGAGTTTTGTGCTAATATTAGCTGCTGACAAGAGTCTGTCACTTCACAAATATTCATTTTAGCCTCTTCAGTGGACATGCTCCCAGCATCTCAGAGCACTGCTTATTTTTTCAGGATTTTGAAACCTAATTCAAATTTGGTAGTGTGACAAACTCATTACACATATTTATTTTCTCTTTACTCGAACTTTAAGCTTTGTCTGGTCATCTGCATCATATAAATTATCATGATGACCAAATACAGTATTATGGATCAAATTGTATCTTGCATTCCATCACTTGTTGTTCCACTTTTCCCTATAAAGGTATTTACTCAGACTTTCACTGATTTGGCAGTAATAGCATTACATTTTGGGACCTTGGGGTTAATTGAGGTCCCTAATCCAGAGTTCTGCCAATGTTTCTGTGTCAAATTGGAGAGAACCCTTCAAACAAACAAACAAACTCGACCTGCAGTGAAAGAGTGAAAAGAAAGCTGTGTGACCCCCTCCCTGACTCTGTGTTTGTTCAGGGAATTTCAAGTCATTAAAGCCCTAACAAGCACAGAGCCATGAAAGACCTGATAGTAAGTAGTTAAAGTGACACACAAGTAATGGCTGAAAGGGGGAGAGACATTTGTACAATGACTTTGTTTGGTCATGAGTCTTTCACACAATCAGTGCAACAAAGCCATTCCAAATCGTTACCTGGCTTAGAGCAGAAGTCTATCAGATGATTAGGATTCAGCACACAGCCCTGTTGAATGCAGTTATTCCTGTGTAATTTTGAAGTCATGCATATAACACCTCACGGCAGTCTCGCTGAGAAAATACAAAGCAATCTGGAAAAGTGATATGAACAACACTTAGCAGCTACAGCACTTTTTAAATTATTAAGGTGTCCTCAGGTTGATATCACACATTTTTACTGAAATAGTTGGGAAAAATGCAATCATATCAGGTGAGAGTCATCATAAAATATGTTTGGATGGTAGCAACTGCCGTGCCTTTGCTACGATTTCACCCTCCCAGCGCTCTGAGTTTATGGCATTAAACCCAACATTGTGCTGTCACTATACCCGCTAAAGCAGCTGAATTTACTGCCTAGTAAATTTTGTTATGTGCTTCTCTCCAGAAGCTTCCTGGTTTCAACATGTGACATTTGCAGCATGACTAAGTGCCAGTGTGACCCCTGTCAGACTATTATATCTCTTATGGGTTAACTAAGACAGATCAGGGTCAGAAAGGCTTGTTTGGACCCCCATTGATAAAATTATAGGCCTTTAAAGATTGCTGCCTTACATTACCTTCGTAGGGTCGCACAAACACTTTACACAAATACATGCACATTTATAAACAACATATGCCTTCACCAGCTGGAAAAAGCTGTTTGTCATAAGTTGAGTGTTTTTGTTTGCTCCTCCATCCATGTATTTCTCCCTTTCTATACTTAGAGCACAAACAGCCCTGAAGACGTAAAGCTGACAGACGGCTCTGGGTGGTATTTTATTGCAGAGCATCATGTTGTTAAAGGAAGTCCTGTCTGTGCAGTTAGTGACCTCCTCGCGCTGACTTTCCACTGTTGCAATAGAGCCTGATTACAAATAGAAAGCCCCTGGAGTTTGCAGGTTTTTTTTCCTCACCACATGCAGAGCGAAAATAAGGCATTTAAGGCCATAAAAACGAAATCCACCAGATGGTGCTCA
This sequence comes from Chaetodon striatus, assembly GCA_029783705.1. Lineage (NCBI taxonomy): Eukaryota > Metazoa > Chordata > Actinopteri > Chaetodontiformes > Chaetodontidae > Chaetodon > Chaetodon striatus. The sequence goes on from JAPZEB010000005.1 coordinate 21,859,493, forward strand.
TCACTTCCTCATTTGACTCATTCTCAGTTTTCATGTAATCTTTTATTAATTTCAGGGCAAGCATTAGTCTCACCTTGCAAACCCCCCTGCATGCGAGCTCACACTCGGACTAGAGATGAGCGTGATTGTCAGCGTTCTTGTTTCTGGGTCCACATGTCTGCTTTAATGACTTATTGATGGACGACTGCCTTTCATCTGAGTGGGGCTTTCTTGCCCACTCGAGTGTCCAGCCGTTCCCATGTCTAAGGTTTCGCCCCAGACTTTCTCCTTTTTGATCATCTCCCGGCCTTTTTCAATCTATTTCAAGTCGAGTAGGCCTGCATACCACCTCCCTGCCGCAGCGCCGCTTTGAATTCTCCATGAGGATAAATGTGTTGAAAAGAAAGGGGCGAGAGGAGGACTGACAAGCTTGTGTTACCGGAGAGAGATTTACATGGGGCCATAAAAGGCGAGGTGAAAGGAGAGGAGGTATATCCCATACTTAAGGGTCAGTGTGTGGAGACAGAGAGGTAAACTGACCCAGCGAGGATGAAGGCTGGACAGCCCACACAAACCACCTGCACACACACCCATTCACGCCCTGCCCTCCGGTCGATGACTTTTTGGCTTCGGACAAAACACCACCACCGCCCTCTTTCGCCCTCTCCCTCTCTCTCTCACTCACAGAGCTGTCTACTATTTCCTTTAGAAGAATTATCCGGGCCTCCACGTTATTTTATCATCGTCTCCGGACCATAAATCACCAAGAGGAACGTTTCCAGCTCTACCAGTACAGCTCAGCTTGTGCCTTGAAGCCACGTCAAGGCTGAGCAGTCCTCTGACACCCAGTATCCCCATGTGGGCCAGTGTGGATGGA
>JAPZEB010000005.1:21863081-21875506 GCA_029783705.1 Chaetodon striatus
GTTGTGATCTTGGCAGGTCTTGAAATTAAATCCATAGTCCTCTTTGTCTGAGACTGAGCCAGACAGAGTAAAAATGTAGTTGAGTCCCAGATGAGACGAGACAAGACGAGACAGAGACCTTCGAAAGGTGGTCTTGAGACCAATCTCGAGTACTACAACACTGAGAAACAAGAGGCAGCATATCACTCGTCTACTACTGGGTTCATACGACTTAAATTTACAGTCATCAGTTGTTAAAAAAAGAGCAACAGAGCAAGAATATACAATATTCGACCAAACTGCTGAAACTCTCAGAGCTGCTCAAAATAACACTGCTATCGTAGTTTTATCAAGACCATGGCCTCTAGAAAACACCCACATCAAAACCATATATCAGCACCATTTGGAATGTTTTTTTGGTATGATTTGTGTTGTCCACAGTTCCACTAAAGACGCATTTTGCGAAATAGCCAACATTTGATGTTACCTATTAGTCTAAAAGACATGTTAAAAGTTCAGCATCAAACCTCATCTCTTTTCCCACCAGGAGTTGTCTCCAGTGGTGAAAAACTAGGGCAAACATTGTTTTGTTTCTTTATATGTTGCTTCTTGATGTTGTATGTTGTGTTCATTGTGGCATGAACTTCTGCTGTAGCTCTATTCTTTGTCCTCTCATGTTGGACTAAGGGCAGACTGGATGCTACATGAACTCACTATTGCATCTCTAGGTACAAGTGGTATAACAAGACAGGACAGGCTGGGGCTAGCTGGTTAGCATGCTAATTTCAGTATCAACACAGTACATAGATGCCTTTGACATAATGTCAGAACTGTTACTTCTTCACATACTTTTGATCATGTTAGTTCATTTTTTGAATATCATACCTTGCACATTGTACCTTTAAACATTAAAAGCTTTAAAATCAATTATGTGCAGCGTACAGTCCATTGCATCCAGCGCATCATGAATGTCTTTGAATAATACAAAGGCGTTCATTGTTTGAATTGCATTACCCTTGGATACATGAATTTTAAAATGAAAGGAATAACTATAAATAATGCAGTCAAGTTTATTTTCGGAGCTATTTTAGCAGATGAGTCATTCATCCACACCACAGCACACTGATTTTTAGGTGCAGTTTCCAGTTCCAGTTTGAGAACAGCAAAATTGCTCTTTGCCAGTTCCTATTGTTTCTTCAGGACCAGGATATGCAAACTAAAAAAAAAAAGTTGGTCATTAAAATTTAAAAACATTTTTCTTTGGATCACTCACACAATAGTTTGTACTGAGGAAATAGTCCCTATTTGTTGTCATATGAATCATCCAGAGTAAAAAACATTGTTTCTAGAAAGAGAGGTTGCTGCTGAATTTTAAAAACTTGAGTTTTTCATTGTGACAAGCTTTGAAAATAATATTAAGTCCACCTCCATCGCACCAAGAATTGAGTGAAGGCAGATTTCGGAGACAGATGGTGAATAAATTGATGAATGAAGATGGTGGTTAAATTTACCCTTTAATATAAAATGTCATCAGAGGACAAGCACAGGATGCTGCCTACACCAAACCTTAGGGGGACTGGTGGCATGTCCGTTCAAAACATGCCTGTCCAGACTAGGCTGATTGCTTGGCCTGTGGTGTTGTTGTGTGCAGCTTTCACAAGAACGCCCATCCAAATAACTATAGATTGATGATGATGTTTAGATATGAAAAATATTCAATTATGTTGCTCTTTTAACTTATTGTACCCCAAAATAACTTAAGGGCCCAGGTGCAGTTTTTTAAAAAAAAGCATTGCAATGGTATACTACTTACTTACTGTGTACTTCCAGCATTATGTTAGAACTGAAAATTACATCTTCAACACATGTTAAATAAGTTTAATTGTGCCTTTATCACTTTATATTATTCCCTTCCTGCCCCCTGCTTCATGCATCCTTGAACACATGCATTTTTTAATGCCTGTATGACTTTGAAAGAACTCACTTCACATCACATACAGAAAACTATTTAATTGAATTTGTCTTGCTTTAAATTATAAAATTGTTACAGCTAATTTTATCAGCATTAGCTTGTCTGTTGTCAATTTTCTAAAAGTGAGGTTATTGAATATCTGGGCACACTACACTGCATAAGAGTGAATTTATTGAATATTTCTAGTGAAATTCCTCCAAATTATGTAAAAGAACACGTTTCCAAACTAAGTTGGAAAGATTGAAGTAATATCTTCTTGGTGTGCAGACAGTCCCAGTTGCACACAGAGGGCAATGTTATCTGTCCAGCTCAGAGGACAGCTCATTTTGATGAAATGTAGCTGGTTGTCTCAGTTGGAAAGAACTGCTTGTATTTTAACAATGTTTTGCTTTGATCCGGGAAGTTTGAATCCGTATTTATCTTTCCAACTTTACCGAACTGCTTTAGGCAGGCAGCAGCTGTCCCCTCTTCCTGGTATTGCACACTGGCACTAAATCTTTTAGTGGTATGGAGTTGGTTATGAGTAATTTGGCAAAGAAATACAACAAAGATTGCCGCTACGCAGGGTCAGAAACACAATGACATACACACACACCTTAAGCTGCCATCCACTTCAAAGTTTGTTAATATTGACCGTGTCCAAATCTCACCAACTTTGACAGTGCACATCCTTGGGTCCTCAGAAATATACCTGCCAAATGTTAAGTAATTCAGATGAACAGTTCTCGATGTATGTGGAATACTAACACACACACACACACACACACACATACACACACACACACACACACACACATTCCTTGCTTTATAGTAAGATACCCACATATGGAGTAGGTCCTCTTCCAAAGAGTCCACCATATTCTAAGAAGAACAGGTAGTTCTTCTGCACACTTGGCAAACAGGAGAAGTTTCTGTTGGTTGCATTCTGCAACCCTTACTGTTGCAGAGAACAGCATGATACATCCTCTCATATTAATAATAAGGACAGACAGCTTCAGTTGCTAATTATAAATAAATGAAAACACAATTATTTAGCCTATTATTGCTAATTGTGAATAGAGTGCTGTATCATTGAAGTTTGGGAACTAAAAAAGTGCCATATTCGAAGTTACAGTTTATTTCCACACCCACTAGTCGTACTATACTGCGCTATATTAGCTAACATCATAATAATTTCTGCATTGTCACTGAATGTTTGCCAATGAATTAACATAAAGTTTCATATAGTCTAACTAGTAAGTGAATTTTCTTTGTTATCACTCACTTCAAGCAGGATTTATTCTTCTGCAATCAATCAACAGCATACCTATGGCGTGGGTCTGCGTCGACGTAGCCTGACATGCACCTCCCCAGAAATGTAACTACATGTTGAAGGGATGCAGACCTCCTGTCTACTTTTTCAATCAATGGAAACAAAGCTTTTATTTACTTTAATTTCACAGATAAGAAACAATAAATTGGGAAGACAATAAAGCCTCCAACATGTAGCATTTTAAGCCTTGTGTGTGATTTATCCTGGCTTCATATAAGAAGAGGAAATCTCTGCTAGTTGCTAGGCTAATTTGTACAATGTAAAATGCCACAGGCTTGTGCTAAATACATTAGCATGTTGTATTTGTGGGGAAAATGTGTCCAGCAAAAGACAAATGCTTTTTCTGTGAATGCTGTGTTATAATGAAACAGATTTGTGTACTATTAATACACGTTTAATATGTTTTTTGGGTGTCTTTTGAATCAAATACACTCTACAGGACTTACAGAGTCCCGCCACCAACCAGTGTTTTGGAGATGTAACTGTAGAGTGACACAGACACACCACTGCACAAGTATAGATGCTCTCAACGGGGTAGCATGCATATGCTATGGCATAGGCACTGCATAGAGCTGAGGCACAGACCCGCTTTAGGTTTGGTTGGTTCAGATTGACAGTATTTTTTATATTAGTAAGTTACACGTAAGTGAATTAAAATGGCAGAGCAGATGAGTATGACAATAATTTTTGACTCTCACTGTAAAAAAAAGTCTAAACTGAGACAAAATCCAAATATGAGTGTCAAAATGAACACTACTCACTGCTTTCTGTCATTGTCTTCCTTGTATTTTCTCCTCTCTCTGATCTTTCTGCTTGTTTGGCTCTTTGCATCAGTTCATGTAGAGCTTCTCAGGCTTACTTGACTGGGATAAACAAGAACTGAACAGCCTTTTCTGCCTGTCTCCGCCTACACAGTTTGATTTACAAGCCTGTTTGAAAATAAGAAAGCAAAAGGAGAATTTCATTTGAATTTGATTTTTTTTTCTCAGGATAGTTTAACAGCCATGCAAATGTAATCATGTAAAAGGGGCTGAATAAGATTTATATTTCATCATGGGATCATGGGATTATGATAATAAATTAAAATCCTAAAGTATTTTTCGACAGGAAAATGAAATGGGAAATGGACGTTTTAATAATGCAGCTATTGTTCACATATTTTGCATTGAGTTTTTGTGTTATATCATGACATATCACTTTTTCCACACATAAAAAAAACAAAAGCAGTTGCTGATCTGCATTTTCAGTTTGGTTGCGTAATCATAATTATACAACGGACAACAAAGCGACGACATTATTTGTTAAAAATGAGCAGCACATTATGATGAAGTATTACCCAGCTCCCTGTGAAACATCAACAAACTCTAAGTGGCTACTGTAAGTGGGCCACTGACACACTCTGTAATCCAATCGTCTTCTCAGCCTGATTCATTGAGGCATTTTTCCTTGTTTCCACAAACAGTTTTGTGTTTATCAGCCACAATTGAGATAAAGTTCTCTCATTTTACTCAGCGTCCAGGAGAACTAAAGACCCCAAGTACACAATGACACCCACATCCATGATTATTTACTTCCTTTATTCACACAGAGGACAAGAGAATGGCTTGGATTAACTCATTAATCTCTTGGTACAGGCGGTTTGTCCACGGAAATGGGTTTACACAAATCAAGGTAAATGCAGATTGTTTTTTCCTAATGTCAGCAAAGCTATTTGGAGACCAGTTGTCTTACCAAACTGTTTTGTCAAAGGTTACACAAGCCTTTAAATTACAATGTCAGCATTTATATCAGTTGTTGTTGGTGAAATGGCGCTCATTTCTCCTGCTCTAAACCCTGTCTGGCTGCTGCCTCCATTTGCTAAGCTGCCATAAACTCTCCAAAAGGAGAGTAAAGTGATGAAGACAGGCTGCTGGAGGAGCTGCAGGAGCATTTATCTGAATGAAATGGAAAGCCTCCTGACAGGTATATGCCAAAGCCACTGTGTAGTAAACCACGCATCACAGTTTGCCGCATAATAAAGTCACCCCCTCGCATCTAATAAATGCCTCTCACCTGACATCACTGGTGCAGAATATCAGCTTTTAATTTTTATATGCTAATAATTAAAGCTGAACGTCTTGACACAACTTTGCTTTAATTGCTCCACTCCTTCTGCATGGATTGAGATACTCTTAATAGTGTGGAGGATTGAAGTGGGCAGGTTGGGGAGCACTGTGAGCCAGGATATTGGGAACAAATTGACAAGGCTGTCCATTCTGTCTCACTCTTCATTTAGACCCGAATGATCCAGACCAGCTGGCTGGCAGCCAATTTATCTTGGAGAAGATGAGAATGTGAGGGAGGTTCCTGATGAAACGATTCCAGAGGTCCGCTGGGGAAAACTACACTTTTCTTTTTCAAAGCTCAGTACCTTTGCAGAAGTCTGTCTGTCCATTTGTCAATGAGTAGCCCTGTCTACTAAAGACGACATTTTAATTCACTGAATCTGCATGACCTGACATATTTTGTTGAAGATGTAATGCTGGTTAGGATAAATGCTGAAATATGCTTCATGTGATGTAATATGTATATTGAACATATAAAATGTATGTATAGAATAATTGACATAGCCACTGTGACGAAACCCATTGGTGTGCGGACTCCTGTCAAATTACACATAGGCTAATTAATTTCAAAATAATTGTAATTGCAATCTGTTAGGCCCACGAATCAAACTGTTGCTGATTAAAACTAATATCCAAATGTATTGTTTTCAATGAAAAGGTTATATGTACAATATAACATTCATTCTGTTGCATCTTTTCACTGTGCTGGTATGTCCTCTATAAGTTAACTTGTTTCCAGGCGCTTTTCAGCCTTTTTGCCCGGTTTAAAACATAAGTTTGAAAAGAAATCAAATGTTATAAGTTACATTACATTTACGGCTACAGCTATGCTTTTACTCCATGAATCTGGGTTTATGCTGAGGTTACATTACCTAACCAGTGTTGTAGCTGTGGCAGCATCTTGTCAACCAGCAGCCATGCCCTATTGTTCGTAACTTTAAGCTCTAATGAAATTTAGTTACAGGCTATAAAAATCCACTCCCCCTACAGTTGTCATGAATGGGGAAATTAGTTAAAGAGATCAAAATAGTTTTTTTTTGTGCTAGAATGCAAACATGTTTATTTCTAGAGTATTTCTAGAGCCTTTTAACTTCAAGGGCCAAGGAGAGCCCCAGGAATGAGTCCCAAGACCCAGAAATGAGTTAGCATTTTAGCACTCACGGTTCCCTCGTCTTGAAGTCAATGGGTTTTTTTGAATTGCCACAGAGTTTTTTTTGCAATAATTTTAAGTTCAATGGTAAAATTCCAAGTCTTTTTGATGAGGGAACCAGGACCACGCTAACTGCCGTAAAGAAAAATATCACTGATGGAGCACTCTGTGGGGATTTGCTTTGTTTTGGAGCCAGCCTCAAGTGGTCATTCAAGGAACTGCAGTTTTTGGCACTTGCTTTGGCTTAATTTTTTGGCCTCAGAGCTTGGTATTGAATATATCTTGAATATTGAATACCATGTCTGTCACTATTTATTTATTTATTTGTTATAATATCTGCTACTGTCAACTAAGCATCATTATAGTTTTTATGGCGATCCTTAAGCAGCACAAAGCACACGGTTAAGGTCAGGGAAACATAACCTCCAGTAATCAGCACACAGATTATGTAAACCTGAAATCCTAAGGTGATGTATCTCCAGAATTCATGTACACCTCCTCTGTCAAATCGAGTAATCAATCACCAGCACTAAGGGGGAAACGGCACAGCTCAAAAGTAGACTGCTTTCTTTAGAAAAGTTTGCCACACTAACAGTATTGTTCGGATTGATTTAGCCTTTCAGTGAATCATTCTTGCAATGCTTACGCTGCCATTATTGGCAGTGTGTGTTTAGGTAATTTACAGAAGCCATTTGTCTCTGCGCTGAGGCTACACAGAGAGAGCTAAGCTTGCATGTGTGGGTAGGAGGAAGGCAACTAGCTGGAAAGAGCTGCTGCCGGACTCGGAGTGGGAGGTTCAGCTCAGTGGCAGCTGAATACTGCAGACTCGCTGATGAATGATTTTTTTTTTTAAATGGTTCTTTTGTTTGTTTTTTTGTTTTTTTGTCCAGCTCTAATAGGTATCTGGGAACTGGGGACTCCTTATGGTCCGTGTAGCTTTTCAGCCACATCTAAAATTTATGTAGAATATCGCCCCCCTCAAGTGTTCAGCTCATTAATGAAGCCAAATGAACTCAAACACAGTCTGCCTCAATACCCTTCCCAAATGGCACACAGACACATAGACACACAGACACACACACACACACACACACACACACACACACACACACACACAGCATCAGTGTTCTCACCCATGATGCATGTGTAGGGGTCATTAACATCAGTGCAATGACCTACTATATGTGCTGTAAGTGTATCCCTGGTGCATTGACTTAAGTCACAGTTAGCTTCGAGTTGCTTTAACAATCACAGCATATAGTTAACCAGTGTGTAAATTAATACATAATGTGTCTTTATTCTCAATGCCATCTGAACTCCCAGAATCTTCAGCACACAGAGAAGACATTAAACTCAAATCAGTACAGTCATACAGTCTTTTTTTAAAATAGACCTTTTGTGTTCACAGGACACATAGGTTTTGGCCCCAAAGCTACTTTACGTTTAGGCAACAAAACCATTGGGTTAGGTTAGGAAAAGATAATAGTTTGGGTTAAAATCATGTCTACTTTTTGTTTCACATGTGACACAAATAACAGTCTCCTGGGAGAAAGTCCTGTGTTCGTTTTACCTGTTCATCCATCCCAACCTCACTATGCAGACTTTGTTGCTTTTTATACAATGACAGTTGCTCTGACCATCTTATTTGATTTTGCCATGGGTGGGTGTACATCGGAGAGGGTTGAAAGCCCAGTGCATCTCATTGAGATGCTTAAAGGTGCCTTGTGCATTAATGTCAGATGCCAAGGGCTACTGACCAAGCTGCCGAATTTGATGACCTAAGAATGAGGACAGGTTGTCTATTCACGAACACATGCATTCAAGCGCTGGCATGTGACAAATTTACAAATGACAAATTATGCAGCATCATCAAGAATGTGCTTAAGTTTTCATTTCATTTTACCATATTCTTTAAAGCTCTCCTAATTAAAGTACTATGTACTGTAAAAGGCATAGCTCACAGTGACAAAACCACATTATCTGTAGTTCTGTGAAGCTTTTTTTTGTTGCCATTTTTGCCGTTGATGATAGGACAGCTGTAGATTATGTCAAAGAAATGACTTGTATGACTCGAGGTCGATCTTACAGTCTTAGCGGGTTTTTAAAAGACACAACTTACAACTTCAAACACCGCAACAATGAGAGAGGCGTGCAGAACAGTTCACCAAACACTCTTGTACACCTCCGTAGACAGACATCATACCTAACTTTCCAAACATTCTGCTCTTGTCATACTGCTCCACTGAAGGTTGTTCAATCCCAGTAAACATGTTTTGCTTCTAACCTGACCTTAATTGTCTGACATTTCTAGGCCTTTTTGCCAACACAATTGACAGGAAATGTTGGACAGAGGCCATGACATGCAGCAAAGGACCACAAGTAGGAGTCAGACTTGTGCTACTATACAAAGAACTTAGCCTATGTGGGGTGTACACTCTACCAGGTAAGCTACAGGTCACCACTGGTCAATTGTTTCATTTCTATAGAACATTCAGCCTTTGGTATGGTCTCAGTGCTCTCATCAACCTCATCTCCAGCAGCAGCAGAGAACCGTTTTCAACAAAAAAAGCTCTACATCATAAACCCATTGTACACCACTCAGTAACAAACAGCAGCAAGTCAGACAAAGTGGAACATTTAGCAGATATTGTTCTAAGTAGTAGGTGGAGACCAAAACAAAGCTAAAAGGGCAGTAAATTGACCTACATGTACATCCATTAGGTAGACACAAACATGACTCTGAGTGAATGCTGCTCTGTATCCACTGATTGTTTCGGCTTGTTATGTTCTTCTTCTCCCATGTGGCCCAAAAATGTAATTTATGCATCTTTAACTAAACATATTCCTAATCATAATCACTGCTGCACAGGTGGGCTACATCAGGATAACGACCAATTAGGAGTATAAGTCACTCATTAAAGGGCCAGGCAATCAGCACTTTAATCCTATATGCACGTTTTCAAAGCCAAATGAGAGAGCAGAGATCCAAATTGTATCTGTGTCAAAACCAACTGGTGGACATTTACAGTATTTTGGGGGTTTCCAGATGTTGGTCATTTATTAGATCGTGTTTTTCAAACATCAAACAGAAAATTGAGTCAAATGTCTTGACACTAAATATGTTTTTCTTTCACGCTACTTTAGTGTTCAGGCCTTTTTCACAGCACGCATTTTGACAAGCAGGAAAAGCCCAGGAATTTCCAATATCATTAACAATGGCTCAGTTCTGTTCAAGTGTCCCAGTAAATCATGACAGTGTGACAGTGAGCCAGCATACACAATACCAGGACTCTGAAAGTGAAGCAGCTAATTGCAATTCAGCCGTCGTTAATTTTATTATTTACCCCCATGCTTCTCAATGTCGGCTGCTAAAAAGGGAAATTGAACAAAGTCTTTCTAACATGTTGACACATATAGTCTTTGTTTCAACCTTCATCTACCCAGGGAAGTGTAGTTAGGCATGTGTTTTTTCTTTTCCAGCAAAACCGTGTTCCTCATTCAAACTGCTACACACATTCACAACTGGGAGTTCGCCAGTATGCAACCACAGTCTGTGCTGCTGGCCACAGGAGCAGCTGGGAGTTGCTTTGCTCAAGGGCACCTTGAGCTGATGCTGTTTGGGATGCCAAGCTTAAATGTTTTTTTTCTCATTACTTGCCTCAACTAACTGACCCTAAAGCCGGTTTTATGTGTGTAAATGTAAAATGTGTGTGTCTGTGTGTGCTTAAACTGCTGGCAAAAAGCATGGACGCAGCTTTTAATCTCTATGCTCCATAAATATGGGAATTATAATGAGAATCAATAGTCTGGGGCTAACCATCATAGAGAGAATGGGAATGAGACAGAGAAGGAGAGAGGGAGGAAAGTGGGAGAGAAAGAGAGAACGTTAGAGAGGAAAGTATGAAAGACCGAGGAAGTAAGAAAGCAAGACATGCGGCAGTGCAGTCCCAGCCCTCTCTGCTGTGCATAGATATTATTCATTGAAGAGGCATGAATACACTCTCAAGTGCAATGCTTTGAGCCACCTGAGAGTACACACACGCGAGCACATTCACACACACCAACACACGTGCACTGGGTTACTATGTGTGAACACAAATCATCCACAAGCACATACACACTGAGAAATCTCTCTACTACTAGAAAGCACCGTTCAAACACACACATACATACAAATCAGGCATAAACACACAAATACACAACACACTGAGGCACATGAGTAGACATACAGACACACACAAGGAGAGAAAATAAGGAGAAGCAGAAAAGAGGAGAGGAGGAAGGAGGAGCAGAGTTTAAAAGAATATGTCGTGGAAGAGACACAGCCCATGAGAGTTATGTGAGGATTACAGGGGAGTATCGAGGGAGGGGGAAGAGTCGGAGGACAGAAGGATGGATTACTGAGTATAGAGGAAGAGAGAAGCGGTAGAGAAGAGTGGAAGAGAAAGGAGGTAGAGAAGAGAGGCATAGCAGCTGTGTAAAGAAATAATACACAAGGTAAAACTGAGGAGATGGATAGAAGGAGAAGGGAGGGAAATCAAATGAGAAACAAACTAAATGAGCGGAGAAAGCAGAAGAGAACAAAAACCACTGGAAAGAAGGATGATGAAAGAGAAGAGAGCGAAATACAAGGAATAAAAATGGCTGAGAAGAATTCATCCATCCATCCATCCATTGGAGGACGAGTAGAATAAAGGAAAGGAAGCAAGTGATGGGGAGAGGAGGGACGGGTAGTCTCAGATAACACACAGCACACAATGAAAGTGACAGCTTTGCTCCGAGCATGACTCTGGCTGACTGTTGTTTCATTATAATCTCATAACTGTCAAATTCTGGAGCGATGGAGAGAGAGAGAGAAAAAGAGAGAGCGAGGGAGAGAGTAAAATACTTCCACAGTGAGAGAGAAACAGCGAGAAAATTGGAAATGAATCTACACGTCTGGTTCAACTGAACTGAATACACATCGGAATAGGCAGATGGAGACAAAGGCTGGCACATGCATATATGTAGTTAATGGCACACACACACCAACACACACACACACACACACACACACACACACACACATACAAACGCTAGGTTTGCCCGATTGCACACTCACTAGTTCAACCACACATCTATACGCTTGTTTATAGAAATGTTCCGATACCATTTTTTCCTTCCTGATACCGATTCTGATTCCTTAACTTGTGCATGGGCCTACACCTGGTACCAGTGTTGTAGCTAAGGTCTACCCAAGTATACCCACCTCTTTCTCTGGTCCTTTACAGTATACCCACCTATCAGCCAAAAAGCCATTGGAATATATATAGGAGAGTACCCACTTCCTCCTCGGTAACCTACCCATCTACCAAGAGGTATACCCACCTCATCCAACTACCACTACACCACTGCTGAGTACCAATACAACACCATTGCATTTAGCAAGATATACATTAATTGACAGCAGTATACACCTAACCCTTTATGGATATGAAATGGCTGCTATCAGTGTTGCATGGTATGGCTGAGATTAAACAGTTTGTAAAACATGAGCAAATACTGCACATAAAGAAAATGTATGCCATAAAAATTGCCAGATTTGTAACATTTCACTTACAGCTGACGTTACTCTATTTACCTGTAATCAATTGTTCTTCGTTGCTCTAAAACATCAGTTGCCAGTGTAGTCTAAACCAGTGGTTCCCAACTGGTCAACATTCTTCTACATCTACTCCTTGGTCATTAGTTCAAGGTCCACACAGTTTAATACACTCAGCGTCATATTTGCATGTGGCCATGTCTTTGAGCTAGTTTCTTGTATCTGTTAAGTAGCTGTCAGTCAGTCACTCACTCTACAGCAGGAAACAGCACCTCAAAATAAAAGCTCTGTGTCGGAAATTTACTGCACTTAAAGAATAAAGCATG
>JAPZEB010000005.1:21910259-21927579 GCA_029783705.1 Chaetodon striatus
CTGTTTTTACGACGTGTTTTGTGTGCGACCCACGGTGGGAGATTTAAAAAGTAGCTGATAGCAGCTAGAGGCTAACTAAAAAAAGAATAGTGGCCAAAAATGTTTGTAAATTGTGAAAACAGTGAGTTCCTGGAGTGTCTTATTGTCCGAGCAGAGGACAAGATCAGCTACATACAACAGAGATGGTAAATGATTGTTGATGTCATGTTATGCCATTGTAATTGATAAAGCACTGCTGATGCATGTAATACGTCACACAAGAGACCAATGCTGTTGTATTGCATATCACCCCTGTCATGCCTCTTTTGATTCCACAATGCTGGGAAGCTGTCTATAATCACACATGTGAGTGGCATGATGCCATGGTCATTTGGTTCTGTGTAAAAATGCAAATGTGGCATGAAGAAGGGACTTTGTAGCAGCCCTACAGAGTGATTTCTGTGTAAAAACGGCTCATGTCTGAGTGTCCGCGTGTCTGTGGATAGATTTTGTTAATATTATAATGTTGTAACTTTGTGAAATAGAGTCACAAAACTTTAAATGTGTGTAGTTGAGACCAAAACGAACGCCAAGTTTGAAGATGGATGTAGTCCGAGCAAGGGCGTTGAAAGTAGGAAAGGGGCCATTTGCTCCCTCACTTTATGCCCCTGGCCAACATTTGCTTTAAATTGCTGACCACTGTTGAGGCTGGAGTGATTCCATGGCAAGATGGGCTCCAGTTTTAACTGCTCAAAATCTCAAAATTGAGTTAATAATTGAAATGAAAAGCAGCAGGTCCTCACAGATGCTGAAACCTTGAGATGTTTTTGCATTCAAAAAAGACTTAAACAATTGTCAGTCAACCAATCGTTGCAGATATACTTGTATATACGGTTTGGTGGTTAAGATAACAAAACATCATATTTGATATGCTCTTCATATCTTTTGTATGCAAAAAACTTAATTTGTAAAGCAGTAACTATAGCTGTTAAATAATTGTCAAAAGTAGAATATATCCCTCTGAAATTTAGTGGAGAAGAAGCAGAAAGTGGCATGAAAGGACTCAAGTACACTTATCTAACATTGCTACTCAAGACCAGCACTTGAGTAGTGGACATCGCCTTAAAAACCATCAGCACTTTTTATGTTCTTTGCATGGCCACTGAACAAGGTTGACCTCTAGCATTGGTTCATTTTTACACACCCATAAAAGAATCAATCATCATCTTCACCGTGACTGTCTAGTTCAAGGACAAAATGTAGCGCATCATTCAGTGAAGCACTGTTTATCTATTGTCAGTTCCCCCTCAACACCAGCGAGCCCAAAATCTCAAAGTATTTGCTGTCACACCACGTTGGTGGTCTCGCTCAATCATTGCAAAACCCCACCACGGTGACAGTGGCTGTGTTGCAGCCCTCACTAACCAGCCACATACCATTACATGCATTTTAAGAGAACCATAAAGACTGTCTACTCAACACATCAGTCAAGGCAACATTTCCTTTTCACCTAAAGTTTGCTTCAAATGATTAGTGGCATCATGAAAACAAGCACATTAACAACAATAATAATATTCCCACATATCTACACTGTGTTGGGTTTGAAGATTTATACTTGACCTTGGAAGCAGCAGTTTGACAACAATAAAAAATCTCACCACAAGGGTCACATACACTACAAATACAAAATGTCCTGTATCCACCCATCCTTAAACTTTAAACATGCTTCTTACTTTTCATGAAGTTAATCACACCTGTGGAGAACATCAGTTAACAATTTATAAAGGTTGTTAAATAGTGAAACATTCATTATCAGGAAGCAAAATGTTGAGAGTACATAATTACATTTTAGTTTTTACTTGGCATGTAATGTAACTTCATCTCATATTATCCTTAACAGTGTTGACAGCTTTTAGGTTTTGTTTTTTATCACTTTGAATCTCACTCTCTGCTCCTATAATTACTATTTTGACAGTAAAATACATGCTATTAATTTGGCTGCCACTGTTAACAATTTAACAAAGTAGTGCACACTCTGATTTTTACTCCATTTTTAAACCATCTATTGCTTTTATTTAACAGGATATATTAAATGAGACCTGCACACTCAATTACATGCCATTATGCTCTTAGAGAAATTGGTTTTGTGTAAATGTTGAAAATAACAGGGCTTTTTTTTGCACCAAGTGTTTTCTCTTACCCATTTATCCCTCATACTTTTAAGCAAATATTGTGTAACATGCCGCCTTGTTTGAGCTTAATTACTGCTGCAAATGTCAGGGGGTCGGTGACATGTTCTATTTTAAAAGTAGGCGATAAGCTATCTCCTTCACCATAGCCAGGGTGTAATTAACCAGATACTCCATTGCATGAAGACGCTGATAGCAATAAGTTCCAATAATACTTAATATGATAAGTGAATTTAGCCACAACCAATTTAAGATACAGCTTCAGGAGCTTGCCTCTGGCTGACACTGACATGTGAGGTTAAATGCGTCAAAGGCAAACAGACAGGCAACCTGATGGAAAGCCTGATTGGTACTTGGAAAGAGGAGCTTTAAATAAAACGCATAATCAGATAGCAAACCGCAGGCAGCCAGCCATAGTGCTCTGTGTGATTCTATGGATGGTAAAGAGCATCCAGACGCTGAGATGCAGAGAGTCAGCTATCAGCCCCAGCAGCGTGGGGTGATTTGAATTTACTGTCAGGATTAATGCCATCCCTAGATTTCGATTTGGTCTGTGGCTTTTCAGTTTGTGACTGATTATTCAGAGAGTGTTTTCCAATCTGTGCAGCTAAGGAGAATACTATGGGGGTTTTCTCAATGTGCCCCTTTTCTTGAGGGGGAAACCTCAAGAAAGGCATGTCTTGCTCTTGCACTACAGAGTGTGGCATTGTTGTGTGTGAATCTCAAAATGAAATTCTCTGTGATAACATATGAAAAGAGAGGACAACACTGGAAGTCAGCTCACTGCTTAAGGACGAGAGCTTTGTCTGAATAGTCTTTCCACCTCATAAATTAGCAAACTTGCTCTTTTAGGAAATGATAAAATCTTTTGGCCCTCCTGTACCTGAAGAAATGTGAAGTAAAGGCTCATTTGCTGTCAGATTAATTAACGTTGTCCTGTCTATAATCATTGTTGGATGCTGCGCAGTACAAACCATTACAGCATGATGGGTCAGCTGTTTTGTGGCTCTTGTCAAAAGGAAAGTTTCTTATTTTTGAAGAGCAAGTGAGGCAAGTTGACGGATACTGAAGAAAGAGGAAAAATCCAATTATCCTAGGTTATATTTCTCTTTGGATAAAAGTATGGGTGGCAGAGGGATGTCAGGGCAGAATGACAGGAACTCAAGGGGGTTATCACTAGCTCAGCCAATTACCCCACAATGGGTCAGAGAGAAAAGTACGGGTCAAACAAAAGGAGTCCATCAAAAATGCAATTATAGAGGACATGAAACAGCCAACAGATAAGCTTGTGTCCCAACAGTGAGATACTCCAACAGTACAATTGATACAGAAAGAGGACAATGGTGGTGCCTCAACCCGTCTGGTCATTAATAAGCATAATGAATTACAAAATATGGAATAAAGATAGAACAGAGACAGTAATATTGTGTATATCATTTATATGACTAAGGACAAATACAACGGGATGTTTTGCTGAAAAGGGCATAGCACCGATTTTATGAATCAAAATCACTTTATCAATCACAAAGAATACAACTAGGCTGATAGAAAAAGGGGAGTCTTCTAAGGTCCCTCTGAGATTTGTCAAATCTGAGAAGATGATGTAGTCAGGGCCCGAGACTAAACATTTTTTAACATTGTGTAAAACATAGTGAAATGCAGTGGAGTTTTCAATTAGCAAACAATTTTGATTTGAAAATGGTCATTATTCAGCTCCACCGAAGATGATTCAAAATTTTAAGTATGCCAGGGCTGCTAACTATATCTTTAGATTTTTCTGGGTTGTGCTGTAGGAGATTCATAGATGTCAATCTCAATTTAAAGGACTAGTGTGTATTATTTAGGGGCTTCTTTCGGCAAAAATGGTATATAATATCCATAGCTGTTTTAATAAGTTTATAATCACCCTAAACTAAGAATTGTTGTGTTTTCCTTATCTTAGAATGAGCTGTCTATATCTACATGTGGAGTGGGACCTATATGCTTGACACATGGGAGAAGCTTCAGTTGTGCACTGTCAGATGCCACTAAATCCTACACACTGGACCTTTAAAGTCCAGATGAAGCAAAATCAGTTATTTCTTTCTAAAAAATGTCTGTCTTTAAAAAGATGTGTTACATTTATTGTTATCGAATACTTATTAAAAACATAAAAAGACTGAGAGATGCATAGTACTGCATTGTGGAGTGGAATGTTATTCACCATTTTGTGTCCGGGACTTTTTGGGTAGGCCTAAAAGCCTGCTTGATGGCGCACTGGGGCCATCCTTTACATAACCCCCCCCCACTATATAAAAACATTTTTACTACAAACATTAACTCAGAGTGCATAGCATCGGTGTCATGTCATCACCCCCTGTAGTATGTCAGTAAAGAGTTTGCTGCGTTCCACAAGCTCTCCTAGCTCTAGCAGTCTTTTAAATACATGAATAAACATCTCTGGTGAATGCCACAATCATATAAACACAAGCTAAATAGCTGTCGCTAATGTACCTTTCAGTCATTCAGTCCCAAATGGCACACCAGCAGTTACTTCTCACTGCTGTGGGTGAGCGCTTTGTGCTAAAGTTAGCTGCTGTTAGCTGCTGAATGAGAGGCGATTGCCACTCTGTCAGTGTGGAGGGTGAGTGCTCTGCAATAGACGGCACTAACCACAGACTGCTACCGAGTCTGTCGCTGCGCAGCGACTCATTCTTGAATTTGGGGGTCATGTATGTTACTGTGCCATTGGGTTGGCTGCTAAGGAGAGTCTGTAGCTGCGTGGAGGCCTGTTCTTTGGGTCTGGGGGTATGTACGATTTGTGCTACTGGGTTAGCTCCAGCCTTGGTCTTCAGTTCAGCACCTTCAGTGGACACGCCCCCACCATCTTTTTTTGTCATTCAAATTTGGCTGGATGGTTAATAAGACATTTTTTTCTGTGTTGTGACAAACTCATTACACATATTTACTGTTGCTGTACCTGGACTTGAAGGAGGAAGGCTGTTTATTTTTATTTAAGAAATATAAAAGTGTGTCAAATCACAGCAGATCAAGACCATGCTCTTTAATTTACAGAGAACCACCAATCCCTCATGAGCAAACAAGGCGACTGCAGCGAGGAAAAACCTTCCTCAAATGTGAAGAAACCTTGGACAGTACCAGGCTCTGGGTGGGCGGCCATCTGCTTCAACCGGTAAGAAAGGGATAGCAAACACTTCACATTACAATGAAAACTGATATTGTGTTTGTGGATGGCGTATCAGATAGATGGAGAATGCCATTGGTACACAGACTAGCAAATAGACTCTGCAGAGGATCATACATTATCAGTAGCAACCTAAAAAGAGCTGTCATGCAGGTTGTAGGTAAAAAGCAATTAAATGTTGGAGGCATTTAAGGAGGATGGAATGCTGTCTGAAAGAACTACTGCAGAGGATTTCCTTGCATCAGCAGCTAAAAGCAAATCATTTGTCACTCAAGTCATTTAACTGTTATGTGTGGCACCAAAATCATGAGTGAAACTTCTCAAAACGACCATTCCTGTTCATATGAGAAATCAGCTTGTCTGTAGCTGTTTTTTTTAACCTGGCCTAATGATTGAAACTTTACTGATTCACAGATGTTTCACAGAATGGTCCAATTTGCGTGGCGTCTTAACTGTTGATAATGGCATGCTTGAAATTGATAGAAAGTGTGCCAATTGTTCATGTTCCCTTACAATGATAAGTTAAACAAAAAACTTGTTTATTTTCACTTTAAAGGCCCTGCACACCCACTCAGGTGTTTTAGATTTATCTGGCCGATTAGAGCTCTAGTCAGGTAGACGTCAGGTGGAGCTATGCTGGGAGCACAGGATGAACACAACCAAACATGCTGAATCCAAAAACAAACAGTGAAGACAAAATTCAGACAGAACATCTGCACACTAAACTGATAGCTCTCTAATTAAACTAACGGGGCTACATATCGATCTAATAGAGGTCTTCATCTGGTATTGTCAAGCTTTGTTTTTCTTTTGAAAATGCCTAAGTTCAGTCAACACTATATTGAGCCTGCCTGTGGTCCTGAAAAGGTCTAACCAGGCAATTAAAGTGAGGGTGTGTAGGTGCTAAGATGATGGATAAGAAATTAAGTGGGTGTAAGATGTGTTCAAGTAAAAGCCCATACTTCACCATCATCAGAGAAAAATGAGCATTTAAAGTCACCTTAACAATGACCTGGACCCCAGAGACATTTGGGTCCCATTTCCAACACATAAAGACAGTTTTTCTGGTACATTTACCTTGACAATGATTTTACGTAACCTTAACCATCTAGTTAAATTTAGTCATGTCATACATGAGCAGCATGGGGGGCAGTGTATCATAAAACACACACGTTTTTAGAATAGACATATGGGAATAATTTTTTTTTAATGTAAGTACAAGGAACATTGACTGATTGAATTGTACAATCAAAATAAGATTTTTACCTTTGTCCTTAATGTTTCTTTAATTGTATAGGTATCATGTGATGTGTAAAAAGTCCTTTGACTGTGTGGGCACAAGACAATAAATCAGGACAATAAAAAAGCAGCATCATAGACCTTCGTGTTAAAGTGGACTTATGGGGTCAGATGCATAAATCTGTATACGCACAAAGGCACAAGTATGCATATGCACTCTTTTTATCAGCTTAGGGTAAATGGAAATGGGTGTAAATGCCCTTAAACATGTGTTTGCATGTCAGTTGTGCCCATGCACCACTCATTAGACCTGTCAATGAGAAATACGATAAAGTTCAATTTCACTGACTTGCATCGGCGAGGTTCTCCAACGGTGCCAGAGCAGCTGTCATTATGCACAGCTGTGGACATTTGTAGTGTTCTCAACACTAACACATCCCATGTATCTGCAAACCATTGTCGTGGTATCTCAATCATCATCATTTGACAGAGTGCTGTGTAGTCCACAAAACATAATAAGACAATTAGTGAAATTGACAAAAAAAAAGACCTTCAAAAAAAGAACATTATCCATCTCTAACTAATATTCAATCTCCTCCTTATTGTAGTACCCGCAGCTGTGTCAGCCATAACCCTGTGTAGACCTGGTATGACATATGCATGAGTTGCGCAAATTCTTGCCGCACATTCTTTTTTTTCATATATGACAGATTATGTGTGGTTTTTGTGCATACACATTGGTTTTGCATCTGGCCCATGAAGTAGCAGAGACTCCAGATCAAGAATATGAATCACAAAAAAGTATGCCCATTAAAAAATTGAAATTAGTTCTTTAAATGAGTTGTGTGTCAAAATCTGTAAGCAATATGCCAAATGCCACAATATAATCAGAAAAATTTAAGCAGTTTCACTCACGTGTCATACTCTACTTGCTGCAACATATATCCAGTGACATCTAACAGTTATATTTAAGCTGTTGTTGTTTAATGTGCCCATTATGCCGCAGTTTCACAGCTTCTTTGCAAAGTCTGTCCAGTAGCAGCTTTACTCCAGCACTCTAATAAGAGTGGAGTAAAACTTTGCATTCTGTGTGCCAGAAAATGCCCAGTGATGTTTGGATGTGGTGATTGGCGAGTTCAACTTTTTCCTCAATGTTCATAAAACCAGTCTTGAATTTATTTAGTGATGATCATCATCATTAAATATACCTAGAGGGAATATGGTGGTCTCATATTGCTTGGTTGTTATACAACATTGCAGACGATGTAATTACTGTGGCTGCCCAGCAATGGCTGCCCACAATATTGCAGATCCCCCACTATGATTTAACTGTTGGCAGCAGACTTTGTGGGCTGCATGCATCCTTTGACTTTTTGAAAGTGAAAGCCATACAGATGTAGAAAAAACGGAGAAGGATGACTCATCAGACCACATTAGTTTTCCATTGCTTCGGGGTGATTCGTATACCAGGTTTGTCAATTGTGAGGTAATTTCAAGGCTCTACATCTGTGGCAAGTATGCTGCTAAGTGCCGACCCATCTTTGTTGTTGAGCTTTGACTTGCAACCACTTCTCCTTTTATTCCGGTTAGGTGTTTACTCCTTTATGGTTGGCATATGGTGTTATATGTGAGTCCGTTCCACTTTACACATTGAATTACGCTGTTTTTTTTTTGAGACTGATGCACCTGCAATTTGGAAAGAAATGTGCCTCCTTGAACCGCCGATGTCAGTCAGCATTAGAGCTGCAACGATTTACAGATTAACCAATTAGCTGACAACTATTTTAGTGCTCGGATACTAATTTGATAATTGCTTAATCAGTTTGAATAATATTTGAAGAAAAAAAAATCCAAAGTCTCTGATTCCAGCTTCTTAAATGTGATGATTTTCTGGTTTCTTTACTCCTCTATGTAAGTAACTTAAATGTTTACTTTGGGTTGCAGACACAACAAGATATTGAAAGACATAATCTTGAGCAGCTACAGTTTTTAACATTTCATAGACCAGAGAAATGGGGGGAGCTGGTGCCTTATAGAACACTGAACTGAATCAGAAAAAAAACTGAACTGAATCAGAAAAAACAAAACAACATATTTATCTACAATCAAAATAATCATTGGATGCAGCCCTGGTCAACATAAATAACACAAGTTTGCAGCTGCATCTGTAAGTGTGTTTTAAGACACATTCACATTACAGGCCCCAATGTTCGATTCTTATTTTTCCCCTGATCCAATCCTCTGCCCAGACTGTTGACATTCATTTAACAATGACAGAAAACATCACATTTGTGTGACATAGGGATTTCTGAAAAAAAGACAAATTCCAGTGCAAGAGTTCATCTCTTGAATTATTTGCAGAGGAGATTGGATGACAATTCGTCATACATTGAAGATGAGAGTGAGAAGACAAAGGAACACAAACACCATAGCTATAACTCTATTAACAGCTATTTCTGGTAACATCAGTCCTGTAGAGAGAGAGGTGCGGGAGATAAGTCTGAAGTGGTGGAGCCACTGAAGTATTACTTGGAAAAAAACATGGATGCATGGGAAAAACACACAAGAATTCTGATATGACTGATCTCATGGTGGTCGCATGGCCAGTTATCGGATATGTATCAGGTTTTGACCTCATATGAAGATGGCCCACATCTGACTGGGAAAAATCAGATTTCTATATCCACACTACCCTGAAAAAAAATCAAATGTATGTGTGAGCATAGCCGTAGTCACTTGTGATATTTTGAACACAGCACTGACATACAGTATTATCACCTTTAGAAAGTTGATATGGCAACATTTCAATAAACTGTTGCCTATTTGCACATCCATCATACACAAAGCAATATTACATTATTTCATTTGAGTCATGTTTGTTTTATGTGCCAAACGATTTGCTTATGAGATACTGCCATTTTCAAAACATATTTTCTCTCAATTTTTTTCAGGTTATATCCCAAACACCACATGGGTATTTTTCCCATGAAAGGCAATCAAAACATATATTCCCTCAGATCTTCCAATAACAATTGCTTTGTGAGTAGGCGATAACAGCTCTTGTATAATCACACTCATTTTAGTCAATGACACTACTTGAAAACTTTAAATGCACTGATATCCAGAATGCCATTAATCTTAACCTCCCACACAAATTTTAAAATACTAGAACTGTGGAAACAAGGCTAAAAATGTATAAGTTTTTTTTTTCCTGGATTTAAGTAATTAATGCCCACCATACACAAGAAGAATTTGTATTTGTGTACAGACTTTACATTTCACTCATTACAAGCCTCCACTGGTTAGCTGCTCTATTTTAATGGGAGAACAACGAACACAGAGGCAAACTGTTTAAAAAACGTAAGATTTCTCAATAAAATAAGTGTGAATTGGTGGATCAGAGACAAGGTGCATTAAACACTGACCCTTGTTCACTCAACTCAACCAGTTTCTCCTCCAAAAGAACCAAGACTTGTTTATGTTCTTGCGCCTCCCCAGAATCCCCTCCATGTTTACTGTCTACCTGGTTAGCTGCTCCACATTTGGTGCTGGAGAGAGTACACCTATTAGTTGTTAATGTTCACGTCATTAAACTTACAATAATACTGAACACATTTTTATTTTATCTGTGAGTCAATATGAGAAAAAGACTGATTTAGCAACAGCAGTTTTATGACCTCCTTATAAAATCACAGGAGTATGCCAAAATTCTAGCCAAACTCTCGTGCTTTTTTTCTGACATTGAAAATTTTGTCTGCGACAGTGAAATTGGTTGAAAAGTCATTTAGTGTAAGCCTGGCATAACCTTAATTTGTTAATTGGTTGATTGTAATTGGTCTAATTGGTTAAACCTAATTACTGACCACCTTTATTTTGTCAAGATGTTTAATCTTACCCAAACCTGATAAAACCAACACAGGAAACTCTAACACATCTCTGCCACTTAAGCATCTGCTGAAGGGAATTGGAAGCAATGAGTGCCTTCATTCTACAATGGTTGTTCAGTGTGATCAATGCCATTGTATACCAAGAGTGGTTCTGCCCATAATAGCTGAAAAATGACATACCTTCAAAGGGTGTGCCTATACATTATACAGACGATGAAAAGTCAGCCGTTGTTTTTCCGTTTTTGAAAGCTATTGGAAAAGGCTAGAAATAACCTTTAAGGGAAGGAACAATCGAAAGCTGAAGCAATTTTGAATGGCAAGATAAAAACACTTCCTGCAACAATTGTGAGATGACAATGCACATACAGGGAAGGAACTAAGAGAATAAAGAGATGTGAAAGTGCTGGGGGAGAGGATAGGGAGAGAAGAGAGAAGACAAAAGGGGTGGCAAAGACAATCTTTGCAGGCTGCACAGTTAAAGAGTGTGTGCGCGTCTGTGCGTAAGTGCACACATGTGCAGTGGGAAAGAAGGAGGGGGTGTGTTCACTTGGAGACAGCGGGGATGGCTTATTAGGAAATCATCCCTCTTAGCCAATGGTTTTTAAGAGAGAGGCAGATGTCATTTGACTGAAAAGTACCACCTCCCACAGCCAGCACATCCCCTTCAGTGTAACGCAGCGCTGTGTGAGAGCACCACTGTCACTGCTCTCTCCTCTCTCCTCTCTGTCTGTATTTCTCTCTCATTGTCCACAGACACTTTCTCGCCTTCTCTCTGATTTCTCTCCCTCTCTTTATCTGCGCTCGTGGTGCCTCTCCTCTCCTTGCCCCTCCTCTCCCATTGCTTTTTTACCCTCCTCTTTCTCTTTCTCTCTGAGTCTGTCCCATAGGCAGAGATAGGATCTGTTACAAACAGCAGCAGCCACACCAACAGCCCAGGTAAGACCTTCTTTATGATTTATTCACTTTGCACAGATGGGCTATAATACTAAATACAAAAAACCTTATTGCTCGCTCCTCAGTGTGCACAAATTGATTTCTCTACCTTTCTAGTTTCTCCTTGCTCTGTTTTGTCGTGATGAATTTGAAGTGGAGATCTGATTGTGTGAAGAGGGACAGTGAGCCAAGTTGTTTCGTACCTTACCGAGGCACTCAAATGTTGTTTAATAAGTGCTTTTATTGCTGGGAAGCCGTGACAATGACAACTTCAGGAATCTGGCTTCATGAGAGTGTCATGGAGAGGTGCGTTCTGGACTGTTGAGATAAAATCACAGATAGACATACAGAAACAGAGATAGGGATAAAGAGATGCTGTGGCAGAACAAGACAGATAGGCAAATGGGCTTTCGCTGATCAAAGCCGGTGGTAGGAAGTGAGTTAAGAGTTGCGAGAGCATGAGCTCAGGTGTTCACTCACAGATCAGCAGGTGACGAGTGGACTCTCTATTGATCTGGAGCTGGCGTCCTACCAGAACTAAGCTGAGGCTAAATCCGGAGAAGCTGATGTGAGAGGCTGCCTCTTTGGTACAATTATGGAGTGTTCAGATGGGACTTTATATACAGCAAAGAAATCCTGCTGGGGAGTCTATCTGTCTGTTTGGTGCAAGAATAAAGGATAAAGGACGGATGCTTTCATCTACAGAACCTCTGTGTGTCTGAACATGGATGTATGTTTGAATGGATTTTCTGCTACAGGCTAATTGACACAAATTGCAAATCTGTGTGCATGGGCCATTAACTCTTCATGTGCTGGAGGAAAAAGGATAATTAGATTCAGTCCATTGCTGTGTGATGTAAAGGTTAGGTCAAAGTGGAGGTTATACAGTAATGATACTCAAGGCATTTGTGAAAAGAGTTCTCTTTCAAACTGTAAGCTTTGAAATGAATATGTTAATTTGCATAACTGAAGTAGCAATTTCTTTTTTGTCTCTGTCATTTAGGAGATGTATAAATGAATTTAAGATTGCCCATGAGCAATGTTCAGCCTTTGAAGTTTAAATAAACATTAGTACAATGCAATGTTACATCAGAAATTCAACAGTGAAGCACATTAGTGTCACTTGAATCATGTCTTGTGATGGGTTTGGCCGCTGTTTGCACTGCCTTAGAATGACTTGGAGGAGCCTTGCAAGAAGGCTTTTACTATAATGATTGATGTAGACATTATTGGTTAGTTGAAAGGTGGTCTTTGCTGATAAGTAATCTCTGAAGTTCATCTTTAGCTAATATTTTCTTGGGGACTGATGCCCTATAGCCCGGGTCTGTGGTGTAAGAATATTCATCACACTGATGAATTTAAATGAAATCTGAAAATAGCTCAGAGCAAAGTTGCGTTAGGTCTCATAAGTAATACAGCGGTGTGCTTATATTTCATTCATGACATAGTTTGCAGCTCGCTCTTGGACTGTGGAGAGAAATGAGAGAAATAGCTTTGTAATGTGAAAAGACATTGGTTGTTGAGGTAAGAGAACATCCAGATGCGCTGCAGTGGAAACACTAAAAGCAGGAGCCGGAGCATTGGCTGCACTTTAATTGTAAAGATCCGTACTGGAAGTTGTTCATTTCAACCATACTGGCCACAGTCCACAACCAAAGAGCCACAGTGTAGCAGTTTTGTAGCACTGATGCCATTTGGTGGGCAGTGCAGCCCACACTGCACATAGTGCTGCCAAGGAATCCTTAGTATGGGCTCTCTCACGACACACAACTTTAGCAATATTAATCACACATTCTCCAATTCAGCTACCTGCGTGGAGAGATGTTATACTGTTATACTGTTGTGCAATATATATACTGGGCATCTGGATTTACATATAAGACAATGTGTTAATGTTATCTAGAGCAAAAAGAAGCTGCCTCAGCTGCTTGCCTGACACTGCCTCTGTCATTAACCCAGCACTCAGCCAGAGACCCAGAAAAATATCCACGTTTTGAGGAAATTAGAGTCAGAGAAATGGGGGAAGCTGGTGCCTTTTCAGTCCGCTGAGGGTTCTGCGCTGACAGCTACACTCCGTCTTTTTTTTTTTCCGGTTGGTTGTGAGCTGCCCCAGGTGTGACAGGCAGCCGGAGTAATGGGGGACGTTTGACAGATGCATATTTCCAGCCTTGAATGCTTCATATAAAGAAGATAGACGGCATGGATTCAGGCTGAGCGGGGGACAAACTGTTGGGCTGTGAATCACCTCAATGAGTGTGCCGCCTCTGTGCTCCGATTGATCCGTCACGTGACTCTCACGACCCGTCCAAGTTACTAATTGCATCCCACCCTGATTATTGATTGAAATATGAGGGTGGTATATTGGACTTCTGGAGGCTGGCTGTGTGTTGCGCCCACCAAGGCTGGTGGTCAAGTTACAGGCAGCGTGACCCTATAAGTATGAGCAATCGATGATTTGATTTCAGAAAACAAACATTTTAAATGCAAAGCATGACTTCTACATGGATGGTGTGTGTGGGTTTGTGTGTGTGTGTGTGTGTGTGTGTGTGTGTGCTTATTATATTTCTACAGCATCATGGGGGATTTGTACTAATGTTGGAGACTTTATGTGATAATTAATCTTTTATAAGCCTATCAGGGCACATAACCAGGAGTCAAGGCCAAGAGATTACATTACAGTTTGTACAGTAGAGCAGAGTGTTTCTTGGCAAATAGACTTCATCTGGCAGCCAATCTGTTCAGAGAAGAGACGGTGGGGGGTGAACTCTCCCGGTTACTATATATTTGTCCCTTGTGGGTTCCTATATGATTTGAAACCGCTGTATAATCTCACTTTACAGATCCATCCGGTGCTGCTACTTATGAGGCACCCACATGCACCGGCTCATTTAATGAAATTTGCATTTAAGTGATTTGATCTGGATGTCGCTCTTCATTTTCATTTATTTTGTTGGTGCAGTGTATCAAATACTGAAAATATATGATAAAATCATCCTAAAGAATTTTACACAAACTAAAATTTAAATCGATCAATCAGCCAATCAATCAAATGATCAATCAGTCAATATGCAATCAAGACCAATAGTCTTGACTTTAAGCTAAATGCTTATACCACCACTAACATGATGACATGCTGATGTGAAACAGGTATAATGTTTTCCATTTTTGATATCTTAGTTTAACATATTAGCAGACTAACATTTGCCAATAAGAACTAAACATAAAGGGGCTGAGGCTGATGGGAATGTCATTAGTAAGCATGCATTTGGTCAAAAACTTGTTAGACATATTAGAATTTTGACCTGATGATTGGGTTAGGGGAAAAATTAACCAAAGTCACTGAGATACATCGCCTGGGAACCATGAATGTCTGGCCAAAGTTTGTGCTAACCCGTCTGCTAGATGTGGGGATATTTTAATGGATGAGTGGAAAGTTTGGGATTTGGGATTACCACATTCAGTAGGATTGATCAGTAGTGTAGTGTAGTTTTCTTCTGGCCTTTTATGTAATACCCACCTAGCAATCAAAAAGCCACAGGAATACATAGGAGGGTATACCCACTTATTTCTTGGTAACCTACCCATCTAGATAGAAGTACACCCACGTTATCAACTACCACTGCACCAGTGGGATTGATCATCTTAAGACTGTTAGTCTATACTAGGGGTAGGCAACCTGTGGCTGGAGCCACTCATGGTGCTTTAGCCCCTTTCCAGTGGCTCCCTGTGGTTTTGAGAAAAAAAAAAAAAATAGAAATGAATAGGGGTGTAACAATCCATCGATCTGAAACGACATATCACTTCAGTGACCAACGCTCCAATGTCATGGATGTAAAGTTAAAACATTGATCTGTGTTGTCATCTTTAAGATACGACTTTATTTCGAAAGTCTGTCTCAAACAGTGGCAGGCAGATGGCGAGCAGCCAAGAGAAAGACCATGAGGATAACGTTATTTACCCAGGAATAAATTAGCAGAGTGGAAATATTTTGGATTTCGGAGAAAAAAGTGGTCAAGAGACAGAGCACATGCCGTACGTAAACAATGCCATTACAAGATTAAACACGACATAACATTTCCTGCCCAGACGGCCATCTAACTTCTTACTACAGCAACATTAGCTGCTCTGTTTCAACAATATTTGGCAAAAAAAAAATGTGCATGCAGGCTGAAATTTAATGGTGCTGTTCTGTCAGGAGATACAGTGACTTGACGGTGAGTGAGAAAAATAATAACGTTACCTGTAATTTGTTAAGCTATGAGTAGAGGAAAATGGCTGCTTGGCTAATTTATACAATGTAAACATGCTAAAGCTTATAACAAGTCACTAGCAAAAAACAATTGTTTCGTCTGTGAACGTTGACAGTTATTAGGCTGAATTTGATACTTTTGTTAAACGATGTTGTTGTTAGTCCATGTTTTCCGACCATTGAAAAAAGTTTGCCTTCAGTAATTATGCCAGATAGACCTACCGTTTTAGAAAGCAGATGATGGTTTGGGTTAGAATGAAAAGATTTCTCTAAGAAAGGACTTTCTGGCAGGAAGCCCTAAAGGTTAACTTATCCCATGTGCTGTTCTATCTGTGTTATTGGAGTCAGTTTAAAGTAAACTTTACTGCACTTACGCAGTTTTGTTGTTATCTTTTATGGCCTAAAGCAACACAGACAAGGGTGGTAGCTTCTTTTGTAAGTGATTGTGTTATATGGGCATTTAATATCACCTCATGAAATTGCATGAAATTGAAATCGTAGTGTGGCAGACTTTCTAAAATCGGCATATATCGTATTGTTTTCCTAAGAATCCATATAATATCGTATCGTGATGAGACTGGTGATTTACACTCCTACAAATTAATAATGGTAAGCCTAGAAAATTATTACATTCTCCAGTTGTAAAAATGTGAAGCATGTATACCAAATTTAAAAAAAATATTTTAGCATTTCAACTGAAATGTGTGTAATACATCTACTTCCTCTCCCTGAAATTTTGTCGAACCTTGATAGAAGTGGCTTCTCTTTACTCTTTATTTTTAAGCAAAATCCTGAATGACTGAGTTGGGTTTTTTTTTCACCTGGACCTTTATCCCCTCCATTTCTCCTCTAATCATCACGCTGTAACCTGTGACAGGCTCTTATGCTACCATAACTATTGCACATTCACATTTATATAGTTTTTTTGTTTTTTACATTACCAAAGGTTCTGACAAAATGACCTGACCTCACGATGACCTGTGCGCATGGGGAGAGAGGAGAGGAAGAGACTTTGTGCTGCTTCCAGAGGAGCCGCTGAATGAGTGCCCTCTGAGCGGTAACTCATTAAAAGAGTTGATCAGAAGACTGTTCATGAAACACTCAGGACGCTCAGGCCTAACAATGCCAGTTTAGTCTTAGCTACTGAAGCTGCTCCTCGTTTTGGAACCACTGCAGAGTTGGTAACAATATCGTTTTCAGCCAAGCTTGTTGTTGCCATGGGTAACAGTGCATCAATAGGTCAACAAGTCGAAATATCGTGAGTAGCACAAAGTTTTTTGTTTTTTTTTTGCAATTTCAAGGTCATGGGCAAGACTAACTAATATACAAATGCTTACTTTGTTAGTGAAGTATTTCTTTAACATTAAAAATACCTATAATAAATTCAGCATAACAAACCCTCTAAAATGTTGGTCATGAATTATTAGACTTAGATAAAAATTGAACAAAAAGTGTGAGATTTTTCCAGTCTCACATGTCACTCCGAGAGACAGCTTTGCAGTCCGTTTTTTGCCATTGATTTTACATTGTGACTTTAGGAATAATAGCAGTCCAAGCCACACACATACAGTGTTATTACCACGATCAAAAGGCGTAGTCATTCATATCAATATCAGAGCCCCAAAAGTTCATTTTGAAGATGTCACAAGAAAGAAACCAA
>JAPZEB010000005.1:21932866-21955836 GCA_029783705.1 Chaetodon striatus
CAGGTTAACTGGTGACTCTAAATTGTCCGTAGGTGTGAATGTGAGTGTGAATGGTTGTCTGTCTCTATGTGTCAGCCGTGTGATAGTCTGGCGACCTGTCCAGGGTGTAACCCACCTCTCACCCAATGGCCAATGAGCCACAAGAAGGCAGGAGTGCTACAGGCGCTATTTGAACCCGTGCGAGCAGAATTTTGTGCCTGCACGCACCAAGAGGGCCCTGGAAATCAAATACCTAACTCACATTAAGACACGTTG
The DNA here is from genome assembly GCA_029783705.1 of Chaetodon striatus. Taxonomy (NCBI): domain Eukaryota; kingdom Metazoa; phylum Chordata; class Actinopteri; order Chaetodontiformes; family Chaetodontidae; genus Chaetodon; species Chaetodon striatus. Next base: position 21,933,122 of record JAPZEB010000005.1, read on the forward strand.
GACACGGAAAGTCCGTGACCAAACGTTGATATGTGAGGTCGGAGTAAGAATGTGTTGGTTTGTTTAAATGTTGTTTTGTATTTTTGTGTGTATGTGAAACAGTTGATGTCTTGGACACGAAGACAAAGGTCAGAATTTCTTCTTCCAATAAAGCGAAACCAAATCAAATCAAATGATGCAGCAGCTGCAGCAGGGTCACGAAGCCAGACTGGAAGAGAGTTTTAAGGTTATAAATAATTTTCTTAATGACGTGGCCTGTGGCGGTTAATGTGTTTATACAGATGGACGTGTCATACAGTCATATGTTCATTCGAGGCAGTGTTGGCGTCGTATTTTCTCTGGTAAAACTCCAGAGTCTGTGTTCTCTGCTTTCTTCTCTGCTGCTTTAACGTGTCACCTCAGCTCCAGGCTTGATGCTGTGTCAAGGCAGACAGCTCATCAAGATGAGTGGCAGGAGGGACGTGAGCCGCTGAGGTCAAGAATAACTGGAGTCACGCATTCAGTGGTTCAAGGCAAAGAGTTGCATAAAGTGGCTTTAATCATAATAATGTACTTCATTCGTCCCTGTGGAGGAGTTCTCTTTACATTCGTCCTCCAGCACGATGCTCAGAGGTCACGGTCAGCGTCGGAGCAGCACCATCGCAGCTGCGAGACATTCAGTGTCCTTCATAAAGACACTACAGCAGCTTTCCAAAGTTCGAGAATGGAGACTCACCAAACCACAGCGCTGCCCCGTCTGTCCTCTGCTGGCCCGCAGCTGATTCTGGTTCACTTTAAAGTTTGATTCTGAATTAATAACTGGATCTCCCTCAGTGCATATTGCAGAACTTTCATCATCCTTTCCATCTGTATTCACAGCTCTTTCACGTAGATCAAATGTGCACATTAAGTGATAAACACAAAGTTTAACTGAAGTGACAGATTTGTCAGACGTGAACTTGATTTGATACGGGCATGAATGAAAGTGAGACGGATTTGATTTTAAAGAGAGAAAACTCATGTAATAAAAACAGGCTGATTGATTTATCACAGCTCTGTTTGCAGTTTAACATTAACTAGCTTTACTCTGACAACACCAGCGTCCCCAATCCAATCCCCAAAATCTCCCTCCATTGCTAACCACGATAAATATTGTTTTTACACAGTCCCAGTTGATCTGTTCTTATTGAAATGAGCTTCACTATCACACAGAGTGGTTTTATAAATTTGTTTAGATGCAGCTGAACGTTTATTTCCTTTATCAGTTTTTTTTGACTGTGCAGAAGTGTTTTTAGTACGATTTTAGGGATAACTGTAAGTTTATCGAACAAAAAGCTTGAAAAAAAGAGATCGAAGGAGAGGTGTTTGTATTGTTGGGATTAAATTGTGGAATAATGCCAATGTAAATTTAAAAATGTGTAATTTATTCTTGGTTTTCAAAAGAGCTGAGTGGTGAGCTGAAACCATTTCCCTCAGTGGAAACGAAGCTTTTATTTACTTTAATTTCAGAGATAAGAAACAATAAATTGTGGAGACAACAAAGCTTCCAAAAAATAACATTTTAAGTCTTGTGTGTGATTTATCCTGGCTTCATATAAGAAATCTTTGCTAACCGCTAGGCTAATTTATACAATGTAAAATGCCATAGGCTTGTGCTAAAACCATTAGCATGTTATATTTGTTTGGAAAACTGTTTATCATTAGACAGTTGTTTTGGCGGTGAACCTTGTGAGTTGTAATGGAGCCAAATTTTGTAACATCACCTTTATTAAATGTTGCTGTTGTCCATGGCTTCACTGAAGCTGATTTGTGTTCTTGTGTTTGAAATGGTCTGTATTAGCTATGTTTAATGTGTGTTTAATGTGTGTTTTAGGTGTGTTTTGTATCAACTACACTTTACAGCACTTCACAGAAACACCACCATTGACACAGACACACTATCGCACAAGTATAAATGCTCACAACAGCGCTAGCTCTGCATAAAGCTGACGCACAAGTATAAATCCCCCTTCACAGCATGTCCTCCGCTTCACTCTCTGCCAATACACCCTGCTGGGAGGAGAATAGGCAGCAGTGCAAACATCAAGTCATCAACAGCAGCAAACAGATTCAAGCCCAGACCCCAGCTCTGGGGAACCAAACAGCCCCACCTCCTTGCTGCATCAGCAAACTTTCTGTTGCTGCTGTTACACAGGTTAGACCCAGAGCTGCTGCTGGCCACCAGCCCACTGTGGCACCCGGCACTGGGGGTGTTTGCAACGATTGGTGGTTTGGTTACTGCTATTTTAAAAAACACTTTACAAGAAGGCATTAAAACGAAACAAAATTCTGATCATGAATCAGTATCTGTTTTGTTATTTGTCATATCGTAGAGTGAGCAGGTTGGAAGCAGCTGGCTGATTGTGTTTGATGTCTGCTGCTTCTCTCTGATGCACTTTAATTAATGATTTGATAACTGTTGAGGTGTTAAGAGGAGCGCAGGCATGAAATACGACTGTGAGAAGAAACAGAGCGATGCAGGATTTCCTTCCACCTGCTTCTCCATATGCTCCTGGTGTTGTTGTGTTTTCTCCTCTCTGTCTCTGTCCTGCCTTTTCTGTCTTCCATCTGTCTCACGCGCACACACACACACACACACACACACACACACACACGCACACACAGAGCAGCGGGAGGCATGGAAATGCGTAGGAAATGTGTTAAGAGCTTTGCAGACACTTTACGGTCGGAGCTAAAAGGATGTGTGGAGTGGAGTGTGTTATTTTGTCTCATTATGAAGCAGCAGTGGTTCCACTTGTATCAGGACAGTGTCAACACAGTGTCAACTATCTGTGAGTCAACTCTGGATGAATAAACTGCTCTGCACAGTCAGAGGAACACATGATTACAAACTGCGGGGATGTGCTGTATCGGACCTCATCAGTGTGCAGGTGTGGAGTGTTACAGAGGAGGAGTGTGAGGAGGTGATAACAGTGTGTGACTGCTGCTGCTGTAGTGACTTCACACATAGTTAGTGCACTTTATTTTCTCAGTCTTCAAATGGCAAAGTCCCTCTAACGCTGAAGTCCAATTAAAGTCTGTATACATGAGAAGATATCTGTGATGATGTACACTTTAAAAAGAATCACTGCACACCTGAATGTGTGACAGGGGTGTTGGAGGAAGGTGTAATCTCAAGTGACAGCATGGTCCATAAATAACTGTAGAGGTGGAGTTATAACAGTTAGTGACAGCATTTCATCATTTCCCTCCTCTGACTTTCTGTTTTGTATCAACAGCTACGATGCTCTATGAAACAAAGAACCACTTAATCTTCATCATTGGAGCACAGCAGAAATCTTCTCTTGTAAATGTGGTGATACTTTTTTATTGGTCTCACAGATCTCACAGAAAGACCCCAAACTTTATTGGATAAAACAACTGCCTGGGAAACATGAGTCTGGGCACTGGAAATTATCCATCCATCCATCCAACCGTTCATCCTCTTGAGGGTCACAGGGGGGCTGGAGCCTATCCCAGCTGACACTGGGTGACTATCACAGGGCTGACACACAGAGACAGACAACCATTCACACTCGCATTCACACTTATGGACAATTTAAAGTCACCAATTAACCTAACCTGCGTGTCTTTGGACGGTGGGAGGAAGCTGGAGTACCCGGAGAATCCCATGCTGACATGGGGGGAGCATGCAAACTCTGCATTGAAGGGAGCTTGAATCCCCCACCATGGGCTCGCCCACATTCAACCATAAATCGTCAATGCAAATCGCCTCATGAATGCTGATGCACAGACATGAGCTGGTTGATAAATTGTTCTTTACCATGGCAACATCCAAGAAGAAGACCAAGAAAAAAAAAATTCTGCCACAGAAATCAAGGTGCTTGTGGGTGAGGTGGAGGTTAGAAAGCACATATTGTTTGGTGGCCAGTGGGGTCAAAAACAAACGAAAAGGCAGTGTGTGGCAACATGCTGCTGCAGCATTAAATGCAGTGAGTTCAAACAGGAGAGTACCTGAAGTTTAAAAAAAGTGTGGTCAGATCTAAAGGTAGAGGCAAAAAACAAACAAACGAAAAAAATAGAATTTGCTAATTCACGCAGTCCCTATGTGTAGGTGGTGAAGATGTGTCGTGTGAGAGCGGAGGGTCTGTGTGTGGCAGCACCAGTGTCTCCAGTGTGCTCTAAGCACCTAACAGCACAGTTGTGCTTGCTGCATTGATTTTACACAAAAAAGAACTATCTAAAAACTAAAATCGTACGTGCTGGTATATGCACGGTATTAGAAGGTGTTATTGAAAACCGATGGTGCTATGTACTGAAATTATTTAAATCTGTTTCATGTTATCTTGGATATCTACATCTACAACTGAAGTTAATAATTTCATCTGTAAGCCTAGTTAACGTGGTCGAGGCAAAACTGACTCAGTATATTCACACTTAATTTGGGAAAAAGGAAAGCCAGACTTTCCTGAGTCCTGCCACCTGCCACAGCCTGGAATCATCCAGCTGTGCACGGTGTGCTCCACAGCTGACCACGAGTGTCAGCAGCATATAGTCCAGCCCAGACCCTCTCCTCTGCGCTCCGCTGGTTGTGAATGTGATGGTAAGACAGCACTAGTGAAATATTGAGCAGAATTTGATTTGAGATTTAAGTTAACTCACTGTATATCTTTTACAATCTAAAGGAGCTTATGGAAAAGCTCCTGAGGACCCTGGTGTCAAGGTCTCGGACACCTGTTGTCCTTACCAACCACCTTCTTGCGAAGCCTATGCAGTACATGAATGCAGTGTTTCGTTACCTGAAATAAACGTCTGAACATAATCCAGGCACCAATTATATTACCACAACAACATAATTAAGAAAACCATTTATTAACATAAAGGCATACTTTCTAGTATATAGGGTTTCAGGCAGAGGTGTGCATGGCTGTGTTACCACAATTTGTGCAGTCCATATCATGCTAGTTATTCATTTATACTTAATTGCCATCCACATTTCAGGCACCATGTCATTATGTGTATACAGACAAACACACCCACACAGACGTATGCATAATCTCTGTTAACAGCCCTCACATTTTCTGATACTGGGAAAAGAACATTTTATATGATGTGCATATTGGTAATTAGACCTCACCTTGAGTTTTAAAATATCTATCAGTGTGTTAAAAAGGAGTGTGTTAGTGTGTGCGTGCATGGGTGTGATGGTTTGGTAGCCCAGGGCCCTTGTCTTCAGAAGTTGGTAATCTACTGATGTTAGCGTCCCCTCCATCTCTCTCTCTCTCCATATTCCTCCCCTGTATTCACTGCACTCTCTTGCTCTGTAGCTTCTCTCTGTCTCTCATCCTTCTGCATGCGGTAAACGGCAGACATGCATTAATTAATAGCATAACAATCACACACTCAGGCGAATTCTACAGGAGAGAGTTTTTTATGGACCATTGATAGGTATTTTATAAGATCTTTTAAGTCCAGTCCCATCAGCACTTCCCGGTTTTACATGCGTACTGCTCTGTAAAGATGAAAATGTGAGTACATTTAATCAGGCTGTGAAACTCTTTAATCAGCTGTCCACTCTGACAAGTCGATGTGGAATTTATTTTATGAGTTAGATTTAGCAGCAAAAAAAAAATACTGTTTGACTGTTTGAGCAAACTCTTGGCTACCTGCCTAAATGGCAGGCAGAACTGACAGACACAACCTAGTTACAATTTCAAGCTGTGCTTATCTAGTGTGAATGTTTTGTATGCAAATGAAACATTCTGGCACTCTTAGAAATGGATGCTATTTCAGTGATCATCTTGTCTATTGTGATATGCAGTCAAGGGGCAAGAGGCATATGAAGTTGCAGTAAACACAATGAAAGTATGCCACCTCTGATGCCAAGTCTTGTGAGGAATCCAGCCAACATCACATAAACATCTTTGCTGTCTGTTAAAATAGCCTGATGGTTTTATTTACAGCTATTTTACTTCTGTTTGGGTCTTTTTGAGATGTGTGGGTGAGCCGCTGCAAGGATCAGCTGACTCCTGGGATGCAAGGATCAGTGTTGCAGGGCTTTTTTACGACGGCCCTTTGCTCTCTTCAGCAGTTGCCTGTTTCAGAAGACCACCTGTCGGTGTGCTTTGCTCTCCACAGGAGAAGAACCCATGGTAGTTTATTATTTCATTACAGTCCAACCTGAAGCAGCAGGCTGTGTGACGTGTTTCTCTATCCTCATTTGCAGTGCCACCAGATACAGTTTCTATGCTCTTTTGCATCTAATTAGGACAGGCTGTGTGCCTCTAAACAATGGGATAATGACTGGCACTGGCTGGTTTCTTGTGCTGTTGCTGAGTGCCTCCTGGCTAAGTGCCAACGCCTCGGAATGGGAATCACTTCTTACACAAATGTGGCACAGTTATGAGTGCCAGGGGCATGCTGGTGCTCATTGGTTATCCACATCACCTCCTGGGCTCTGGGGGGACTTTGGGTTAGTTGGTGCTTAAACTGTTAAATGTTTTACTCCGCTTTTTATACCATGAAGATTTTGTTAATTTGTATTTTGCATGTTCATCTACAGGCTTTTTAGATCTATTAGTGCGACATAAGTTGTAAAAGTGGTGTCTTCAAAAAGTCCTCCAATTTACATGACAAAATATGTTGTTTGTCTGTGCTCTCAAGAGCGACACATAGAAGTGTTTTTGCCCCTATCAGCAGGATGACATCATTTGTCTGTGCCTTCCGAAACCATTGCAAATCACTGTTGAATGATAAATCTGCTTTATGGTAAAACACTATAAATAAGGTTTGCTTATATTTACTCGAGGCACAAAAACCTCTTAATGAAATGTCAGGGTTTGGGTTAAAGTGAAACATGAAACAAAGAGCTCTTTCCTGTGTCCCAATCCAACCACCCTTATATTGATTCCTTGGACAATGATATAATATATGCAGATATCACAAAGTCTGCCAGATTCAATTCAATTTGATCATTTTGAGATGATATCAGTAAACATTCTCATTGGGCTTCATTCACTAATATGTGCATAGAAACATTCTTACTCTGTGCATAAAATAACTGCACACAGAAACTCACTGTCTGAATCATGACACGTGCACATTGTCTGATTTTGTTCTCACCCCCGTGCCTATGTCAGTGAATAAGAATCATTCTAAATTGAAAGGTGCGTGTCCGCTATCTGCAATCAGCATACTGCCACGCCCCCATTTCTTTATGCAAGGAAATGCATTTGTCTCGTCGTGTATCATGGAGAAAGTGATGAAGTTGTCTCTACACACATATTCAGGTCCTGACACACCAGAGTCAGTCCGTCAGTGAGCGTCTGTGAATGTAACGACAGTCAGAAACAGCTAACAAGCTGTTCATTGTTCTCTTCAAACATGTTCTATGATGTCAGTCTCTGATGTGCTCTCCACCAAAGGCACGGACTGCAACATCCTCCAGCAAGGTTATATATGACATCTTAACACCCGCTTGCAAGTAGATCAGAATCTTTTTATACACCCTGCATGCCTATTAATGGGCTACCAACTAACTAGTTTTCTACAAATGAACATGCTCAATTTACATAAAATATAAACAAGGACACTCCGTTTTCATAGTTGAATGTATGAATTAATAATTGATGAGGATGAAAATGGATGTATTTAGTTAAAAGATGTGTGTTTACATTTTTTAAGACAACTGGGCCTCCATCACATGGTCTGAGGCAGTTCTACATTTGATCACAGAATAAGAACAAATTCAGGTAAGAAAATATTGATGTATATTACATCTCTACTGAAATGTTTCCACTGTAATCATGAACGGAATTGTAATGACTATATACAAGGACAATAGATAAATTGGCATATCCTACCATGTTTATGATTAGAGTTTTAGTAATGTAGCACTAAGACACTGTGTATAAATTTTACAGCCATTAAATTCAGGTAGCATGCATGTTGTTTCCTCAAGGATGATTGACAGTTACAAATGAATATCACACAGTGACAAAATTGTCCTCAATTGATCTCATGCCACATAATTAGCCACAGTAATTTTGGCTAATCAAAGGTAATTTTGACTTTTAAGAGCTAGGCTGTGCCATTCATTGATTTTCCACATGTGTCAGGGTTTGTGTTGTAGATGACGTATGTTTCGTGGTAGATTGATTTTTTTAATATCGCAGAAAGTCTGCAAGGCAGCCCTAATGAAAAGAGATGCAACGTTTTCAAATGAAAAGCAATCCTAAATTGTTGTGTCAGCTTTCCAAACAATGCCATGGCCAACCTCGCTAAATGATATGGAGATATGAGAATCAGATCCCATGGTCTGTTCCTGCAAATGTGGAGTCCAGATTCCTTTTTAAATAGCTGTTTACTTCCTGGAGCAAATGTTTCTGTAGACTTGTAAATCCTTTATTATTTAATCAGGTACTTATTGTACACTACTCTGAAATACATTTAATTATAAAACCTTGAGTATATGTGCTCCAGTAAATGTAACCACATGCCAGCATTGGTGTGGCCAATTAAAAGAATAGCACACTGTTTTGTTTTAGGTTGGACTGTTTAATTACTGACAGCCACAGGTCTTTATTTAAGCTGGGCAATTCACAGTAGTTGAGCTTTGCATAGCTCTTTCACAAGGGTCTGCATGCACAGTCATACAAGTATATGCAAAACTAAACTTACCATGCTGATGCTTTGCTGTAGAACCTTGGCATGGACACCTTTAAGAGGTTAATGCAAATCAAGTACATTCTGACAGCGTATTTCTCTTCTAATTTCTGGTTACCACTACTCTCTCCTCTCACAAATTTTAGAAACCTATTTCAACAGAAATTGACAGGTACCGTTGAAAATAGGATGTGACATAGAAGGCTTATTGTCCCTTAAATGAAAAAATTTGAAGGGCTGAGTCTCATAGATACATACATGCACAACAAAATTCTATTTGAGCTGTGAGATCCGACCCTTTTATTGAATTTGCATGTTATTTTACATGCTCAAATGCTTTTTATGTATTACCCCAGGTTCTACCCTTTCATCAAAGGATTTTTCCAATAAGCCGTAGGCATGTTGTTTTATTAAAATCTGAACACATTAAAAATGTCATTGACTTTCATTGGGGTCTGTATCATCCTTTTACAGTCCCACCAGTTCAGCTGCAGTATCCAGCCACCATAGCTGTTTCCAGTCCATAGACCAGGTGATACCTTTTAATGGATTAGGCAGACGTGATCCGATTTTATATAATAAAATATATATGAGACAGATATAGGTCTTAATTAGGGATGGGCTATATTATATAGTATTTGTTACAAACGAGTATGGTTATGCAGCATGATATAGATTTAGCATTTTGTATAAGACGTATTTTAATTGAAAGTATCTGTATATTTTCTGTAAAAAAGTATGAATGCTCCGAGTGCCCAGTAGCACAGCAGGTAAAGCAGGCATCTATGTACAAAAGCAGTGTCCTTGCCACAGTAGTCACGGGTTTGATTCCAGCCTGTGGACCTTTGGCATGTCACGTCCTCTCTTTTACCCCTTTTATGCTTAATACAATCCTATCTAATAAAGGTAAAAAAGTCTTAAAAATAATCTGTAAAAAACAAACAAAAAAAAAAACCCCAGTATGAATGCTACCTTATATAAGTAAGTACACTAATTATACCACTCATATGCAGACTCCATACCACCAACATATGGCAGACCTGTCTCCTAGAAACTAAGTTTGTATCTAACTTACTTTGAAAGAGCAAATACATATTTAGGGAAATGTAATGTTGAGTGAATTATGTTTTCATAATTAGGAAGCGTGGCTAATTTATATATCCACAAGCAAGTCACAAAAATGTAAATACAGAACATATCAGTAAAATGCTCATTTGCTTTCTGCCAGATCAGGCAATCTTGCAATACAGTATCCACTTGTAGTGATAACAGCATTATATTTTTTTAATACCTTTTATATTACCATTTAATCAGATGTACGATCTTTCCCTTACCTTAACCAAAGCTCTTTTGTTGCCTAAACCTAAGACAGCAGTCTGATTTCTGGTGCCAAGGTTCTGCACTATGTGAGCCCACCATCCTCCCCAACTACCTCTTTCTGAAGCCTACGCAGTATATAAATGTAACGTTTCCTAACCTGAAAGGATTGTTGTCTTTCAACATAATCCAGGCAGCAATTACATTGCCACAGCATAATTAAGACAGCAGTTAAGTAACATAAAGACATGATTTACTAGGAGACAGGGTTGCCTATGGACCAGACCACCAAAGCAAGCATTCTGCATTCAGAGCTGTGAGACATCTTCAGCTCAGGACTAGTACTTTGTAACCTTGGTGAGGAACACCTCCTCCAAGCTATGGTCACACAGCCCACCTCCAAAACAAACACCTGCCTGCTGCTTTCATTAACAATAACAACATCTGCTGTATAAGCTGTGAAATTCGAAAAGATAACAAACAGGCCATCGCACAGTTTGAACACAACCCAGGAATATTTAATATCATCAAAGATGAAGTGGATGTGACCTGATGTCCTTGACTAGCAAATTAGCAACTCTGTCTTGTCTTGCAACATACATGCTGTACATGGATTCGAAAAAACAGCACTGAGAATACAGTATTAGAGTATAATGAGATTCCTGTTTGAGTAATGCAAACAACGCGGGGTGATCCTATTAGGAAACCACAGACAGGGTTGTGTTCAGGCAGATATATTGTCATCTACCATGGCAGTTACAGTACAAGGTGTGTGTGTTTGTGTGTTTGTGTATGTGAAAGCTTTCAGACACACACAGATACACACTGCATCAGCTGATCATCAGCAACTCAATTTGTTCACCTCTGAGGGTGTTGGGGAGGCTCTCCAGGTCGACTGTATAACCTGGAACATTTAGCCTGATATAAAAAAAACTGTCAACTCGTCACTCTCCCTTTTCATCTTCAGTCTGACATTGTGTCCGCTCTAACTGATTGGGTTTCCCTAAGCAATCACATATCCTAAGCAATCACATATCCACCTGAATCTGCTGTACTTTGAGAGAGCTTGAATTGTTGTTAATGTACAATTTCTAATTAAAAAAGCAAGTGTGCTAATTCAGACAACAATGCAGCTTATTAACTTTTCTGGTAGTCTTGTTTTTTATAACTACCCTGGACTGAAAACATCCAGGTCAGGAGTTGCCATGTTGGTGTGTTGCTAGGTTACAAGTTCAGTTGCAGTAAAAGTCAGGTGTCAAACATAACGTCTCTCAGCCAGTCATGTTAGGAGTTGAACCTATGTGTCGTGCAGTTTTACATTACAGTACATTTTGTCTTTTTCCCACACATCGCATTCTGTGGAAATAAAAAAGCCAGGTTCACCGCTGATCAAACAAGCTACACAAGATGTCAGTTTGAAACTCCATGCATTTTATCACACGGTGAATTATTTTGTTACAGTTGTTTGAAGTTCTTGTCTTCAAATTGCAGTCAGAGGTGGATGAAGCATAGCAGAAAATCATTAGAGTTCTTTGTGCTACTGTCTTTCGAGGATAGGCTGATTTTATCACTGTTCTAGGCGAGCCGGGGGAAAGCCACAGATGGTATGTGAATCTAGATTAGCGAGTCTATTGATCGTGGTTCAGGTTGACTATAAATGGCAGATGACGCATCAGCATTTAATCTGATGAACAAACTATGCCATCAGGGTCATTTTATATTTATCATTATTGATTTAATCTATTATTCCCACCTGAAGTCTGAATGTGCCTCCTCTGCTGAGCTGTATGTCATATATATCACAAAAAATCCATTGCAAAAACACCAGGGTTTTATTTTATCATCACTGACTGTGATTGTCAATCGCTATCCACACATTGACAGCTAACAAGCATGGTGTGATAAAGTGATTAAATAATGGGATTATATTTTTATGATTACACTTTAACTTCACTGTGAAAATCATTAGTGTGCTATCCTTTCTCTTTTGCCTCTGACTTGGAAATGATGACTGTTGTTCACACATCGTGGTCTGTTACTGAACCTTTTATCATGTTGTTTAGCAATGTGTGATTACACCCACACACATTTGTTTTCTTTAAAAAAATGTTGCATGTTTATATTTGGCTTTTGAATTTTCATATTGTATAATTTTAGTAAACCTTTTTGGACAGAGTTTTGAGAATTCAGCCAGTAGTTTTGTGAGAAAAGGTGCAGGACTGTGACTGTCCAATCAATCCTGACTTTGAGACGGTGATCCGCCAAGAGATTGAAATTGTTAGACATTAATGGCATTATTAGACATTAGACAATTATTAGACATACTAAGCTACCAACAATTCACTGTTGGTCAATGTTGGGCCATTGATGATGTTCTGTCGCCCAAGTTTTTATGGTGCATCCTGCACCATTGGCACAAGCTGACCTTTGTCAGCTTTTTTTTCAGCCAAGTCAACATGTTGAATCAGCGTTGGGGACAGCAGAGCCCGTTGGTAAATGAAATTACTCAGATAAGCAGTTAAGCTCAGTGCATGAGAGGAAAATTGAAAATGAGGGAAGTAAACAAACAAAGTCAAGAGGGTGTGAGATTGAAACAAACTTTTTATATTAGGTGAGATATTGTTTTTAGCCTTTGAGCTCTTAAGCAGAAACAGTTTGTAATTGTTTGTGGTATTGTTTGCTACTGCAATTTAAGTATCATTTACTCTTTCAACATTGGGTTGGGTCAGTAATGTGCGAACTGGCATTTTAAATCCGTTCTGTCTTTCTTCCAGTTTCCTTTTTTGAGTACGAATACAGACTACTACTGCCTGCTGCTATGGAAAGTTATATCCTCTCACGCAGGCGTAGAACGTATGTGCTAGTTGCCTCTTGGCTGAAGTCTTCGTGGTGTGCACAAGCACAACTATTTAGCTGAGGCACAGTTGATGTGATGCGACGCAACAGTCGGACTTTGTCACCCCTAGTTCTTTGATGTTTGGATTGCCTGGGCCTTTAGGATATATTAAAATGTCTTTGTATCACGCTAAGCATGAGTATTACTGTGTTGTGAAATGCTAAGAATTTTCACTCCCAATGAACTGCACCACAGGTCTTTAGCAGGAGGACAGCAGCTCCCAGTGCACATAGTATTGGTGCTGCCTGAGAAGGAAAGGCATTATTGATAGCTGGCAGCTGAGCCAAACTGAAAAGGAATGGATTTTTATTAACTTGCTGTGAATGTACCTTTGCTGCAGACCTCAAGCTGCATTTATTGTAGCTCTGTAAAGATAAAATACCCACCTGCTGATCAGTCCTGTATTTTGACATGGATTTCAAAGATGGACTCAGTTCTTCTGTATGAGTATTCTGGTTCAAGGCCTAAGGTGTTCTTAATCATAGACATTGACGGAAAGACTGTAGAGGCTTTATCTGGCACAGTAGCAATACAAACATCTTTAAAAGACCCTCTATGTGCTGCTTTGAAATGCTCGACGGATAGACTTCTCAATATAAATTTGAGGTAATGGCCGCAAGATGCTATATATATGAAAAAGATTATGTTTGTGCTTACTATAATGTTGGTGGAACAGCTTCCAAGCTATACTTGCTGTGTTACAAGCAAATTGTCTCGCTGGAATGATGGAACGGCACAATTTTTATGATGCAATAAAAAAAAAAGGATGCCATCAAGATAGTGGAAGCGCAAGAGAAACATTGTCTTTTCAGTTTTATCCTGTTCTTCGTCTCGTAATTTTTCACCAGCATTGTTTTGCTCCTGCGTCTGTGGAAGTCTTAAAGCAGAAGCTTTCCTCCTAAACTGAACCCGAGAGGTGAGCCGCAACCAGCCGCTGACTGATTGGACCTGTCAGCCCTCAAAACATTTGATTGGATTTGGCCACGGTGAGGTCTCTGCTTTCACAAAGTGAGCCAGCCAAGGGTTCTCCACAGAGACAGAATGTTCAATAAAGTCCCACTTTCAGCCTCCCTTTTCTCCTTCCTCTCTTATCCGGGAAGCACAATCAGATAAGTGCCTCAACCGAACAAAGCAGATAGAGCACTCACACCACGAGTCCATATGTCATGCAGCATCTTCCCACCCAGGAGTTGATAGAGCAACAATTAGAGCTCTAGTGTGGGAGGTTAAATATTCTTTTAATTGTGTAATGTGTAATGTGTAATATCATCCTGGGGGCTTTCTATCAAAGTGCCACATTTAATTATGATGCAGTTATAATAGAAGACCACTTGTGGCTATATCTTCTCAGTTAAGTTTCACCCTGCTGGCTAACACTTTATCAGTGTGCATTTATTCAATGGAGCTGTATCTGTATTATCAGCAAATTTCTGAGTATTAACCTACTTTGGAGCTGAATATTTAATATTCTGCACATCTTAATTAAAATATTAAAACTGCACATCAAAGATGATCTTTCTCGACTGCTCTGACCCACTACACTAATGTTGCACATATACAGTACTATGGATAGGAAATATATTGTCTCAATAGGTGTTAAGGAAAGAGTGTGAGAACTTAAGGCTGATGTTAAAAAAAATCCTTTTATTTTTTTCTTTCTCTGTACTGTAGACTTGGTTAGTTTGTCGTAATGGAGCAGCATGTGTTTGTTCAGATTAATACATGTATAACAGCACTGATGTTAAAACTAATTCACATAGGCAACACAAGGCCAAGTAGAGCTCCACATTCCCCAAATGGTTTGTTCCTGAATTGTAGTCACAGGTTACGCAGACTGCAGAATTATTCAACATGTCAGTTGGAACAGTCTCAATGATAAGACAGCATATGCCAAACATGGACAACTGTGTCAGCAAAGAGGAGCAAGGGTTGAGAGTTGAGGCTCAGCAACAGGGACAGACGGATGCTTTGCTCTGTGGTCAGGAGACTTAACTATTTGATGCCTGCTCTGACAATGAAATATATATATATATATATATATATATATATATATATATATGATGTAGTATAATGTGGTCTATATAACCAGTAAAGACATTCTTAAAATACATTCCTGGTTCTTTATATTCTATATGTTTGTTTATTCATTTTTCAAAAAGCCGCTTAAGAACATAATTATCAAAGATGTAAACAGCCGATTTGGGCTTTATAAACCGTATAGTACAGAGTTATTCTTAGAGAGACTCATGAATGTCAGCTGCTCCAATTTAATTGCATGTTTATACAGCTCCATCATTTCCATAACATCACACCCAGATCGCCCAATGTTTTGCTTATCTGAAGCTGATCTTGTTTTGTTGTTTTTTAATTGTGAAAGAGCACACTGTTTTGCCTTTGGTGGAAGACTACTGCCCAGCACAAGGCCTGTACATCTGCTAAGAACTATTTAATAATTTCAGTGTGCTGCAGTGTACAACATCAGCAAAGTATCAAATATTATCTCCTATTTTTCTTGCTAAAAAAAGATGTATTAAACCAATGTCATATGGGACAAGGAAATGGAAACTGAACTGAAGTAGCGATCCTATGCATTGATACAAACAGGACTGTCATTTTCATGACTGAAAGTCCTCACTCAAATAACTTAAATTCTGCATCTTTAACAAATCTGTAATGTTGGCATAAAAACTTTTCAAACGGCAGTGTGAGATAAGTGATGTTGAGTGTAACCAGCAGACCATGTACTATGGTTTTGTTGTAGTGCTGAGCTGCACCACTAGGGGCTCCTTTCTGTTTAATAAGAGATGACACTTACTACAGGAGACACTGTACTGAATAATAAGTTGCACATAGTGTTACTATACTGTTCATGCATGGATAGAGAATATAGTGCCAATAATGGCTGGTATCGTATTAGTACTGCACAAGAAATGAATTCTGTGGAGATTCATAATAAGTTGTTGTCTGTCAAAAATCCAAGTTAGCTATTCATCCTTAGGCTCATGCTAACGACAAACCAGCTTCAACAGCTCAGAGCAGCTCCTGATGTAGTCAAGGGTGCCTTGCATGCTTCACACATGCTTCCAGCAATGTCAAAAAAGAAGTCAAAACTTTGTCAGTGACTCACCCCCTCCTTTGGATCCGAATCACATTTTCTAGTGGAAGGCAAATGTCACATTTACTGATGGAAGGGAAATGTCAAAAATTCCTTGGTCTGGCAAATCTTGCATGACAGAATTTTTTTCTCATCTGACTTGTTTGAGATATTCTGCCAGTTAAAAGCACCTTCTCCTCCTCCTGAGAAACACTTTCTTGTGGGATGCTCCAGGGCTCTATTCTTGGTTCTTGGTTGTTTTTAATCTATCATGCATGTAACCTAAGTAACTCACAACAACGATATTCCCTTTCAGCTATTATTTACAGTGCACAAATATATTCCTATTTTCCATAAATCCATGAGACCTCACAGGCACAGTCAGATGCTCATTAATTTTGATGTTAAATAGGGGTAAATAGGAAAACGTGCAAGGGATGTTATAGTGCATTACAAAGATTGGATCATTCATTTCATTCCAAGATGCACAAATCCCCAATCATGCCTTTGTCTCCATCTGATTAGATTACTGTAGCTCTTTATTGTTGGGAACGCTCCAGAGATCAATTGACCGTCTGCAGCTTATAGAAAACACAGCTGCAACTCACAAGATCCAGACAATTTTTGGACATTTGCCACTTTTTGGCTCATCTTCTTGCTTTTGCTTGTAGAATCAATTTTAAAATGTTATAGGCATAGATCTGCCTGGTAACTTGTGTCCTTAGATTTCTGTTAGTAGCCCAAGGTCTGTTGATCTCTGGTTGACCACTTCCACCAGGACCATGCTGGAGACAAAGGGCACTGGGGCATTTTGCAGTCAGGGCTCCAAAGTCCTTAAATATAATCTTTTTGGAGATCTGGAAATCAACTCAATGTCTTTTTTAAACTTTTTGAAAGACTTATGTTGTAAAAGTGATACTTAGTTTGGTGCCATTTTTGTTTTGTTCTTATGTATTATCTGACTGTCTTTCACCTGTTATTCTATCCCTGAAGCTCTATTTTGGTTAGAAGTAGCACTAGACAGTCTAAATAAAGTTATTATTAGATGTATTAAATTACATGCAAGACAATTTTCTAAATGGCCGCATGACCTAATTTTTTTTGTTGACTGTAAACAATCTACAATTTCTGTATTTCCGATGTGTTTCTGGGAGATTTAGAGCAGCGTTACTTGTCAAGTTTTCAATTACCATCTAATTCACAGCAGGCAGTGCCCTCCTCTTCTCTGTCTCACATGTCTTTGCGGCACACTGTTATTATGAAGAATGCATTATTCAGTACAGCGGTTTTTGGTTAGTGAGTGTTGATCCAAGACTCCATTTCCTGTTTCAGATTCGTTTATTCAAATGTGACAGTTGTGAAGGAGCTGTCGCAACGCTCTGCTACCGAAGGTCTGAGTAGATTATGAGATTCAAAGAGACAAAGACAGTCCCATCCCCGCTCTATAGACTGTTGTGAGACAGATGAGTCACATGCTGGTAAAGTCCCCTAGAGTGCATTCACCTGCATCTTTATAACAAGACCTCATCTATTAACAATGACAAAATGATGCTATGTTCCTGAAATGAATTGTTTGCTTCAAACCTTCTTAGAAGTCACACACTGATCACAGTCAGGTGATGACAAAAATATTCATAGAATCAATGTCATGTGCTTTCCTTTGGTTGCAACTTCCTTGATGCTATTTTTTACACCTTAAAGCTCTCATAGATCACTGTCTAAACATATTCACATGGCCATTAACTCCATAAGCAAAAATTACAACTATATATCAGGATAAAAAAATTAGAGCATTATATTTTTTAACCAAAACTCAGTGTTGAAAAAAAACAAAAAAACAAAACAACAACAAAACAAATAAACAAACAAACAGCCTGGACTTTCAGGGGAGACCAGCTTATATTACTTAATACGATTAGGTAACATGTCAGGTAATATAACGTGCATGTGGTGACAATAAAAAGAAATCAAAGCATTTTTCACACTTAACTCAATTACAGTCACCTGGTTTATTGTGTGAGCTTATCATCAAACAGCAGCTCTGATGAAGCTCTGGGTGCTGCAATGGGGATAAGTATGTGGATGTGTTATTCTTTTGTTTATACTCTTTTTCAAACAGCACCGTCTGTCCGATGGGAATGTGCCGTAGCTCTTGGAAAATGTGTATATCTAGAGGCACAAAAGTGCAAATGAGGACATGGAGTCAGAATACTATTCAATGGCTACATCTAGAAAATAACAGTACGTCCATTTCAGCTGTATGGATGTCTACATAGAGCTATAGTTTTCTTAGGTGACCTAGTATAAAGGACAACACTGTTGAGATTAACAAAATTTCATTTCTGCGTCTGCGTCCGCTGAACTGAACTGCTGACTCCACATTTAAAAATGTTGCTCATTAAGACCCCAACCCGTAGTGAAGGATACAGGCCTTATAGGATGCTACACTACATCCTTGGCAACAGTAAAACTGCCAGCAGAGAGTGGAGAGTTATTTCTAGCTCTAATGGGATCAGGACACTTTTATCTGGAGCTTTTATCAGTTGATTAACTAATGCATTGTTCCTCGTCGAGATGTAGAGAGTTGTTTCAGTCACCCCAGGTCGAAAAGGTCAAGTCAAGGAGAGATCCAATCAGGCCAGCAGCACTGTCCCAGGCTGGCGGGCCCCGTTGTAATTACACTCTCCAAGACTCCTGGTGAAGTTACAGATAAGGTATGGGCATTGTTGGGGGACTTGGGGAAACCCTGTCTACACAAACATATTGTTTCACATTTTTCATGTTAATTGCATTGTCAGGATTTGGTGTTGCTTTGCATTACAAGCACAAAGTTTCAAGGTGACTTTCTGTGCTACAAGTTGATGGTGTAAAAAGCTTTGTGTGGTAGATGCACATCTCTTATGATGATTATTAGAAAAGACATCCTTGCCTTCATTATGGGTTTTCATCTCTCATTTCACACTCAATTGTGTGTACAGGAGTACTGCTATTGCACATTATCTATGATACCTCTAGTCTAGCTCTCTAAATTCTCCCAACGGCCTCTAAATTATTGAAACTTGGGTTGCAATTGCTTATGGGCTACGAACTAATTTTGGTTGCTGTATGTATAAAAAAAAATCTTTATTTGGTTATCCGAAGTTAATGTGTTTAGAGATTTACCTCAGCTACACATTTTCTGCTATCTTTATTGCCAGGTTCAGACAACACAGTAACTTTGTCTGTTAAAATAACTGTGCCAGATAGGCAATAATAGAATCATAAATTCGTGGCCGAGAGATATGACAGACTGAAAACTGGTCCCCGACCAATCAGTAGCTTGACGTCTTTCACAATCTGCACAATGTCATTAAGACAGAGCTATGGGGACCAATGTTTAGGAACAAGAATATAAACAAATAATGCCATCTGAGGCATTCAGAAAGACTTAAAATAGAGAAAAAACTTTTCTCCTTCACAATTCCATCTCACAGCACCAGCAACATCAATCCTCTTTTACTTGCCATGTTTGCAGTTGTTCATGAAAGAGCACTTTGTGCTCCAATTGGTATACATCATGAAATGTGGTGGAATTTGTCATACAGTACAAGGCATGAGTAAGCAAAAATGTTTGAATACACTCGTCTTTTTGTGGGGATGCGGCATCAGTTGTCATCTACTATGACAAACTACATGGGGTAAAATGCTAAATTAACCCAAAGTCGTCCAGACAGGTGTCTCAACAAGAAACCAACAGCAAGGACTACAGTTTGCGATAGAAGAATATATTTATAATGTTAACTTTTCAAAACATGGCAAAACAATGAAAATTGCTGCTAAGTCATTTCAGTCTCAATGGAAAATGGAGAAGCCACATATTCTTTGCATAAAGACAAGACTAAGTGACAAGACTATCAGATGAGATGTAAAGACGATCAGTAAACATTGTTCCTGCACTACCGGATATATTTTCCCCATCTAGGGATCAGTAAAGTACTCTATGTGTTTATTACTGAGTAGAGACCATGTTGCTGACACTAGTGTCTCTGTATTGTAAAAGTTACTTTGGGGGCAGCCATAGGCTTAGAGGTGATATAGATAAAGGAATGTTAGCCTTGGTCTTGCAAATGATTAATCATGTCATCTTTAAAATATGTCAACAACCAACATATCATACAATTTTCAAATCTCTTTAACATTCCCACAGAAATACAGAGTAAGCAAACATTACTCCTTTTGATGTAGCTTTTTGTTAGTTAGCTAGATGTTTGGTATGTTGCTAACATTAGCTAACTTAAGATATGACTTTATACAATGTATTGTGTCCCCCTTTCACAGGTCCCCCAGCCACATCTTTTTACCATCCTAAAAATCTGGTCTTCTTTTCAACCTAGACAAGGCCAGCCAATTGCATATCTAAGTATAACAGGAGAAGGGGCATTTGACTTTGATTTTGCAGGGTGGCAAGCTTGCTGAATGGTTATTGGAGCATAGTGTGATTTTTTTTTTTTCTCCAAGCACCTTATGTCTGTAAGTCAGACTGTTATATCATACATGATGTCATACATATCATAATGCAGCTCAAGATGCATCTTCGAACACCTCAGGACAAATAACCTGCATGATTTCACTGTGTAATTGCATTATAGCTCACCAGTGTTGTCTGCAGTTCATTGTCTTCCAGTGCATGATCCCTGTGTTATGAAAGAAGACGGTAAAGGTACAAATATTTTTTGACCCATTATTCTGTATAAGACATTCCTGAACATATAGACTGTTAATTAAACACACATATTATTCCTACTGCTGTATGATAGACACAGAAACCTTAAATGGAAGTTATGGTGTGTATGTTCTACACACAGTGACATTATTGGTAAGAGTCAACATTAATGTAACTACTTACACACTCTGCATTCATTGTATTCTGTGTGGTCAAAGCAATGTGGGATTAAACCATTTGTGACTTTGGCGACCCATATTATAAGTTTAAATGAAGACAATATAAGAGACGTTTAAAAGATGGGACCATAATGATCCACTCAAATGATTTTAAAAACACAATTGAAAGGATCTCTGTAGTGCTTTAACATTAACTTTGAGTATCCATTAGCTGAGAGCATAGCCACTAATCTGATTTTTTTTTTTTTTTTTTTTTTGCACACAAATCAAATTACCCATATGGCGAACCTCAGCAATATTTCCGACTAGCTCTTGCATACTGTGAGATCCTCATGGCGTCCAGGTCACGGTTCTCGCTCCTCCGTCTCAAGGCTCAATACAGCAGAGTAAATTTGTATCCCCTTGTGCATAGGTGTGTCTGATTGGTGGATCAAGTTTTGTGTCCCCCTGTCTGGGACTCTCATTGAATTACCACCATGTGGGCCCAGCAGCTGTTCCTTCTGGTCGCAGCAGGCCGCTGTCGTTAATTGAAGCGTAATGGGCTCAGCAGCAGGGAAGGTCAGACAGAGCACTCTGCTGATGCACAGCCCCTGTCAGAGCCTATACACAACACACCTAGAAAGTTTTCAACTCCTCTCTGGGGTTAGACTGATATCAGGCCGATAGAGGTTTTTCATGTCGGTCAGTCATTATCTTTCCACAGAGGTAATGCTAAATTGTCAGGTTCAATTGCCTTTATGTAGATCAGGTTCATTTAAAAGCATGTATAATTCATAACCTATGAGAATTTGCCTCAGGCCTTATTCACTGCAACAAATGTTGTTTTACTGTATACAGTGGTATGGCACTGCAGTTCAATTGGTATCTCTGCCACTGTGTTAACACTGTTTCACTGACAGACCCCACTTCACACCAGGTAGTTATTCTTGGCTGCTTTGACTGCTTTTAAATTGAAGTGCTTCCAAAATATGGAAAGTTTTCTTTTACTGCCACACTCATCTTTTGACTTTTACCTCTTTTTTTCTTCCCTTTAGTTTTTACTTTCACAGTCAATATACCGCATCAACTCTTGATTCAATCTTTTTATTGTCTGTGCACTTTGTGTGGAAATTTTTAATATTTGAATTACATAGTTCCTTTTGTAATCATTTCACTTCTAGAACATTCATCAAATAAGCATTAAACAAAGTGTAAATTTGGTAGATTGGATGTAAGTTGATGTAATTCAAGTGTTGATGAAAATGTAGACCTGGAGCCATTATTACATAAATGCTGATGTGAAATAGTTGCACACAATGCAAGTCACAATAAAATGTCATTGTTTGCTAATTTTCTATGCTACATACCCAACTTGCATCGCCCAGGGGCCACTTTTGCCAAATACCAGGGGGCCAAGGGCCAGTTAATAAACAAACATTAATAAATAATATTTAAATGAGTTGCCAAGACCTCTGTTGGGAGCTCTGGAGATCCTCCCCTGGCACTTTTACGTTAGTAAACAAGCTCTATTCTGATGGTCTTTTTATAGATAAGATGAGATAAACTTTCTTAATCCCCTCCCAGGAAGTACAGAAATCATTTTGACTTCTGACTTCTGATTGCGATTTGTGGAAGGAATGTTAACAACTCACACATAAAATGACCACTAATGACAATTTACATTTAATTAGTATAATGTAAAAATAAAAAGTTTGACACCAGCACCTCAGGTAAATGTTTAAAATGTGGTACTCAGAGTGACTCCTTCATACATGCTTTCTGGTATTGTGAGAAAATAGGAAAGACTTGGAAAGATGCAAGGCGGCACGGTGGTGTGGTGGTTAGCACTGTCGCCTCACAGCAAGAGGGTTCCTGGTTTGATCCCGGGTGTGGGAGCCCTTCTGT
>JAPZEB010000005.1:21963063-21976024 GCA_029783705.1 Chaetodon striatus
GAAGCTAGTCCGGGAGTTTTTCTTCTCATGCTTAGCCTGCTGTCTATTGGTTCATGCATACAAAGAGGATAAATAGGCCCTGAAGCAGCACTTTATGCAACAATTAAAACTGAGAAACAAATGAGAGGAAATGTAACAGCTGTCTTGAGACTACCACTGGCAAAGTGAACTGGATCAATATAAGGTTAAGGTTTAATCCCTGGAACACCCATCAATCAATACAGGAAGTCACCCGTTTGAGTGCCTTTCCTCTACATGGAACCATAATTCCCAGTAACAGACGCCTGGCCAGCCTCTTCTCGTCTTCTCTGCTCTCCTTTCCATCCACGGCTGCACTCTGATAATCCAGACGGCTACAGACTCAGCATCCGGTCTCTCAGGCAGCCTTCCTCTATTGTCCTGAGCTCTTATCTCTCTGCACAATACTGGTGCCTCCTTAAAGCACAAAGCACCAACTTGTTTCCCCTCGCCCCTCAAAATGTGAACTTTGAGCTTTGACGCAGTGGAGCTTAGACTCTACCCATTTTATGGAAGAGACTTCAAAAGTTGCTCTTTCTCTTGGATGTGTGTGTGTCTGTGTGTGTATGTGTGTGTGTGTCTGTGCCTGTTTGCACATGTGTTTGTGTTGTTTCATCGATTGAAATATGTGTTTGATGGCAGGAAAAAATCAGAGTTTTTGTTGGTGCCCATGGCTAAGTTCTGTAAATGTTTGTTTTATTTGGATCTATCAAATAAATAAAGTGTTGTGAATGACTGTGCATAGCAGACCTCTGATAAAGTATCTTTTCAGTTGGGTGAAAAACGACTGTGCCTCCCTGATGTGTCGCACCTTCTCTCCTCTTATCCGCCACACAGCTTTGGATTGATAATGTCACACACACACACGTGTTGTCTTCCAGCACATTAATAAACAATAGTTCATCGCATAGCAATTGGCTCGTTGTTTCAAATATGTAGATAGCACAGTATGAGATAGAAACATAGCTATGCGTGTCTGGGTTATTAGTGCTGCTGTCAGTGTTGATGGGTTTGGAAAGGTCAGTGAACAAAGTGAACATAATGTTCTGACATTTAGAACTGAGAGAGTGCAAAAGATAATAATAATGTTTTTGATGACTCAAATACAAAAAAATGGTGCCGTTATGCATGAACCAAAGTCTTGTCTTAGAATCTTAATGTTTGAATATTAAGTTCTAACTTGTGTTTTCAAGTCGCACTTTGTTTTATGCGTAGCGTTTCTTGACTGCTGGTGCCCCGTCTTGTTCTGGATGACCTGTTATGTCCTTGTTTACAGACACTCTGCTTTCAAATCTGTGCAATTTTTTTTTATCTGTGTCTGCGTCTAAAAATATGCAATTCTGCTTTAAAGACTAAAATTTACACGTTTATTATGCAAAGCCTTCTTTGAAGTGGCAAAGGGGAATTAAGTCATTCAGTAGTTTTCATTTGTTATTGTCAGACTGAGGCACATTGAGCAGTGAATAGGTCAGTGTTTTCTAGTGTGAGCTGTTCAGAGAAAATGAAACCTGTGAAGGCCTGTTTTTAATTTTTATTATTCTGTTGATTTTTTTTTTTTTTACAAAGAAAACAACCATAGCTTCACAGTCTTGTGTCAAACTAAGTTTTCAGCTCCCTTTCACACCTTGCAACCTCTTCTTTCACCAACATGCTGGAACATTTTGAAATTTTTTTCTACAGAAACTCAGAGTAATATGTTTTTGGTGAAGACTTCACAACGTCACCACTTATCACAAGAACCAGGATTTTAATTTCACCCATGGTTCCCTTCTCCTCAACATTTCCCCCCTCCTGTATAATTGACTTTTTGCAGGTTTCAGCCATCTCTAGACATCTTCTGCAGGCTAGGCAGGTATAAACCCCTCCTCTACCCCGCCCACACACATGCATGCACACACACACACAGATAAATACACACAGCTCTCAGTACATTAACAGTTATTTTCCAGAGAGACACTCGTGGCTTCAGGGTCCAGGTGTCTCTGCAACTGCTGACCCATGTTATCAGCTCGCCTCAGCAGCCAGGCCTCCTCAAAATTAATCCTGACGCCGTCACGCCACCCCCCTCGCTCACACTGATGGCTCCCTCTTTGGCGTACAATCCCCTCTGGATCCTCAGCAGCCGGGACTCAGACACGCTCACCTGCATACCCCAGTCCCACGAGACACTCCTATCAATTGAAAAGGGGAGACACAGTGACCAGGATTACAGCCAGTGCTGCGTTAATTATAAGCTTTTTTAATGAATGGGAGGTAGGGGCTGGGAGGCCAGGTGGAACAGCCACACAAGACAAATCCGATTATCCAGGAAACGGTTTGTTTCTCTTTCAAGCCCTCCATCTCCCTCATTCTGTCTTTTGTGGAATAATTTCCCATCTCTGCTTCAGAAAGCAGAGACATTTGTTTTTGGTGTCTGTTTCTGCTCTCAATCCTGTTTCTAAACTCCTTTTTGCACATGTTGTCGTAGCCTCTCAAGGGTGTGTAGTTACTTTATTTTCACTAAAGATGAACCTGAAAAATATCTAATTAAAATTCTGCGTAGGGATGATGAGAGATGTTTTTTTCACCTAAAGCGACTTTAGCCGTTTCCACTTTTTTTTTTATCCTCAGAGACTTGTCATATTCTTATCGAGCATGTTCACGCCAATAAATAGAAAAAGACTTATCATTTTGCAGCTTTTGTTCTGCTATTGTTCTGCGCTAATTTGACATTCTCTGAGATCCCTTTTCATGTCTGATGAAATATTCATGGTGTGAAAAAAAATATTCAGTGAGAATTATCTGACTAACAACACAATGCTCTGTGACTTTGTTTTAGGCATCACATCAATTAGCACCATTTTAATCTAAAGGCTATTGATTTGCTTTGAACAGGGAAATGTGTGAGTGAGGAGATGGCGCATGAATATCTAGCAATGAAAGTAAACACTTTTAAATCCTTAAGCCTTTGATGCATGCGGTTATTCTATGTTAAACATCAGGGCATGTTTACATTAAAGTACATCATTTTATCTTTTTAAATGCTTGCCTGTCTCCACCTTTCTCTGTTGTTTTAATATACATATGAAGCTGCAATTGCTTACACTGAGCGCCTATTCTGGATCAGACCAATGCTTTTGAGCAACATAGTGGATGAGCTTGAATGTAACCACAGCTGGTGGTTTCAGCTTTGCCTGCTTTCATTTTTTCCTTTCATCAGATGTTAATCACTTGCCAAGAAATACTGTAATTGAGATGATTTAGGAATTGCAGATTGTGAGTCAAATTAAAAATACACTTAAGTGTACTGAAGTAAAGATTTCCTCTCGGTAATAGTATTTGACGTAACTAATTTGATTAAGAGATTCACTGCAGCTCGTCCATATTTAAACATCCTGGTGCCACATTTTTTGCCTTTTTCAAATTTACCCTGTCTGATCACATTTGCTTTGTAATTAATCACCGTAATTCGACAATCTTCTAAAGAGGCATGCGCTTCCAGACCAACTTATTCAAGAAATCAATTTCCTATCCAACCCGAAGCTATTTTTTTTATAAGTGACTCAGAAACTAAGAAGAGAGAAAACATCACAATATAGAGATTAAATCCAAACTAAAAGCAATTCCCCAATTTTGTGAGAAAAAGATACACAAGAGCAGATATCAGCTAACTGATCTTTGTGTGGTGTGGCTGGGTGGCGCGGCTGAGTTAAAATTCTCTCCTGCTGTTATCAATGCTGTGACCCTGTTGGCTTGCTTAACTACAGCACCTACAGCGCAAGGAGACAGCCAAAAAGAGCCATGGTATGTTCCGTGCCACAACGATAAACATGCAGCTGATTGAGTTCACAACCCTGGCTTCAGCAGCAGCTGCCTGGACTGCCAGACTGTTTGAGGTGTTGGCAGTGTAGAGATACCTCTCTCTTTCAAATCCAGCCACATACAACGTCTTAACAGTCTGGGAAAATGTCTGGAAGGATTGCAAAATAAATGGTGTGTTTTAGGGATTTTCAGAGCACCGTAGTTGAGTTTGTCTGCTGAGGTAAAAAGTGTTTTATGATGTATAGTAAGGTTTGAGTCTATGAATACTCCCAAGCCTATTCATGAAAATCTGAATTTGTTTTGACACATTCAGATATGAATGAGAGTTCACATTCTGATCTGAGCTCCACATTTTTTTAAGTAAACAATGAATTGTAAAAGAAGGCAAATAGAAATAATTTGGCAGATGGTAATGTTCAGAGGATCATCAAGTTCAACATCCGCCCACATGAGCAGAATATTTTCACAATAATATGTTACAATATTACACTGTATGTAACCCTCCTTCACTGATATCAGCAAGATACTTAGGTCTTTGATCTTCCAAAACAATGCAGGTGGCAGCTCTGGAAGAAATCTCAGCTTTCACGTCAGTGCAGTGTTTATATAGGTTCTTTATAGTGATTGTACAGGTTGTCATATTAGCATCTATTCAACAGAAAAATCTGAGCTGGGCAATGCTTAGATTTTGTCTGGTTGTTTTGTGCCAACTTGCAGATTTCTCCAACTTTCTAAACTTGCAGAGGTTTAAAAATAAAAAGAAATGTCTCACACCTACAATACATGTGCAGTGAGTTGGTGAAACACTGGCAGGCTAGACACACCACAAAGGCACGATACATGGCTAAATGCACTCTCTGGGATGGATATTAAAGAAAACCAATGCCTGTGATGTAGAGGAAAAGCTCTGGAGTCGTGTCAAGAGGGCTTTTGGCTATGGGACTGGAGGATAGTGCCAAGGCGGGTGAAGTAACCAGCTCCTGAAGGAGGGTGTGAAGCATGAGGCAGGTTGAGGTTGGAGGCGAGTGTTGTCACAACAGAGGTTGGCAGACACCTCTGTCTTTGGGCTGAACTCTGGAGTAGAGCAAAGAAAGCTGTAGAGGACAGGCCCGGAGAGAACATGCTGCCCCAGTGTTAATTGGATATTGTAGGATAAGGTAATGTAACATAGGCACATCTTGCTAAAAATAACGTACTTTAAGACAGTAGCCCAAACAGAAATACATTTTCATGAGGGTATGTTCAGTGTTTGTCAGAACTGTTAAGAGAGGAGCAGATTCAATTAATGGCCTGTTAGAGAGAAGGGGTATTCATACAAAGTTGTTCTGGGTGATCATATTTATCCTATGATGAAACATTCCTGTCATTATGGGGCTTGTATCTTTCAGGATGACAATGCCTCCATTCATAGGAGAAAATGTTTGAGTGTTAAAATAATGTCTATAATATGCAATGGCCTTCGAAGTCAACAGATCTCAGCCTCATCAAACACCTACCAGAGTTTTACAATTTGAATTTTGAACTTCACAATCGCAAAAAATAAACTAGTTCATTTTCATGCTTTCGTTCTTTGTTTTCTTTAATAAAATAACATCTTGTGATCATCATTCACTCACAGATATTTCCCAAGACTGCTCAGATGCTTCAATTCAATATGTCATTTTAAATTTGTTGGTGATGGCTAATGTTCAGACTTGTCATTTCAGAGCTGGTGGGCACAATTAGCATGGAAATGTGAGATTTTACCACTGACATTGGTACTGATTTGTTTAGTAAACTCCTTCAAATGTTGATATGAACTGGCTTCAGCAGTATCGGTAGCTGCCATGTTTTCTGAAGTACCATTAGCACTAGCCATGTTGGTATCGTGTCAGAATTCTGGGAGCTAAGAACGTAAGCTAACAACGCTAGCATTAGTGAGTTGCAAACAGATGTACAACTCTGCATTAATGTCTGAACCAAATTTCATAGCAATCCATCCAATTGTTATTGAGATATAAATGGTGGACAGACCAGTGACAGGCCAACAGTTCTGTAGTTTGTGTGGCTAAAATGGCATTGCTTTTTATGGTAGCCACGCTGTTTCACCATGTTCAGATATCTTATTGCTACAAAAACCTGGATAGCCTCTCTTCAAACTTTTTATTGTCTATGTTTCTTCACACCAACAATTACTGCAATGCCAACTATAACTAGACACAGAAACCCACAAGAGCTGAGAAAACAGTAAGAGGTAGTGCAGACACTTTGACTGTAATAGAAGTCTAAAGTTTAGATTGAATAAAGACTAAATGAATTGCTTGTTCCTACTTGAAACTGCATGTTCGCAATTGATTTTGCTCCAACCACCAGGAGC
This sequence comes from Chaetodon striatus, assembly GCA_029783705.1. NCBI lineage: Eukaryota > Metazoa > Chordata > Actinopteri > Chaetodontiformes > Chaetodontidae > Chaetodon > Chaetodon striatus. The sequence continues at coordinate 21,969,239 of JAPZEB010000005.1, forward strand.
ACCTTTCTTCCATCCTATTTGTTGGCTTTTATTTGGTTAGTAGCCAGCCAGGGGAGGAGAAGTACGGCTACAGAGACAAGCTCATTTGAGCCACAATGGAATGGCAAGGCAAAGCACTTAAAAGCCTTGGGAAATAAAGTCTGGGTCACCGGGATCTGGGGTATTCAGGAGCGTGGCCAGGAAGGTCAATAAGGGAGAGGAGCTTATAGGTGGGGCCAGCGGGAAAGGGGTTGGGGTTGGATGGGAGACAAGGGCAGGAGGTGTTAATAGAATCAGAGTTTCCTCTGGATGCGCTCTCAGAACAGGCTTGGCTGGAAGGTTGACATGTAATCATCGAATGTCATAGGAGAGCAAAAACCCAAGCTGCTACTATTGGACTGCACACTCGATATTACTGTCATAATGTGACACTGGCAGTGACAAATCATGACCGTAAGCCTTGCAGTTTAATGTAAAATTCACAAACAACAACCCTGTACTAATACGATACATAAGTGACGGCGCCCTGCCCCCCCATAGCTGCAGGAAGTCTAAATATGGGAAACATAATAATCTTTTTTTTTTTATATGCACAGAAACTTTCTATTAGATCTTTCTGCTAAGATTAATAGTTGAATGAATAAGAAAAAAGATGAATGGATTATGAATCACACAGTCATATCTCTGGACCAGTGTTTGTGCATGTGTATGACATTAGAAGATGCTACCTTCAGGTCATGCATCTTTATGAAGCCTACCCGCATCTACACATTGTCATTCATTCCTTTTTGCTGTCTGTATCTTTTGTACACCTCTGTGATGCAAGATAGCTATCCACAATGCATCATGTGAAAGAAATACAATCTTGAGAATGTCATTGCGTGCAGTGTCACATTTTACTCTCAGGCTGTGGTATCAGACGTTTGTATCAGTGTCTTTTCTTCTCTCTTTTGTCTTCCTCTACCTCAGACCCTGTAGCCCAGGCTGACTCTTGTGCCAGCCCTGGTGGGAACATCAGTGGGTGGGTACTTGACAGAGCCAGCGCCAGGGAGTTAATACCACTCAGTGCTGCTGGAGGTGTGACACAGTCCCAGCCCTCTGCACATTGATTCACACAGGATTAATCCACTGCATGATGCTTCAGGCGGAAGGCCTGGCACAGCTTATTTACCGTCCCTGTCAGACTTAACGTCTTTGGAGGCCTTCTCTGCCCTGCTCCTGTCTTCTGTGGAAGGACTAGTAAAAAGCATCTGCCACTGCACCAACCAGATCACCCAAAGGGATGACTGGCAGTCATCTGGCTCAGGTACTTACTAATCATGCTGTGTCATATACTGTGTACTTATATGTGCTTGGAGTTGGGGTGTTGATTATGAGGAAAATTTACAATTTCAGGGTTTTATTGTAGGATGCACATACATTGCTTTATAATATTTGTCCTAGTAATTTCGTCAATGAAAACAATGACTATAGATAGATAGATAGATAGACTTTATTGTCTATCACAGTTCACATTTAAACCATATTTAAAACACACAGGTACATAAATAAAGGGACTGTTAAAACAGCAATTGATAAAAGCATGAGGGATTTCTTGTATCCGGTCCAGTGGGACTTTGTACCGTCTGCCTGATGGCAGTAACTGAAAGGAGTGATGGAGGGGGTGAGAAGGGTCCTATGTGATTAGGGTTGTTTTCCTGATCACTGAGCAGTTAAACAGTTCAGTACAGAACAGTTTCAATGCATAGTGTTATGCAACACCTGCATGTATGTGTGGAATGACACGCTAGCCTCAAGCTCCTGATTAGTAACAGTGTTCTCTGCCACCCATGATATCTCTTGTTAAGAGTTGATTTACCTGCTTGACCGGCACAACCCTTAATAGGAAGCATCTTGTATTCAGTAACATATTGTTTCTGTCAGTATTGTTATCTGAAGTTATCAGATTTTGGATCAAACAGATTTATGGACTAAATTAATCTACTGTCAACTGAGAATTAAAGGAGAAGAAGCAACAAAACAGCTGGGGAAAAAAATCAAAAACATTCAGGCAGCACGCTGAAACATATAAATAGCTAAGCTAATGAAAGATTATCATACGCTGTGGGTATATTGTAACTAATACTCTCAAGTGGCTAACTTTTGTGCTGCTATCAGAAGGAATGAGTATGTTTCAGGATTAGTGTTGACTTTTAACTAAAGAAATATCACTGTTATCCAATATTTTAGCTTCTCCTCTCAACTTAAACCCAGACAATGAACAATATTTTAGTTAACAGTGAGTGAATCCACTTCTGACTGATTTGCTGAAGAGCACAGGTAGCTGCAGTAATTCTAGGTGAGCAGGAATGGCAGGATCACTGTCACTCTCTCATTTCCAAAACAGCCATATTTTGGAACTTATTTCTGGGTTTACAGAGGAGAGTAGGTCTGCTTTATTACTGGCACAGTGACATGTACACTGTGTGCGTGAATAAGTGCACAGGCCCCTACCACAAAACTGGCAATAGATGAGAATGACACCTGTAACTGTGGCAACTGTAAGCAACAAAGATGGCAACAACTGTAGCTTCAAAATACTTAGAATAAATACAATTTTCACTTGCACAAAACTAGATTGAAATGTCAAGTTTTTGATGACTAAAACCAAATACATTTGAACCCTATCCTCAGACAAGAACATTGATATGGACATGTAATGACAGTGTTTGTGTTTCCTTGTGTCTGAGTTTAAGCTTTATGCTTTTACATTTGCATCACAACAAAAGTATGGTTATGACTGGGGAAGGTTTGTTACTATGGTAAATAAGCTAAAATCAAGCCACAGTATAGTTAGGGTTACATTTATTGCAGGTCTTACATGGGCCAAAAAATCCAGTATCCTGAGTTAAAAGCGAACTTGCTACATGCCCATCCACTACCCCAACCTCCACACCCCTACAATTCCCCTCGCTAAATATAGGACCCACTACTTCCTGCTTTGGCACTGATTGTTGGCATGGGATGTAAATTGGGAGGTGCAGATTCATCCAGTATGGATGTAATTCCGAGGATACTGGACTGATTATTCCACTTTAACTTGCTTTCAACTCCTTTTCAATCAGCAGTGCCCATTTGTTGTACAGTCATGATCAAAAGTCCGAAGAGGCAAAACCTTTTTGGAGATGGCAAATACACAGTATGTCTCCGGGCTGTCATCATCTGTTCAGCCAAGAAAATTTGGAAGTCGTCTTTGTTAGAGTTCTGAATAGAATAACTGAAACCATGTCAGAAAAATTGAGGAATAAAATGGAGATGGACAGCAGTATTCTCAAATATCAGTCCATACACTTACAGATGAATGCATGTGCACCCACAAGCCTGTGATCAAAGGAATACAAAAAACTGTGCTGCGCATTGCCGTTCTGATTGTTTCAATGCTGTCATGGCCATTCCTGCCAATGGAAACATCTGCAAAAATCAGCGTCTTGGGTGAGACAGGATTTCTGTTTTTACATTGCCAAACCCAATCAAAAACAATTACATGCACCAAAACGTGAAGAAAATATTTGCAGCTGCGTTAACCTGAATGTACTGGATGCAGTACACAAAGAAGAGCACAGGGACATGGGCTGAGAGTGTGAAGAAAGAATGAGCTGGTTGGCCATATAATTATGTGAAAATCCAGGGAAGAGGTTGGCATCTCTGGAAAACGTACTGGGATCAAATGCCTTTGTTTCCACTCCAGGCAGAACTGGCTGTTTGGCTTATTTAAAGAGAGACTGGAGGATCGCATGGTGATTGTTCAGAGCCTTGGCATATCAAATTAGCTTTTGCCATTCATTTGGAAAGATCTAATCAAACATTAATTATTGTGACCACCTGTGAAAGAGGAGGCTGTGAAGTGTTGCTCATCTGTTCCCTTATGGTAGCTGCAGGGTCCTTACTCTCTGAATCTAGTGAGTGAGACCCAAGCAAGGACCACAGGAGACACAGAAGCAGATTGCATTCCATCAGATCGCGCAGTATCTAATAGGATGCACAGCAGCATCTGAGCCACGCTGCTGTTTGCCAGGTTTTCTGTGACCACTGAGAGCCTGGCATGATTTCTTTGACCCAGATATTTAGCAGCTTAAGAGCTTTTCTTTTTTAAGATTTTCAGGATAGCCTGCATTCCCCTGCTACTGACAGGCACAGACTGGATGAGCTGCTGTATGAACGCAGTTGCCACTGACAGGCTTTAAGAAAAGCAGCCGGTCCTCTTATTTTGCAAACCATATCTAACACTATGGTAATCTCACATGTCTGTCTTTGAAAAACAATACTAGGATGCCTCGGGGTCATGCTTTTTTTCATTGCTTGTTTTTTTTGTTCAAGAGCATGTTTTCCAATCAGTTGTGACATGTTCTGTCAGCCTATGGAGAGCGATGCCTGCCCCATGAATAGTTAAATTAGACTGGCTAGAGGGAGGATGTAATCTGGGTGCAGTCAGGTATTTCTTCCAGAGCAGCGCAGCCTGAGAGGTTGGCTAGTAATCAGCAACCAGAGGTGTCTAATTGGCATATGGCTGTGTAAGTGCCAGACTACTCTGTTCATTCATCCAAATAGAATAAATTCTCTGGCTATCAAAAAAATGTAAGACAAAGGCAGTTTTATAAAACAAAACAAAAAAAATGCTATTCAAAGTGGATGAGTTCTTTAAGTCAGAGAGAGCAATTAACCCTTTCACTTTGCTTTGAGCTGACAGAATTAAAATGATGTGCCACATACAGCATATGCCTGTATTGTATGTGTGAAACCAAAGCTGCAGATCTGCAGATTGCTATTGAGGACAGATACAAAAGAAAAGAGCTGTATGTTGAAATGCCAAAGCCTGAATTTGAGTTTGAGAGCCCCTCTGATACAAAGAGACCAAAACACTTCAGACCATAGAATAAACACATCAGCCCCAGAGGAAAATTGGACAGTCTATCAAAAAAATAACTGGGCATCTGGCAGCCCACCTCTGGGCACCAGGCCATCTCCACCCTGCAATTCTTTCTCATTAAACAAATTTCACCCCCACCAAAGCACAGCTAAAGCAGAAAAGTCAAAATCTAATTTTCCTGAATGAAATCAAGCAAAAAATAATCAAGCACCCAGCGCTTTCACAGACACGCCATGTGTAAATAATCTTAAATCTCCAATGCCCGCTGCCTCTCAGTAGTTAATCTACCATCAAATACTCTCTATGATTCTCAGTTATCGAGGCAAAATGTAAACCCAGTGTGTTGTGGAGATCTGAAACATTGAAAAAAAAATGAAATAAAAAACTGATTTTCTTTTTGTCATGATGCACTTTATAATTAAATTTAGTAGGTAAAATTATTGCTTTTTGATGAAAAATACAAACTATAAAAAAACCATCCGTCTCATTTGACTTTAGGGTCCAGTGTGTAGGGTTTAGGGGGATATATTGGCAGAGCTGGGATAAAATATAATGTTTTGTTAATAGTAGAATCACCTAAATTAAGAATTGTCGTGTTTTTGTTACCTTAGAATGACCCATTATATCTACATAGGGAGCATATCCTCTTCCACTGAGTCCTCCATGTTGCACCGCCATGATTCTTTAGTAGCCCGTAATGGACAAACCAAACACTGGCTCTAGAGAAGACCATTCATTTTTTGTGTTTTTGCGTTGGACACTGTAGTTAGCAACCCCCACAACAAGTTGAGCAGTATCAAAAAAATCACTGATTTTCAGCACTTTTACCTGGGAGGCTGATGTTACAGTAGCTTCCCCTAAGATTGTAAAGCCAAACTGTAACGTGACCACATGCCTATGTTGTTGAAGATTGTTTGTGGTGTTGTACCGATGTAGTGCGTTCATTTTGGAAGAGACTGTGTGCAAACGGTACATTTTCTGTGAAAATGGAAGCCTATTTTGAAAAGAGACAATGCATGTAACAGGCTGAAGTTGACACAGTGTCTCAGAATGTCAACAACCAACACACCAAGGGTACCTTGCACGTCATATGTCGGCGTAGAAAGCCCATGACCAAACATCAGTGTGATGAGGTTGTAGTGAGAATGTGTGAGGAGGAGGAGACCATGGAGGATTATTCAGTCACTGGTAAAAACACATCCTGACCAAAAGTTGAAACTTGGCACATGGGAGGAGTTTTAGCTGGTTTCAATCTGAAATCCTCATTGCCAGACATGATAAATCCTACACACTGCACCTTTAAAAATCTAAATCTCAAAATAAACTCTCAATAAATTCACTGTCTGACATGTTAATCGCTAATACTAACTTGTGAATATCAGGATATTTCTCAGTGTTCATAAACTTAATTAACTATTTCAATCCCTCATTTTTATTCTCCTGTATGCAACAACCCTCTGTGTTGCACAATTCATGCAACTGTATTCAATTGTATGCCAAATTATGTGTTACAGTTCTTAGTTTTGCTGTGAGTCAAATTGGGTTTTCGATTGTACGTGGAGTTCATGATTGCAGAATGACAAGAAACTGCAGGGAGTGCTCTGTGGGATGATAAACCAATAATAACAAATCTCACAATACCCCAGTGTTACAGTGCAGGAAAATTTGTTTCCGGAAAATGAATCACCGCAGTCATGAGCACCGTAACAGTCTCTCAAAGCGTCAGGTGTTACAGATTCAAATCCATATTCATTAATTTTGCTGTTGGTGCAACACAATTAGAGACCCAGTGAATCCAGGACTAATCCCAACCACTCCTAGGACATGAATCACAGTAGCAGGAGATAGGAATAAATGAGCTGCAGTAAATAGGTACTAATACCCTGTATTACTCCATGCTT
>JAPZEB010000005.1:21985319-21995508 GCA_029783705.1 Chaetodon striatus
GTGAAGAAGCAAATTTCTGTTGCCCCAAACCTTCTGTGAGCCCTTATTTTGAATAATCAATATAGCCAATCACACAATGCAGTTGTTGTCATTGTCCTGTTAAAAGTCTGTTTTCATTTTTGATTTTTCATTCTTAGTCTGGACCAGCATTTTAAATGTAATTAAGTGCTTAAATCCACATATGATCAAGTACCTGACACTGCCCTCTTACTTAGCTGACTGACGAAGACATCTCAGTGTCATCAGATCCCCCTGAGCTATTCAAAAAACTTGATAACACATGTCAGAATCAAGGAGTTGACTTTCCAGCAGCGGGCTAAAAAAATTGAGCAAACACTGTATTTGATTGAGTCTACAGACCAAACTGCAAGCAAACCTAAAACACTGTGAATCAAGCACTGCTGGCCAATTAAACCAGTGCTATTCATGAACATGACTAATTCAATGAAAAGTTTTGGCCAGTGTATTCTGAAACACATTCACGAACACATTTTCAAACTTTCATTCAGTTTCAACAGAGGACACAGAACTATTTTGTAAATTTGATTCAGTCGAGCAGCTATTACAACTGGTAGATTCATACGAAAACAATTTCAGTAAGGAAATGAGTCAAGTTTGCAAGTATTACATTTTCACAGTAATAAGAAACAATTTAAAATCTTCCACCATCTGCGGGCCTGAGCAGAACATAAGTAAGGCTAATGAATAGACAACGTCATCAGGCCCTTAACATCTGCTCCAATCTCAGTGAAGGGACGTCCCATCTGGCTCCAAAAGATGCTTACCTGAGAAGCACTCTGAGTTTGCTTGTTTAACTCATTTACAGTTCTCCATCAATGTCGAGGCCGTTCCCAAACAACGGTAAAAGCATTTAAGCTGATTCAAATCAAAAATAGAAGTGTTCATTCCATCTTACAAAGTTGAAATGACAAGTTCAATAAGCTTAAAGTATTCAGTTGAATCAACAACTGATCAGTCGCAGTGAAAAACAAAGCAGTCAGAAGTGTTTTACATTTACATTTTCTCAGTCTAAAGACTCAGTTCTTCATTTAACACAGTGGAGACATTTTGTATCAGAGTTGATTCAAAGACAACATCTGAGGCCACTACCCAGAGACCTTTGTTAAAATATAGATGAACAAGAGAAGGGAGTGCAAGCAATACTAACCTGCAGGGTTTGCACTGTTTTCATTATTAGGGAAGAAACTGCAATAATGTATCTGAACTTCTATTAAAGACATGTCGTAAATTACCATCACATATGCTTTCCTCAAACTTAATCATGTTTCTTAAACTTAATTAACTAACTAGCTCTCCAAATAAAACTAGAAACGTTAAGTTGAATCAACTAACTCAGTTGATAAATGTAGATACCTCGGTTAATGTTAAAAGACGATTTGATTCCACTAAACTCCTGGATGTTTTACAGTGACACAGATCCTCCTCATTTATCCAGCTGTACCAGCTGACGTCATCCCTATCCAGACAGCTTAATCCAGGAAATGTGCAAGTAGAAACCTCTTATTCAAAGACTGGCAATCCTGTGCTGTAGTCTTTTTACTGATAAACTGGAGTAATTCACCTCATGTTAGCATCATACAGCACCTCTGTGGCAGACTGGTCTCACACTTAAGTCAACCAAGTACACAGCCTGGGCAGTGTCCCTGGCATCACTATAATGATACAGCACCCTTTAGCGTCTGTGCAAGACGCACTGGTCTTTCAGCCAACTCCAGTGTGAACCCCTTTATGTTATTATTTGAAGTTCAGTGCAACAGACTTAATATAAAGAGCACAAAAGTTCGCTTAGCATGGGTGAGAGAAGAGGCGAATGGGTGACTTTAACCCCAGGGACCAGTCTAACCCCATCTAAGTAGTAGCTGTGTGTGGGGTTAGTAGACTCACAGGACGTACAATGCAAAGGGCTGCCCCTGGAGTTATTGTGGTTTTGCCTGGGCTTTTGCCCTAGCATCAAAATATGACACATAGAGATGCGATCATGTTTCCTATGGCTTTAGCAATCAACTTCAGGTCATAAACACCACTTTTAGTTTAATCTGCACATCCAACTGTTGTGTAAAAAGTCAACTTTTTCCATAACTTAACTGGCCCACTTTCCCACACGCTGCTGTACAGGTGCGTGCTTTCTTTTTGTTTCAGGTGAAATAATGAGGGCGTATGAATCAGAGGGTCATGTTTCTTGCTCACATTTCAGTCACTAAATCAGAAATGGTTCTTACTCGCTGTAGTAAATTATTAAAGGATTTTTTAAATTTATTTTTTGGTTAAAAACGACCCCTATAGCTCAGTGGATAAATAATAAAAGTTTTTTGTTTTTAATGTAAGTTTAGTGAGTACATTTTGGCTTTAGCTAAAATCTTAAATTATAAAGTGTGGTGGTGTGTGGACTAAGAATCATGGCTAGAAATCACCTCTAGTCTACAGTTACTTCTCAGATCCAGCTGGCATAGCTGTAACCCTTTTTGCTGATGTTGATACTGTATATCAGGGTTACATTCAGTCATTCTTTATTCAGTCTGATTTTTATTTATTTAATTTTTTTTTTATACAGAATGACTGCAGAGACTGATGGAAAGATGCAAACTGTGTTGGAGAGGGCATGTTTGTTAACTTTTTTGGAAGATACATTCTCAAAACTCACTTTTTTATTTTAATGTAAGCACAGCGATGACTGCTGCCAGGTGATTTGTCCTGTGGGCTCCGCAGTTGTAAGCAGTTTGACAACAGCTGTGTATCAAAGTGGGATTTCTCCTGCCGCATACTGTACAGAGAGCTTTAAAAGTAAATAAGAAATGATTCACACAGGGCAGAGAACAGCTACCGATACTAATTCAATGTTCTATATGCTCCACATTTTTGAAGTGAGTCAGTCAGTAATGTCGCAGCATTATGTGACAGGCATTTGACAAACAAATAAACAAAGAAAAATTTAAGTTCAAGATTGGCAGAGTGACATTTGTAGGATGTTCCATTATCTGAAATTAAATGGCAAATAAGTTGCAACGTGTTTTTTGACTGCAACCACGGATTAACTTCACAAAATTCCCTTTCATCAAGTCGGCCTCTTTCTAACTTGAGGGGTTGGATTATTTTTGTGTCGCTACTCTGAGATCATGGACATCAGACACATATCTGAAAAGAATACAAACTTTTAGAAAGTGAGGAGATTTTAAATGTCACAGTAACGATAGAGGTTTCATTGTGAAAAAAAATGTGAGTGATAAGATAAACATGCAAAAATACTTTCCCAACTATTTTGCAGCAGATAAGGGCAGCAGCTGTGTGTTGAAAATATTAAACTACTTTTACCTCCTTTGGTAGCAACATGATATATTCAGATATCTTTAGGCTAGCTTATCACAAAGACTAGAAGCAAGGGGAGACATTTAACTTCTATCATTAAATAATATCGTTAATAAGCTGGCCGGCCACTCATATGTGCATCAAAGAGTCACCTGGGCTTTATTTTAAATTATGACAGTGTCCAAAACCAACACCATCAATATGAAGGCAGGATGTCTGGGGAGGTTTCAGAGAACACTTTCATCCAGCCGAGTTTCTGTTTCTTTGCACACAACCGTTTGAGGTGACACACATACGTGATTTAGGGATAAGTGTTTTTCCTCTGCTTTTTGTAAACACTGTAAAGCTTTCAAGATGTTTCCCTTGTTCTGTTCATATAGTATCAATTATGCAACTTGGCATTACAGTTCAGCAAATTCCTGCAAATATGCACGAATGCTGTCTCATTAAAATTTGAAATTAAAAAAAAATGTGGTTTGCTGTTTGGCGCCACGCATACCTCCCTTGGGTAGGCTAAATCTAGTACACCAAGTAAGCCTGATTAGGATCAAGGTGAATGAAATTCAAAGTTGACTATTGATCTGAGGGTGAAAGATGTTGCTCCAATTAGATATTCTATATCCCAAACACATCCACTCTGCATCTTTCAAAGTGCCTTGGGCTTACCATTGACAGAAAACACAACAACAAAGCAAAAGACAAGCGCATGCTCTGCTTTGTTTAATTTAACCATACTCATAATAGTAAACTGAGCGTTCTAGCTATCAAAGCGACCTTGACAAAAAATTGACACGTCTCTGCAAAACCCCTTTACATTGATTATGCAACTGAGATCTCATTTTGAACTCGTGTCCCTTCTTCTGACTGGCAGCGAACTGATTGAGGCTGTCATAAAGAACTGGCGGCTTGTCTCATGAGAGCCACAAGGCAGGAGATTCCTAGCAGTCAGATCCTTAATCCCATGAGAATATTCTCACAGAAGAGTTAGCTTTCAGAGCCGCTCTCCTCTCAGAAGTCTCTTTCAAGCAGCGCAGGGTTTTCACATCACCCTTATACAAAACGTCCCAACTCTGGTCAAATCTCCCAGTCAAAATTTTCCATTAGAGGCTCGGAGGAGGAATAGGGAAAGACACACAGCCCTGACTAGTTTGTAACAGGGGACAGAATTAATTATAAAGAGTTCCTGTAGCTACTGGGAATATCCAGCCTGAGGAGCCAATGTGTAAATGATGGGAATCAAAGATAGAAGGTCATCTCTTTACTAAATGACTCCTGCAGGTTCAATTAATACTAATATTGAAATACATAAAAGGCATCTCTTGAGCTACTAATTTGTGTTTAATAAAGCCCCATGTGTGGAGAATAGTTTCTTTAATATATGGCTCCAAAATTAATTTAGATCCAGCCTGATGGCTGTTGAAAATATAATGTGAATTCATAAATTTTGTGGGGCTTTTTTGGAGACCCTTTCTCCACTTTTAGATGAAGGAATAAATACACAGGCACATTCAGCACACTGGTGTCTAGCTGGTGTGCAGCATCAACCATCCTGTTCTCTGTTAAAAATAGTCAGAGTATCTTCAGTATAGCTGACTGTAGTGTTGTCGTGATACCAAAATTTTGACTTCAATACCACCAATAATAATACTAATACTGAAACAATACTTAAAACTGAAAAAACATTGATTTGATAACTTAATATTTCATCGATCAGACACAGAATGTCCACAATGGTTGATCGCATTTTGTTGCAAAATCATGGCACCTACAGTATACAAAATATATTTATATTCATTCATTCATTCATTCATTTTCTGTAACTGCTTATCCTGTTAGGGGTCGCGGGAGGGCTGGAGCCTGTCCCAGCTGACGCATGGCAAGAGGCAGGGTACACCCTGGACAGGTCACCAGACTATCACAGGGACCGTGAAATCTGAACTATTTCACTTTATTCCATATATATCAGGGCAAATTGCTAATCTATGGTCATATTTAATGGGTCAAATTTTAATGTATTATGGACCTGCGCTGCACAGTGCATGTGTATTATTCTATTAATAATTCCAAAATGACAAAACATGAATCCACCAACAAGCCTTTTGCACTTGTTTGTTACTTCAGCAACCCAATCACATTTTTTGCCAGTGGCATTATCTGCACTTTATGTGTGGTAAATTTCCAGTGGGAAATAACACTTTTTTTTTTTAAATTGCCATGCTGTCTGTCACCATAGAACCACTGTAGTTTAGACATTACATGTAGCTAGTACAGTAGTAACCACACAGTAGGCAGCCCGTTTGATAACCAGTGATGTCAGAGGGTGTGGAGGTATAATTTCTGAAGATGACACACTGTATTTGTCAGTTGTAAACATGGGTAGGCAGAGGCTGTCTCTCTCAGTCAAAGCTGAGGCTATATCAACAGGGATGGATGCACAGCTGCATGTTTCCTGACCATAAACCGTGCAAGCACCCAACTTGCCTACCTGGCTACTACTGCCACCTTCTCTCAATCACTTACACCAGAGACATATCTGACCTACACCAAGTACTGAACATTGGGACATTCTAATATTGAATCATTTTTAACCAAAAAGTATTGAAAAAGCACCTACATTTTGGTATTTCATGTGACACTAGCTGACTGCGCAAATCAAACACTACCAGATCGCTCAAGGACATTTATTCTTGCAGATGAGTCACTTGAAATAAAAACTCAGCCAAATTTGTTATTTATAAGGCAATGTAGGTATACAGTCCTACCTCCTAACCAAAAAAGTCACAATACTCAAATTTGATTAGTCAACAGCTTCAGCTCCTTTAATGCAAATGAGGTAAAGCTGCTGACAAGAGCTTCTCCTGTTCCGCTGCCCAAGTGCAAAGATTTCAGTAAATCAGCAGCAAGGAGAGCCAGGCAGGAGCATGTCCTGTTCTTTGATGCCTCCCTAGAAGTTAGGAGTATTGAGTTGCGAGGCGGATGTGAATGACCTTGTAGTTTGTGGGTTATGCATGTCTGTGTGAAGGTCAGACACATAAAGAGACCGTAAAAGTAATCTGTCACCGCATGGAATGAACGGACAAAGCATCTGACATCCTCTGCTGCGCACTACAAAATAAATTAAGCCTCAGTGTCACATGGCATTATTACTCTATCATTCTGTTCCTCATTTTTGTCAGGGTTCTTATTATGCTCTATAAAAGCTCTCCAGTGAGGCAGCTTCATTGTAATTCCGGTTCATAAAAAAAGGCTATTTGCTGCTTTAACAAAACATGACACGCCTGTTGTAATTACAATAGTTTTAATGAGATGAACTCCTCTTTGCTCTACAAAAAAGAAAAAAAAAAAACAGGAAGCCTGAAGGTTTCAGCCAGTGTGAGTCAGTGTGAGTCCAGGGAGAAGCTGCAGAATATACAGGAGAAGCTAAATGCTAGAAATGACTAAAAAAAAAAAAACCCATAAAACTCTTTTGTGTTCATCTTCTTCATGGAGCAGTTTCCTTGACAAGCTGCTCTCCATGCTGAAGTGCTCTGTCTTTGTCAGCACAACTGCTTATACCCCCCACTGCAGACAGAGCTGGAAGTAAATAGGTTACCAGCCGATAAGATTTCTCATTTCTTCTTGCAAGTTCCACTCCATTTCTATCACAATGTCCTCCTTTGTTTGATAATTAATGACATGATATTTGTTTCCTGGGGTGGATGTTTCACTTCACTTAAAAAGAGCTCCTCAGAAAAATGGAGGATGGGGACTCCTTGCAGATGCACTACCCAAAGTAAGAGAAAAAGGAAAATGGTAATAATGTTCTCTGTGTTTGAACAGCAGCCTCTACAGAGACCTGTTAAAATAGCATACTCTGTTTACTGTGTATTTGACCCAGTGGGGAACACACTGAAGAGACAGCAAGGTGAAATCAAATGGATTTTTTTCTTACCTGAGAAAAACTCCCATATGAGTCATTTTCTGATTGCAGAGCACTGTCTATCAAGAGCGCTTGTTTTATTCTACCCTTTGATCAACTGCTGTGCTGAAACAGACTAGTCAGAACAGAGGATGTACAAGGGAAGAGTGGAAGAGGGAGAGGAGAGAGGCTGTGAGGAAGGGATTGCAGTGGGGTTATCCTGCCAGCATTAATGCGGTAGCCAATGCAAAATATATGTTTTGAATTATGACCGATGTCACTCATTCAACAGAAAACTTAGGATTGAAAAACATGCATATCCAGGATCTGGGCTTTGTTCCAAGAGGCAGCTGTATGGGGCTATCTGAATGACTTTACAGTATAGCCCCGGGTCAATGCAGTCTCCCAGAAATCACGTTTATATAGGAAGCACAATGCTGCCTGGATTGTGTTTTTTTTTTTTGTCAACACAAAGGGCAAGAAAGCAAAATCTTAACACAAACGTGAAGCAACTAGACCATGATTACACATTTTTATTGAACTCTTCTTAGGTACTCACAGAGCTTCGTTAAGGTTAGGGAAAGATCTCTACATCCATATCAAACACCTACCTCTGACTTTGGTGCGGCACAAGAAGCTCCCTTCACTTTCTTCTTTCAAAGTTTGCCTGTGAACATAATCCAGACAGCAATTACACTTCACTAAGACATACTCAGGGAGACAAATTGGCATTTTATAAGCATAATTTCTGGGAGATAAGATTGCCCTGTTTTGTTTTTGTTTTCAAGCAAAGTGTTTTTTTTGTCCCTGCACACCCATACAAGTCAATTCATTTAGGGCTGATTAGACCTCGGCTCAGGTTGAAGATACGCTGGAATTGCATGATGTCAGCAGATTACGTGATAAAAGTGACCAGATTTTGCCACGCAAAATTTAGTGTTCTCTCATTAACTCCTGACACTGTCCTTTCAGCATCCCCCTTTCTCTGCTGCTTTTATTAGTTCACCATGTAATTAAATAAACAATCAATATTTCCCCAATGAGATGTCCTGAATGTGGGGTCAGTCCCACTTTCTTTTTCAGACTGACCGATCATGGGAGAGTCTTGTGATTTTGCATGCTAAAGCACAGTCTTTTTGAACTCTATACAAAGAACAAGAGATGGCAACTGAAATCCAGTGTGCCCAAAAATACACTAAGAGATGTAAAAAAAAAAAAAAAAGCTAACAGTAGAGTCAGGCAGATGTCAAGCAGTCATACACACAAAGACCTGTGAAGAGGTCTAATTAGTCAAATATAATTAAAATCATAGCAGGGCTTTTAATAAACCTCACGCTTGGAAGAGAGCCCTGTACGTCTGTTACATTAATTAACTGGCTGAATCTACCAATATAAATGTTTAATGTCTAATTTTTTAAATAATTATTATTTATATATTTGTTTTAAATGTTGTGAGCCACCTGAAGTTATTACCCCTCAGATAAGGACCCTGAATTCCTGGGTCAATTTCAGATTCTACCGTGACTAATACAGAGTTAAGCAGCACATTTATTAGCTATACATCATACACTCAAAATGTCAGATTTTGATGTCCCCAAGATTGGCCAGGACTTCTCTCTTGCTCATTGATTTATAACAATTACGCAGGGAGCCATAAAACTCCTGCATTGACAGCAGCTGCAATAGGCCGTGTTTTGAGCGAGGGGCATGACTGTCACTGAATGCTTCTTAATATTAGGCACTGGGCATTTGGTTTTTCTTTCTAACATCAATCAATTGAAGCTGGTGATTGTTAAATACAAAAGAAGAGTCCATTAATTAAGTTACAAATCTTGTTTAAATTGTGACAAAACGAATCCTGGAATGTTCTGACATCTTCTGACTGATATAGCAGTAAGTAACCACAGCTGGGTTCTTTCAACATGGGTGACAGTTTACAGATATCCCAGATATGACTGATACAGTATTTTTTGTGTGCTGTTTGGCAATTTTATCCAGCATCATTTATTTGCATTAAGGGTTTGTTTGTGAGTTTGGCCATTGTCCATTTTTATCCCTGCAGCATGTTTTTTTTTTTTTTCCTCCCATTCAATCTTACGCCTGTTCATTTCCATTCGCCCCGCCCTGGGATGAGCAGCTGAAAAATTCTTTGTTGTTGAGAGCAGAGGGAGAGCTGGATCGACCTATTGGACTTAATGGTCACAACAAACCAATTTAATTAATTCTGCTAATGCTTGCCTTTCATCCTCTTTTTTTGTTTAGCAAAGCTCTTGAATATTTTTTTGTAAGTGACTTCTTAATCACAGTGTGGACTTCACAGTTTGCAATTTTCTGCTTTACTTATGAGGTGAGAAAGGGACGTTCTCTAAATGGTCAAAATGAATAAAGTCCACAGGAGTTAAATAAGACATCTCTGCTATTGCAATCTAAACACATTTTCAGGCAAAATAACCTCTAGTACTCATACAGTAATTATTTAGTTAGGACAAGATAATGATGAGATAAATATTGGTACACATAGGCCGTTTCATCTGGCTAACTCAGACTGCTGAAGCTTCATATTAGCTCTGGCTGATCTTTGGAACAGAATGCATTTGTTATACAGAACAAGGGCTGCAGAATTTGTCCTCCATCTCTTACAACATATTGTCTCAGAAAAAGAAAACTTCAAGGCCAATATGGAGAGGTAGAAGGATTACAGAACCGGAATGCTTTCAGTGTGTATTTGGGCATGAGTATTGCATTAAGACATTCTTGAACCAATCTGACCCTGATTTGTGTCAAAACTAAGCTAAACTATAGTTGCATCTAAAATCAAGGGCCACGTATTTTCACTCTGAAGTCAAATATACACTGAACAAAAATATAAATGCAACACTTTTTTTATATATATATACACAAAAGACCATTTCTCTCAAATATTGTTCACAAATCTGTCTAAATCTGTGTTAGTGAGCACTTCTCCTT
>JAPZEB010000005.1:21995608-22010718 GCA_029783705.1 Chaetodon striatus
TTGTGAACAATATTTGAGAGAAATGGTCTTTTGTGTATATAAAAAAATGTTTTAGATCTTTGAGTTCAGCTCATGAATAATGGAAGCAAAAACAAAAGTGTTGCGTTTATATTTTTGTTCAGTGTACATACACTTTACCTCGTACCTGGAGTGCTGTTTATCAGTCTGGGTGGTTTTGGTGTGAGTTGTCGAGGAATGCCTCCGTACAAAACAAGATAATCCAGAGACCTTGTTGTTCAAGCAGTTCAACTTTCATGTACTATGAACTATTAATGTTTACGTCTCCCACTGTCAACACTGTTGTAGATGCACAAAAAATGTGTATTTTTGATTTGGGGTGAACTGTCCCTTAAATGGTTCTAGAAAAAAGTATAGAAGACATGCTATGGGGGCGTTTTCTCCAGTTTTATCCCATTCCTTTGGTCAACATGCATCCTATCTTTGTTGAGTCACAGCCTGATTGATTTAGTCCAGTAATTGTACTTTAATTCACTGAAGTTGCACTTTCTCCACCCATGTTTGTCAGCTCAATGAACTAAATGCTAACACCAACATGCTAACATACTCACAATAACATGGTGATGCTAAGCAGATATAATTCTTTTTACACTGATCTTTGCATCTAGCCTGTTAGCATGCTAACATATGCTTATTAGCACTACACACAGAGTAAACTTGACTCTAATGGAAATGTCATTAGCTTTGCAGGTGTTTGCTCATAAACCAAAGAATGGGAGTTATTGAAATTTTGACCTGGGGTTAGATGAAAAGTCAGGGGATAATTAAAGTTATTACAATTCATCCTAAGGGGGATATGGATGTCTGTATGAAATTTCATGGCAAGTCATCCAGGTTGACATTTAACTCAAAACTGCAAATGCCAGCCTCATGTGGTGGTAGGTTTGGCTGGGTGGTGAAGAGCTACACAGGCAGGATCTGGGGATTTAGCCTTAAAGGTAAGGTGACGGTTATTGTCTACACCACGTAATTTTAGCATGAATGGTGTTTTTATTGTATTGATTTATTATTATTGGTTTTATTTAATTTATTAAACATTTTATAAATCTAATTTAAATATTATCTCTCAAAATATATAAATATAAATATATCTCAGTAATCTCTGAGAATGTAAAGAACACTGTGTTGTTTAACTTTAGGTGTAATATTAAAAATCAGTCAAAATCTTCATCATAAAAATCAACCTCATGGAGGTGCTGGAGGAAAGATCAGGGGATGTATCCTCTGGGAGCTAGGACTGTTGGTACAAAATTTTGTAGCAATCTATCCAGCATAGTAGTTGTCCGGACCAAAGTGGTGGACTGGTCAACTGACTGATGACAAACTGTCATCACCATCCTTAGAGCCATACTGCTACCATGGCTAAAAACAAGTCTTTTTAACAATATTGTAAGCTAGTTGTTTTATTTACGGTTAATATAACAGTAATTCCAAAATATCCTTATCCAGAAATTGCAATAATTATGAAATAATACCACTCTGCAGATCTTCAGAAGTCTCCTAATGTCTTTAGGGGGAGTTAGCACAAATGGTTTTATAATTATTCATCTCAGCAAAGTGACTTTACCTCAGGACTACATCTCCCCAGCCAACCCTGGATCCTGTTGAAAAAATTATTGAATTTCACAAACCTGAAGTTGTAATGTTGAACTTATATGGAAGTCAAGTGGGAGTGCAGTTCACAGAGATTTAAATGAGGTGCTCACAAAGTTGCATTTCAATAAGATGTAACTAGGGGAGAGAACACTAGTGTAATGATAAACAGACAGCGATGGGAAAAGGGTGCTGGTGGGTTTTGCTGTAGGGGTGCTTGGGGGGCTTTCCTTGATCAGGGATCATGCTCTCAGACTGGCTGATTTGGCAGCATGAGGCCTGAGCCAAAGAATGGCAGAAGCAACTCAGTGACAAAGTCAGAATATCCAAAGAAGCTACTCATCACGAATAAAGTGAGGCCTGAAAAGCTACTTTAGGCAGAAACTGAAAAGTTGCTACAGCTATATATCAGCCTCATGTGTCAGCTGAGCTTGTTTACTGCCATCACTAATAAGCCGTCTGTTTAAAGTATATAGATTTTGAAATGTGTCAACTTTGGTGACTCCTTTAGTCCCTAAGGCAGTATTTTACAGTAGGTGATAAAAACACAACCCAGCCCTCCATATTTACACATGAAGACAGGGTGGTGAAATCTGCGACAGACAACAATAACATGACATGTATAATGAGATGTGTTATGAGAACAATATGTTCTTTGTCACTGCTTTTTCTGTGCACAAAGGATGTAAGGGTCTTGCTTTTTGTTGACGTTAAATTACACCTTACTGATAATGATAACCAAATACAGCCCTGACTCATAAACAAAACCATTTTTGATGCATAAACTGCAGCAATACAGCAGTTGATCTGACTAAACTAGGTAACCTTGTTTAAAAAATAATTTTATATACCATGAGACCTGGCTAATTTAAAGGGATACTTTGCAGATTTTAACCATCTTCGTATCATAGCAGTGTTAGTAATGTGTTTAAATAAACTGCAGTAAACATTCCCTCCATCTTACCAGCAACCAGATCTCCTGCTCATTTTTCAGTGACAGCAATGGGCTGTTACTTGAACTACAGATTATACTCTCTCACTTTTGTGCATCCCCCACTACCATGGACTCTAAGAGTATTGAAGCAGATTGAGAGAGGGACCCAACTCTCTCTCTGTCTCACTTCAATTCAATCCAATAAGCTCTACTGGCATGACATTTCACATGCGTTGCCAAAGCATAATTACAGTTTAAAACAGTGAGTGCTGAAACAATTAACAACAATGTATTAATACAAAATCATAGACATAAATTAAAAAAAACAAAAACTCATTAACTGCCCGAGTACATAAAAAGGCAGAGTGTGATCTGTGAGGAGACAAACTACATGTTGTTGTGTTGGCTGTCTCTTAGGCTGTGACATGCATTTACATATCTTGCTACATCTATGGTGCTGACACCATTTTCTCTGAGTAGATGTTGCATTTGAGTCTGGTCAGAGAGTGTGTCAAAATCTTGGAGTTTAGACTTAATTTTATTGAAGAACTTTGCTCTGATGTCTTGATATAAAAGCTGACACAGCCTGTCTTCTTTAGGTCTGCCTATGTCAGCCTGTCTCTATGGTCAGGCTGTGCACACAGAGTCTGTACATAGTCAGTATCTTTCTTAGTTTCTGAAATGTCACAGCGGTCAGATAGTTTGCCATTGTGTACTGTCTGTTTAGGGCCAAATAGCATTGAAGTTTGTTTTGGGGTTTTGTGGTAGATGTCCAATAGCTGATGTAGTTTTCTTTTCTGCTATAATTGGGTTGGACTGATTTGTGTGAGGGTTGTCCTGAGGCCTTGTGCTGTTAGAGGAGGTGAGCCTCAGGACCAGCTGACTGAGAGGACTCCTCTCTATGCTCTCCTCTTGGCAATGGAGAGCCTTGTAATTGTAGGAGTTGGGGTCACTCGTTTATGGTGTTTGTAGAATTTGATTGCTGTTTTTTGTATCCTAATTGAAGGAGGAATTGGCTGAGTTCAGCTCGGCATCCACTGTAGGCGGAGTATACTCCCTCTCTTACTTCATCAAGCGTAGACCAAACTCTGATTATACTGTAGAACAAGACAGTGCTGATCAAATATAAATCAAGATTCTGTTACTGTGTTGCTCATTTCTAACCTAAAATGTTTTCACGAAAATATTTTAGGGCACTGTTTAGCTGTAATGTGAGAGTGAACAGGAAGTGGGCGCTATACTGTTTTCTGTTTTGTGCAAAGGGAGGCTAAAAAACTCAAATTAAACAGTAAGACTAGATGATGCTGATCAACTACAAACCACGATTCTGTTATTGCATTGCTTATTTCTCGCCTCTACTGTTTTTAAAAACGTAATTTAGCTCACTGTTTATCTTTAACCATATTGTCTTTAGACAAGCCTAAACCAACCCACATTATGACACCCACCAGCAGAAGCGTCTATCAGTCCAGTGTGGCACAGTGCATTCTGTTAGTTGTAGTGGTCTCAAGCAAAAGCAAATGCCACAGCCCCTTTTTTTCCATTTTCCCCAGTCATATAACACCAATTTCAAAAGTATTTGCTTCTTTCTTCTGCATAGACAGCCCAGTTTTGTGAAAAGACTCTCTCCAGCAGTGAAACACTTCTTTAATGACAACCATTGCGTTATGTTCTGGACCAAAGCATATCTATAATTACATTTAAATTTGGCAGATGCTCTTATCCGGAGCGGCGTACAGCTCTGATCAGTAATCATTTTTAAAACCATCAGACTTAGATATCTGTTGGCAATCAGATCGTCCTAGCCATTAGCTGACCATAGGAGGTACAAGGACCCAACCTCTGTGCTGATCAAACAAGCAGAACTCATTATGGGAACAGAAATAGACTATAGCCGGTACATACTGTGTAGACTGTACAGTCTAATGTGCTGCGAACAAGTTTTGGCTTTTTTACATCAAATGGAAAAACAAGTAACAGTGAATCCAGTCAAGGCAAATTTTCAAGAAAGCCAAGAGAGAACGTTGTGTTAAGCTATTACACTGTATGCATAATGTTAAAGGAAACAATTATTTTTTATTTCTCTCTGCTTTACTTGATTTAATGTGAAGTGAAAAAGAGACAGTGCTATGGCACAAATAGTACAAATGAAAATGCACTTCTCTCTCTCTCTCTCTGTTTCTCCATAATGCTACTGTCTTGTGTTTATCTGAATATCTAACAAGAGCCCCAGTCCACTATCCTCCTTCAACAGTCATTTTCATTCATCCCTTTGGAAAAAAATGAGCATGTGTTCTTCGCCATATTGTCTGAAATTATGTTTGGGGTGTTCTGTAAAAATGTGATATAAGGGGAGACTTTTGACCATGAGTTTGCAGGATGTCAGTGTGCAAGAAACTCATAGCACATAATTAATATAAGTTGGATATGCCATGCATCATTTTCATACCCCAAACGCCCAGCACTTAATCATGAGGGGAGAAGCCAGGTGAACTTTTAATTAGGATTTGTGGAATGATGTTTGATCTTTTATGCTGTGGAGGTAATATGATGGCCTCTGCCTTCCTGTGCATATCAAACATTGAGTGTGAACATTGATGCTCCCAGCAGGAGGACATTTTTTTAGTTTAATGGCCTTATAACTTTTACCCGATGCCTCCAAAAGGCCAAACTAATGACTGTATCTCTTGAATTATTGTTCATACAGGTGCAATATTTGCACAAGCCTGCTGCTATGATGAGAAAATGTAATATTAACCCTGTGACCTTTCTTCCGGGGACAGTAACAGGAACAGCAGTAGCTTACTTGGAGATTTTCACTTATGCACAGAGTTGAGTGCTGTCTTGTTAACTTTGATCCAGAAACAGTCATTGCAATGTCTGCAGAAACTGATTAATAATCACGGCTGTGCTGTAGTTTTCAAGTATTCCTTTTGGGTAATGTGCTCAGTGTATTGGGGAGGAACTGAAAATACAATGACAAGACATGTTCTTTTTAGGGGTAAGCCACTGGGAAACAGGAGCTGCTACCAGCAAATCAGAAAGGAATATTTAAGACTTTTCATTATCTAACTCTCTTTGTATCTATGTGACTTATTATGACAAGATTGCTGCAGATTTCCAACAGAGGACAGGTAGAATCTGTGGAAAGTCTCAACAGAAGATCTCAAAAACATAATTGGCTCTAACAATCTCTGCCCAGCTGGTCAGAGTGTTTCTCTAATCTTCTATCCAGTAACTACAGTAGGAATGCTTTTGAATAATGTCCAGAGGGCCTTAAAATGTCAGCAGAAATGTTACTCTCTGTTTCAGATTCGTTTAAATGACTGTCTAATTGCCAGGCTGTAAACAGGTGGATGGCATTTGTCTTGTGATCCAAGAAACTAGCACAATGCTGACTCAAATATAATCCCAAAGTGTAGTTGCTTTCCCACTGGACAAAAAACCCCACTAACACCCACTAACATCTGGATATTGCATTTAATGGAAAAGGTTACAATTGGCATTCATTCCTGGGAGAAATGACTCTGCAGTAGTCACAGATTTACCAGTTTGAGCTCCAATCCACTTTAATCGCTTGTGATGGAAATATGACAGTAGGGTCGATGTGCTAATTTTAGCCTCTTTGCCAGCATGATGAAATTACAGGTCACACATAGTAGTGTCCATCTCGGTCCAAGCAGCACTCAAACATCATTAAAAATTTAGCACTGGATTCAAGAGAGAGACTGAACAAGTAACAAAATTAAAAAAGAAGTAACCATTGCAACATTTTCACTTGCCACCATGCTGCTTTCTTTGTTTACTAACCTGTTTCACATCCGGCCATGACATCAAATGTAACACAAATCAAAAAATAGCCCACTGCTGCAGAGTTGTGTACATATCTCTGGTCTACTGGCAATGGCAAAGAAGTCTATTCGGTTATCATTAGGAGTTTTTTTTTTCAACGGTTTTCCTGCATTAACAATTTTGGGTGGGAAAAGGATATGAGTTTATATATGAGGACCACCAACAGTAGGGCTGGATATTTTATTGAAGTTTTATGATACTGGTACCAGTATGTTATCCTGACTTTTGAAAGAAAAAAAGATTACATCCTATTAGTGTTGTCTTTAAATAGTATCCTGAGTAAATTTTTGTGATGTTAGCAAAATTGATCTGTGGCTAGATCTCTGGATTGATGTCTCCCATGCAATTATAAATAATCCTTGTGTAAAAAATGGCACAGAGTCCACGGCAGGGCTGGACTGGTATAATAATTCAGGCTGGGAATCTTACATCATCAGAGGCTGATGTCCACATGTTCACAACAAACTGTGACTGTTTTGTTGAAATATTTTTCTGTGTTCTGTTTATGCCAGGAGGCTGACACATCTTTTATTTTTATTACCACAAGCAAAAACGGCTACAAAAAAGAACATTTAAAATCGTTATAAACAGCCAAGTGTCTTCAGTTTCAAATAGTCAATTGCACCTCCATAATCAAGGCTAAAGGACTAAATATTCATGTATTTCTTTTCTGAGCACTCTTGGAGTGTTTGTTTTACACCAGGCATTTCTCCAGAGCTCTGATTAGACCTGCGTCGATCATCATGAAGTTCTGGTAGATCTCTGACACTGATGATGCTAGTTGTTTCTGCTGTTTATTACATTTTAAGAACATTCTGCTATATTTTTTTGGATTCCCATAGAAAGCAAAAAGGTGCCATAGTTTTCTTCTGTAGTGTTGTTCTATAGTATTCTCCCTAGCATTTCCCTGATCTGTGCAGAGAGCAGCGTGAGAGCAGAACTGTTGTGCAAGAAAGCCTCAGCATGAGTCTCAGCAACTCTGACGTATCCCCTCTGGTCCTCCACCATGTTCCATGTCAATAGGGCACGCAATAAGTGAATGTTGCTGCTGGCAGTATGATGGCTGCAGCCCGATTTATGTTCACATAGCTGAGATCAGATACCTCAAGATGTGGATTTTGTGACTGTATTTCAGTTAGACCAAGATGAGCCCTGAATGTTCACATCTGACAGATAGCAGCACCCCGCACGACGTGCCAGGTCATATTAAAAAGGCTGGTGTAACCACAGCATTATGTAACTAATAGTAATTTTAAAGTAATTTTTCTGCCTGTGTTGTTCTGTTCACAATTTAACACAATATAATTCAACTGGACGACAAACTACAGCCTCCAAAATGACCTTAAAACTGAATCGACCCCTCACTGACACATTATCAACAAAAACTGAATGTGTTATACTTCACAAAAGTGGGATTTACTGCAGGGCTATTGTATTGGACTTTATTACATGTGTACCTAATAATCTGGTGGCACAGTGCATAATAGGGAATATTCTTTCCATGCTCAAAGCTGTGAATGCCTACTCTCCATTTCTGAAATTTGAGTTATGAGCCACAAAATCCAAGCTACACAGCTGCTTTTCAGGGTGGGCTGCACCAGTCTTAATGTCGTTTAAAATCCATGCATCACGCCCACGCCTCTCCCTGATGTGTGCCTACGCTTACATAACTGCCTTTCTTATTTTGTGTGTATTCAAGAATGAAGAAGACAATGCCGAGCTCTCTGAAAACAGATCAGTCAACAAGAATACACGTTACATCACAGTGTGACAGGTGAAGGATGTGGTATAATAGCGAGTGTAACATTTACCAAACAAGCCGTGATTATAGTTTACATAATACAGTTTTTCTTTTTTATGTAGCTGGTGGACTGTTCTTTTGTGACTGAGTCACCAGTTTTGTCTGGAACACTTGAACTTACAGGAAAAATAATAATAATGTCAACAATCGTCATTATACCTACTGCCATCAGACTAAAGGCTTGTCTACAGAGGGGTGTTTCAGTTGTACTTCTCACATGAACATATGAGCGTTTACTCTAACCAGGACATCCATCTGCGCAGGCTGTGTAACTGCTTGCATTTTACTTGTGCTTTACACACATACTGTAGCTGCGACCTGAAGCATAATTTTACCTTTCAAGTCAATTTTCCTACATTTTACACGCTCAACTACCGTGATTATGAATTGGCCTCTGAGTGCTGCCTAAACGTGGCTGACCTACACTGCAGCAGCTGTGCTTGAACGCATCCTTTGTAAACACTTATATAGGATTTAAGCTGCTGCTGCTGCTGTATTGGCACGTGCTGCTCTCACTATGCACCCTTTGTAAGTAGGATAGAAGGTGACGTCCAAGGTTGGCTAGCCAGTATCTCACTCAGGACAAATATTTTGGATTGACTGAACCAAGCAACAGAGCAGTCAAAAATAACAAAATAATTTTTGCCTTTCAGGCATTGCTGCCACATATTTTACTTTGGCTTATTTGCACACCACGGCCAGAGTGTCCTCGGTGTTATCTGAGGGAGATGAAGGAAGGTACACCTCCACCTATCAGAACTCCCAAACCATCCATTAGTTTCCTGTCTTTTCCTATAAGTCTCCCAGAGGAATAGAGTCTGAGGTGTCTGCACATCTCTAATGGACTCAGTGATAACAACTACCGTGGCTGCACAGAGGCTGATGGCTTTGTTTGGATCCCTGATAAAGACAGCTGAGACACTGCTGTGTTGTGTATATTGGATGAGGTGATCATGTGGTTATCAATGTACAGCAGCATACAGCTGCCTCATAGAGTAATTTGAGAAGCATACTGTATACTGTATATTGTACTTTCACTATGAAGTGCAAAACAGAAAAAGAGGGTTTCTTGTAGCTAAAAACTAAGCTTTTGCTGACTGTGGCATCAGGAAAGGATAAGTCTTGTGGTTTCTTCTTATGCAACATGTCATTTAGATGACGTAAGCATAATTTGAATGAGCAGCACAGGGATGATGGCAAATGTTATTTTGTCCAGTCATTATTTATTTGACCTCCCACAGATGACCATAAAACGAGGGAGCATCTGATTAATAACTGAGGGACAAGGGGAGCACAAATGACAGATGGAGGATAGCCGAAGTATTTAGCCTCTGCAGGTTACACTCTGCAGGCTGCCTGACTCGAGTAATCGCTTCTTCTGTCAGAGAAACTCTCTTGGCGTGGGGTCCACATTGAATTGGTCCTCAGCTCCACTGTGGGGCCATTTTGTGGTTGATTAAAGGAAAAAACAAACAAATTGCTCTGTTTTAAGTCTGCACCATCAAACGAGTCTGGAACATGGAAACCCAGTGGACTAAGATGCTTTCATGAACAATGGTGTGTTCATGAATTGCCATTTAGTTTAACTGACAGTGAGGCAGCTTGCTTGTTGGGAAGGGAAGATCAATACTGAACTATTAATACATCTAATCCTGACTTCTCCCTTAAAGAAACAAACCATACAGAATTTTTTTAAGGTTTACAGCAAGTAAGGTTTGTAGAACAGTGTTGAACAAACAGTCACATATACTGTTGTTAACAGAAAATAAAGCAGTATGTCAGGTCTCTGGCAGTTTGTCCGTACAAACTCTTCAAAATGTATTAAATGTGATTCTCATGTGTGGTAGTGAGACTGTCCTCTTCAAAAGTACTGACTTGCAGGACATGGCATGACATAGTGAGAAATGAGGCTGTGGAGGTTTGGATAGAAGTCTTTGACAGCCCCGAGACTGAGTCATGTCTCCTATAACAGGAAATGTTTCTTTTCCTTAATTATCATGTCAGTCTCTCCTTAAAGCACTATTAATTGATTTCCTGGCCACAGTGGAACAAACTGTAAACTCTAATTTGACATATTTTCACCTTACAAATTGTTATGGTGAATGTGTTAGCAAACAATTGTGTACATATCCAGCAGACACAAAGATACACCAGCATTAGTTTGTTTCATTGTTTCATATAAGTTTCATTGTTAATATAAAAATATTGATTAGTGCAGCTTTAACCAGTTGACTTGTTTTACTCACTTTCTATGCCCTTTACCCTTGAAGAGGCAATAGATATTTTAGAAACTGAATTAATTGTTATTTTGTAATATGTCTAGGGAAAACTGGCACAATTTTATGACTTTTATCAAAATGTGACCTTTGTGTTTCGATTTACACTTTTGTATGTCCTGAGAAACATTGCCTGTGGGGTATAAATTTAACATTTTCCCCTTTACTTAATAGTTCATCTGCCAACTTTTAAAACCTTTAATTAACATTTAACTTGCTACATTCTCACACATTTTGCATACAAAGTTTTAAAAAGTTAAAAAAAAGAGAGACAAATAGTATATATGTTTTCAATGCTAAAACAATACTACGTTTTGAATCAAGAAAGAGCTCTTCACCTTCATAAACAAAGCATCTTATTCCCCTTTTTATATTATAGACCCTTTTAGGGCCAACATCACTATGACGTCATTTTATTAGCTGGAGGCAAAACATGACTCTCCACCACAGGGCTGTAGGCCACATGGGAGTCTTGCAATGTTGCCTTGAGTGTTATTGGGAGCCAAAACAGAGGGAGTCATGGCTCAAAACTTAATTTTTTTAGTATACCAGCCTCCACTGCCAGTCAACAAACACAAAGAGAACTATGGTTAAATTTGATGAGACAAAAGGAATGGACAGAGGCAATCATCAAAAATACTCGCATGTGCAGCACACATATCGAGTCAAGGAAAAGGTATTTACTGTTGTAGGGAAGAATAATGTTATGTGTGTGAAGGGTTATCATGTCCACCTAATCAGAAATTGGGGAGGTGTTAAGAGGAATATTGGATTTCTCTGTAATGCTAACCTTTCAGTGCATTAGTTAACGTTAGCTTCAATAGCAAAGCAAACTCGAGGAAACCATTCAAGTGTCTTTGTAAGATTGGCATAGTAACCACTTGCATCATCTTCCTCCGCTGTCGAAAACAAGTCAACAAAACTTGCTAGCTAGCGCTAGATAATGTCTGTGAGGAACTGTTTTACCTCCAGCTAAGCCCCGCCCACCGAAAAACGTCACACTGTTTACTTACAGTAAAAGAGTCTGTTATCCTCACTGTAGTGCCCCTACACTGGAAATATCCCATCATGGATAATCGTGGGTCATGAAGTAGAGAACTTGTCTGTTGTAGTGAGGCAGCTTGGTGTAACAGTAGACTAGTGATCAAACACTGTACAGTACAATACAATACCACTACATCTATCACATATCAATTTGCAGTGCTCCTTTAATCAACCTAAACATCTTCCCTCGTTTGCTCTTGTTTGCTTCCTCCTCTGCCTCATCACTAGAGCTATCATTCACATTGCTAATGCCACTGTTGCCATTCCTTGTCTTTCTCACATGGTTCCCTTCTCCAAATCTGATGCACCATCAGCTGGCAAAACAATAAAAATAAAACATAAAGAGTAATCAATATTTCACACCTTTATATTAACATGGAGTATAGGCCTCAGAACATCAGTATATTTTGTGTGAATATCCCAGTTTTTATACCTGTATCTGGGCAAAGCACCCTCCAGACAGCAAACATTCAGTTCCTGATTATTTAAGTTGTGAAAATGTAATTCCTATTATCCAACAAGAACATGTAAGATCAATCTTAAAAAGAACATTTCTAAAACAAAATCTCCCCTGATAAAAATGACAGTATATACCTCATGACCAGTGGTTCTTCCATGCAGGCTGCCACTTTTGATTTTAATAGAAATGATGAGTATATTTTTGGATGTTTGCAGTAAGTCACATGACCTGAGTACATGACCCATCCTCCCTATCAGTGTTTCTCATGATGTAAAGTGCACCCACTTAACAACCTCCTGCCTGTCAAACGAGTGTATCTAGCAGGAAGTCGTTTTGGTCGTCCAAACTTTAGATGCAGCAGATAGGAGCATGCTGTTATGGATCATTTTAGACCCCATTTTTGTTATTTAGGTATGAACACTCACTAGTTTACATTGTTCTGACAGATGAAACCTGCCTGCCTCAATTTGAAGTACTTTCACCTCACACTTGAGCAGAAAAAGAGCAGCACTTCAGGAATCACCGCTCAATCTGAAAACAGCTCAAGGAAAACCTCTGGGGTGCATCAGCAATCAGTGTTCAAATGAAATTTCAGCATGTTCAACCATGAAGGCTACCTTGTCAAGGCTCTCCTCAAACACAGCATGTTTATTCCGCCATTCTTCCACTAGTTATTTCCAGACCAGCCAATGCATTTCTCTTTTGAGTCCATCATTTCACCTGCACAAACTCACCTGCATTGTTATTCCTTAATTTAAGCATTTAAGTCATTACTGGGGTTTGTGTCAAATTATCCTGTCTTGTAAATAAATAGAGAGGCAGTTTATGCTTATTCTTTTGGCAAAGTTCAGTGGATAAAATATGAATTGATGGATAACTGGGGAAAAAAAGCCTCACAACAGCATTGCACTGCTGCATTTGTTTTTCTTGTTATAGAGTAATATATTGTGCAGACTGTGCTGCATTACTAGAGATACAATTGTCACTTTATCTCTGTCCTTTATCCCATGGCCCTCGTCACCTGCATTATCAAAACACCAGGGTCTTTCCTCAGGTTGCCACCTGTAGATACGGCCATTAGTTCTGCTTCTGTGCTTACGGGAGAGAAATCCCAGGTCAGCAGAAGACAGTGAGACAGAGGAGTGAATGACATCCTATCCAATTACTTGTCACCTCTACACAGGCTGGTGCGGGGACTTGAGGAGACCACATGAGACAAGCAATTACACGGAAAAAAGATTCTGATCACCACAGAGGTATAGAACACCTCTGCCTGGCCCCAGCTGTAGTGTTCATGTCTTAAAGTGATAGCGACTAAAGTACTGTGGCATTTATAAGTGTAAACACATTGATTCTCAGAGAAACACCCGGAGGGGATCTCCAGCCTAAAATCAAAGTCGGATCTATGTGTATAAACGAGATCTTAGAGGAAATACAATATCTGCTTTGTAGATGAACTACCAGGTCTCTGAAGGCCAGTTAATACAACAGCTAAATTGATTTCAGTAGGAGCAGAAGTCCTGTCTAGTTTTGACCATGGGAATCTTTTCAGCAAGACAGTGGCACATGCCATGATCACCATTAGGAAGAGAGGAAATATCACATATGTTTATTTGTTTGAACCTGTATGTACAGATCCAGTGATCTGCTGTGCAGACATAACATGAGACATTGTGGAATACTGCTTCTCAGTCTGTTTTTAGTGTTTACAGTTTTGGACATTTTTCACTTGATGAGATTTTGCTCACCAACCTAAATGATTTACAGCAGAGTCTCTAAGGGAAAGTGAGCAATCAGAAATGTTTAAACACATTTTACTGTTTAACTGTAAAGGTAACGCTGTATAATAACCATCATTAATAAATGGTGAATTGATAGTAGATGGAACTTTTAAACAAATAATAATATGATATCTTTGAATGTGTAATAATTTGTTTCTAAACCAACTTCAGAGATTATTTGGAAGGCTACTTTGAAGATGCAACTAATGCTTCTCATAACTAGTTAATGATTAATAAGTGGTTTAATAAGCATCAAGTAACATTAATCTGGCCCCAGTAAATCTTGTATTGGTGATCTGTGAAGGAGTGAATCTTTGTGCACTGATAATAAAATTGTGTCTGATCATTATATTGAACACATTTATAAGTAGAAAGTCATTGTTAACATAAAACACTGCACCAACCATAAACACATTGGGAGATATGAGTGATGGGAATGCAGAGTTAACACAACATCTCAACAACTTTGTGTAAAATAAATGAATGATAAGCTTTTCAAAATGCCCCTGCAGGTACAGTTTATCAGTTGTAAACAGTGTTCATCTTGACAGCATTTTTAGATTTAGTCTTAGACTTAAGACGAAAATACTTATTAGTTTAAGTCACATTTTAATAATATTTATCCTTCAAAGGTTTAGTCTCGTTTTAGTTGACAGAAATTCATGACATTTTAGTCATTACTTTTAGTCAATATGTTTTCTATATGTTTTCTTATCTATGTATGAGAAATTACGATCAAGGTGACAGGTTGTGTAAAAATTTTATTTAGACATATTTTTCCACAACCACAAATAATTTCTGCACACTTACAAACTGTCATTTCTCCCACAGTTTTTGACAGGTTTGAGGGGTGATTTAAGACCACACACTTACAGACCATCATTTGAAAAGCTCAACATCTGTCTTTTTACACTTTCAAAAACTTTGACACCACAAATAACTAATCTGAGACAACTAGGATTTGTACCCAGGTTCATTCTACACTCTGATTTAAAGATCTCACTGTTAAGAAGCAGTAAAATCGCTTAATTAAAGCCTGAATTCTTTCTTAATCTGCAACATTTTAGTCTGGAGGTACAGCTAGGAACTCGCACAAACAGCAGACGATTGCTCCAGTGTGTGTTTTTGCTGGCTAGCAAAACATTCTGGCGCAGACTATTTGCTGGAGTTTACTGGCCTGTCGTTCATGTGGCATTTAAAGATAATTACAAGCCCAGCTGTTCTTGGCTTTCAATGTCTTATAGTCCTCCGTTAACATTTTAGTCATGTCTCATCTTGTCAGCGAGGCATAGATTTTGTCTTAGTTTTTATTATCAATATCTATTTTTAGCTCATAATTGTGTGTTTAACA
>JAPZEB010000005.1:22021784-22032582 GCA_029783705.1 Chaetodon striatus
GTAGCTGTATTAAAATTAAATTAATATAAATACTAAACATTAAAAGCAAGACATTGCTCTTAATCCAAATTTGAAGAGTTCACAAAATTTTGCTAGGCCAAACAACAGCATATCTTACAGTTATACCCAACCAAACAACAGCTGTGGTTGTCCTACATAGCCTAATATACTGATCTGTTTGGGATCAAGAATCTAACTGAATCGTGTCCTTTGTGACTGAGAAACTAACCTTGTGTTTTTTTATATTGATGTCCACCAGGGGTTTGATTACGTATTTTATTTTTTTTTTAACTTTTGTTCCTTTCCTCCTCAGTTCATGAATAAAGCAATCATGGGGGTTAAGTGAATGGCCTTGAATTGTGCTTGATTGCAAGCTGCCAGATAGCTGCAATTTAAATCATCAGGTTTTTTTTTTTTGTAAAGCTCCAGGTTTTAATGAAAATGCCCTCTCTATGTGTCTTTTCTTGGTTGCAGGCCAGTGGGGTCAGTGTATCGGGGAGGAGTGTGGTTCTGGCGGGGTTCAGACAAGGACAATATGGTGTGTTCACATGGAGGGCTGGACTACGCACCATTCCCACTGCCAGCACATGGATAAGCCAGAAAGCCAGAGGCACTGCTTTAAGGTCTGTGACTGGCACCAGAACCTCTTTGAGTGGGAGGTGTCAGACTGGGGGGGCTGTGTTCTTGTCCCTTTTTTTTCCAACGAGCTCAAGCTGAGGACGGCTGAGTGCATTACAGCACAGCATGGCATCCAGAGGCGTAAAGTCCACTGTGTGCGCACATCAAACCGTACCACAGTCGCCTTGAGGATATGTGAGTTCTTTTCCCAGAAACCACCTATGGAGCAGGCATGTCTCATCCCCTGCCCCCAGGACTGTGTAGTTTCAGACTTCACCTCCTGGTCAAGTTGCAGCAAAACATGCGGCACTGGCCTGCAACATCGGACTCGACATGTCCTGGCCACGCCAATGTATGGAGGTGCAAGCTGCCCCAACTTGACTGAAACTAGGACTTGCTCTAGCCCTGTTGACTGCCCTGCTGGTGAGGGCGAGTACCAGTACAGCCTTAAAGTAGGGGCCTGGAGTGGGTGCCGATTACCCCATCACAAGGATGCCCTGTTAAGTGGAAGGACCACAGTGGACTTCAGCACCGGCTCGAATGAAAACAACACAGTCACATTGCACACACAAGCTTCTCATCACCACCCCCATCACCATCACCATCACCACCACCATCACCACCATCCTCATGTGAACAAGTACCCCATGTCATGGGAATTGGAAGTGGGTTACCAGACACGACAAGTCCGCTGCACACGGAGTGATGGCAAGAATGCTATGCTGAGGTAAGCCAATCACAAGTGCTGCAAGTTGCTGCAATTTATTTTTATACAGCCAGAATAAAAAAAACCTGAGAAGAATACACAGGAAATAACCACACAGTGAAAAATAGGGCATTTCTTAAAGTCCAAGAAAAGTTGAAGAT
This sequence comes from Chaetodon striatus, assembly GCA_029783705.1. NCBI lineage: Eukaryota > Metazoa > Chordata > Actinopteri > Chaetodontiformes > Chaetodontidae > Chaetodon > Chaetodon striatus. The sequence goes on from JAPZEB010000005.1 coordinate 22,023,270, forward strand.
TATATTGAAAGCTGGGTGGCTGTGTGAAAAGAGTTGGCTTGTAGGCGGTCTGGTGAACAGACCTATACAGATAACTGGATTTGTCTTACATTAATCCCTCTTTCCACTCATGTAGCATGGGAGGTGAGTTGTAAAATGTGAGCTGTAGCTGAATGCAGGTGCCTGTCAGGTGAAACTGTCCTAATGGAGTTGATTGTTTTATGGTTCTTCCACACTCGTATTGTTTCGTAACATGAGAGGGACATGATCAATGGTCATCCCCCCTCGTGATCCCAGTGGGCCGTTTCCCGCATGCGGAGGTGTATTCAGTGAAACTAAATGGTTTTTATTGATGGTGGTTATTTACTCAATTATAACTGGATTATGTGAGAGCTGGTGTTTCAGCAGCATATTAGCATGGTGGTGAGGCACTATTATGGTAAATGTCAAGTGCTGCTCCCCTCCTGTCCCTGCTGTTTGAGCAAACCCTGGTATTTGGATTTGATAAGAATGGATTTTACCGCACATGCCTGCACACAAAGGAAACACAGACACACGCACAGACACATACACACACCTACAAAGGCAAAAAATAGACAACTTTCCATCTTGTGCTCGCTTTTCAGGAGAGAGAAAATCACTGCATTTACATGATATTAACTTGATACCGTATCATCTACTTGGTGTAAAGTGACACTAGTAGATAACTGTTGGTATTAATTGTTGACTGACATTCATAAAAGCTGTGGTATCAGAAACCATTTATCAATGTTACCCTATTGAAACAATGCATTTTCAAAATTACTTTGGGCAGTGCATTGCAGTTATGCACAGCTAAATAAAAGCTAAGCAGTGTTATTATTTTACTTTTATGTACAGTGTAGAATTAAATATCATGGCCGTTTTGATGTGATGACTTTTGTTTGTCCCTTGCCATTTGGATGAAGGGGCTTGAAATTGGGTATCTTGTTATGTGTTTGATATTTGCATGTTATTATGCCTGACAAGGCAGGTTCACTGGCTTTATGACTTGAGTGTGAAGGGACCATTTACAGTACAGTGCCTGATTAGCATGGTATTTTTGCTAAGAAGTGGGATTGGAGCTTTTGAATATGGATTTCCCACCTGAGTTCTGCCTCATTCTGCTTTTCTAATTCCAGCCTAATTACAAAGTAAAATTTTTAAATGAGCATTGTACTCACGTCTTAATAACCCACCTAATTAAATTGTCCAAATTAAACAATGGAAATGTAATTGCATGACTAATGCAATTGTTTCATATTTTTAAGTGAGCATATCCATTCCTTGTACCCTTTTTGTAAAGACTGGCTATTCATCTGAGACCTTAGGTCTTATTATGATGTATAAGAGCTTTGAATATTGTCGTGTCGAAGTGGAAGCTGCAAAGGTCATTTGTTCATCAGGAAAACAAGGTATCCTCTGGTAGGTTCTCCAGGCAGATGGCATTTCTCACAATTTAATGTCACTTTTACTTCATAAAATCTGATCTATTTAAGTCTCAACCACACCCTAACATCTGTCATGCTCCAGTCTCCCCCACTGTCTATAAAGCAACTTTATTCTCAAGCTGTGAAAGGGTTACAAAGATGTCATGTTCTGAAATAAAGTTTCTTTGATGTTTCTAAATTGTAGTATTTTTTTCTTCAGCTTCTTTTCTCCTTCTTTAATCTGCAGTCTCTGTACCAAGTACAACTCCCCCCTGACCTTCCAGGCGTGCGTGATGCCAAAAGACTGTCAGACATCGGATTGGTCATCGTGGAGTCCCTGCTCTAAGACCTGCCGGTCCACTGACCTGTCTCCTGGTTACCGCCTTCGGTCACGGATCATGACGCAGATCCCAGTTGGAGGGGGGAAACGATGTCCTGCCCTTGAGGAAAAAGAAGTTTGCAATATCATAGGAGATTTACTTCCAAACTGCCCCAGGTAGCTCTTAACAGTGGTGGTTGCGGTTTCATTTCGAGTTCACAGTCCTCAGAAACACAAGCTTCGCTCATGGGTAATGATATTTGCAAGGGTGTAGACTTTGAAAGGGGTGGTAGAGACATGTCTGTACCAATATCCAGCGACTGCTGAAATGCTCCTAGCAAAAATTTTGGAAAAAAATGTCCTGTCAATGATACAAATGCTAAATAGATCTCGTTCTCTACAATAAGCTCCACCTCTTTTACCCAGTATTGCTAATAGGATTGACTTTGCCTTTTCTTGCTAACATGTGAGAGGCTGTAGGTACATCTGAAATATTATTACTTTATTCTCATTAGATTAGTTTATTCTCGTAATTTTACAACTTTATTTCTCAAAACATTACAACTGTAAACTCTGTATACTGTACCGTATACTCAGAGAGCACAGATATGTGGGAAATGTTTTAAATGTGCAGAAAGTTGTGAACGTGAGTAGAAATCTTATTGAAACACATTTGAGCATTAAAGTCCATGGGTTTGTAAATCAGTTAAACAGAATAAATTTGTCATTTATTTGAATAGGTGCTACTAGCAAATTTTAAGAGCTTACTCCTCCAAACCCAAGATAAAACAGAGGATTGAAGAGTAAATCCAACCTACACGTGTGTTAACTAAGCAGGAATAACACTGAATAAGAAACGTTGATCTACAGGGGAATTAATATTTGAAAGCAAAACAGAATGCCTAAGAGGCTCACTACATTACATTACATTATACTTTTATATTTTCAATTTCCACCATAAGTTGGTGCATAAAAAATAATGGGAATGCAGGAAGTGAAGTGTTTGTCACTCAAACTGTCCTGCGGGAGGACACTCAGACCAAGTGGCATAGCCGCAGAGTCAACGTTGGGAAGGGGACCAAATCTGCTGGGGGGATCTTGGGGTGTGTGGGGGTTGGAAATGGTTAATTGATTAACATTCACAAATCAGCCTATTTTCACCAAAAACATTTGTTTCTACTTCTTGGAATTTATTTCAGCAATTACTATTCCTGTGCAAAATGACGTATTGATGTTAACGTTACCTTTTCATGCATATCCTGGCTGAAGTGAAGTGTTATAATTGGTACGGTTATAGTAGTAGTAAGTAGTAAGTTTCCTATCAACAACTGAATATTAATGGATCCAAACTTCACGCAAAGCCAGCGAGGGGAATATGCTCAGACTGTACAAGCTGTTTGCTAGTTACAGCATGAACTGTATGCTAACAAGCTAATGTTCTGAAAGGAATTTAGCAAAACATTGCAAAAGGATTTACTAGTCATAATATTAGAGTTTCATAATACTTTTCAAAAACTATCAAAATCAATAGTGATATAGCCTACGTAACACTCATTTCACATTCTTGTTAGCCACTTTTTAATACACTTGAAAGTAATAAAGCATTTCTTTTGCTGGGGTATGGTAACACCACTTGGACAAACCACACCATAATAGGCTACATGAACCAGGAGTAATAATAATGGTTATCTGGTAATTTTATTTATGGTTATGATTACCTTTGCTAATGATTATTTTGTATGGCAGTGCGTGGTTGCCTAGTGTAACTTGGCATTTTTTGATATTTAGATATATTTTTATCGATATATTGTGGGGACATTTTCAGCATATTTCAATATCGCGGCGATGTGTCAGATATATAGCCTATGTATTGTGATTATTTCATTGCCCCAGACCCCAAGCTTCATATGTGTCCCCTCCAACGTTGAAATTAAAACTACGCCCTTGGATGTTTGTGAATAAAATGCCAAACTCTAAAACCAAATTATGATTTTTAATTTAGCTTCTCTGAGCTTTTTCACCTGAATGATTATGAGAGAAAGTCTAGAGGCTGCAAATATTCATGATTTCACTATTGAATTACTTTGTGCATATTTTTGGCATTACCTCAATTACCTTGTGACACCTACAATAACCTAATGCACTGCTGGGAGTTCATGACCCAGTGGACACGGCATGGATGGCAAACCGTGTTTGACAGAACTTCATTGATTTAGGAGCGTTTGAGTTAAGATAGGCTTTGGCTAATATTACATGCAGTAAACAAAGTAGTCAATAGAGAATTATTTTCCCTGCTGCTAGATTTTGTTTTATTTGCTAAATCTACATGGAGTGCCTGAGAGCAGAGGATTTACATGATTAGGGAAAACTCATTACGGAAATTAAGCATTTGATAGATTACTACAGGCTGTTGTTCTGGTAAACTCCTCAAATATTATTGCTTTCTGCACCACTGCATTTTTCATAGTTGAAACCAAACATTTGTTTAGAAGTTTTGAAATCAAAATAATCATGCCTCCCTCCTCCTGACATACTGTGCAAGAGGCTCTTGCCAGACACTGCTCTCGCTAATTTGTCTTTTGCTTTGTGTGACTTTTCTGAAACAGCTGCCACTGCTGTGTGTATGCTGACACTTTATCCTTTTTCAAATGCATTCATTTATCAATTGTTTCTCAATGGATTGTAGCTGTGTGTCTGAAAATGCACAAACATGATACTACTGTATACTTCCTAAGACCTATCAAACAGGGACTCCAGCAGTGAATCCATTTAACTGCTGTTTGCTTGTTCACATTGCAAATGTGTTTGCATGTCTGTGTGCACTCTGTTAGGTATGTGTGGAGGACCACTGACTGGGGTGAATGTCGCATCCTCCCCTTACTGAGCCAGCAGGACCGCCGGCTGGCTAACATCAGCAGTCTGTGTTGAAGGGGGATCCAGACCAGGAAGACCTACTGTGTTCAAGTCCCTGATGACTCAGCACCACATCACAGGAAGGAGGGTAAGAAAAAAATGCCTTCATCACAGTTAACCCAGGGCTCGCTGGAAGCAAATGGTGACTCAAGAGATACACCATAAATAAATTCCAAGTAAACTCAGTGGTGTGTTTTGATATAAGCTGTGAGCATGAATTATTGAAGTGAGAGTTAGTAGCAGAGTATTATGGTGGTTATGCAAGCCGAAGGAAAATCATAAGCACACTGTGGTGCTGTAGCTAAAGTATGTTCAAAGTGCAAGTAGACAAGAAAGATAATTGTTTCTTTCAGACCGTTTTCTTGAGCTACAATATATTGCAGTTAAGGCTTTGAACAGCAGGGACCCACTACTCTGCATGTGAAATAGTTCATTTTACATTGTGTGTGTGTTTTTTTTGTTTTTTTTTTCACAACTGACGTTTTGGTCAGTAATTATTTTTACCTCAGTTTCACAAAAAAAGTTTCTACTTGTTTCATGTTGAGAAGCAGCAAACTACAGCGCAGCATGAAAACAGACTGAAAGCAGTTTCAATGAAGATACCCTCACTTACAATAGACAGTGAAACAGTAAAGCTGCACTGGATTAAAAGATGATTATTTGGCATGTAGCTCATTACACCCTGGTCTTACTCCTGGGCCATCAAAAAAATGTTGCTTGGCCAGTGGCTCTGTGCGTCAGGTATGGACCCACAGTGCATCCGTTAGTGTCTGTATGACCAGGCTTTTAGCCAGCTCCAATGTAAGAGTGTGAAAGTCTGCTTGTGGTTGGTGGGAGGGGAGGTGGATGAGTCCAACAAGCACAGGAAATTGACTAAGGAGACTGGTGTTCTTGTCCCATGTGAAACTTAAAGTCAACACTGTATTATGTCAGATCAGTTGTTATTCACGTGAGCCATCAGTCACATGAGTCGACTAATGTCAACCATATCTTATCATAACCCTTTACCGAGTAGTATTTTTGCCGAAACGCAACCGATGACCCTGTGTCAAGATACAACACAAAAGGCTGCCCCTGGTGTCATTATAAAGATGACGAGAAGAGACCTCCCGCCCCCCGCTTTTATTGCTGCACTTGTGAAGGTTAAGAGCTGCCAGGTTTTAGGACCAAATTATCAGTGAGTAGCTACTATATGTAAAATGCCGCTTTAGAGGCTTGTCACCCTGACCAGAATACAGTTCTCTAAATAAACGATGAATACTTATTGTGGTCACATTAAAATATATTGAATATTGTGCAACATATTGTCAACCAGAAGCTTTAGTACAAAGAATCTGTATCTTGCTTCAGCATTTGTGGAACACTGTTGTTAATGCACTGCCAAAACTTTAGATTTATAAATGTATTGTAGGCAGGGAATAACTTCACCTGCATCCTCAATAGCTTCCACTTTAGTTTTGTGTAGTGATGCCAGCATTTCCACAAAGGAGTGAAAATGTATGGATATATGCACATGCAATGGCAGTGAGTAGTGGACTGGCTAGAATGTAGAAAAACTGAGACGTATTGTTGACATTGCACTTATTGTTCACTAAACATCTCAGGCTGTTCATCATCTGCTTTGTGAATGGATGAACCTTTTTTTTTTAGAAAGTACTTTTTTTTACACCAACAAAAGGGGGGAAAATGGGGATTTTGTGATTTACAGGTTATTATGGAATGGTCTTACTGGTCTGGCCCACTTGAGATCAAATTGGGCTCTGCGTGACCCATGAAGTAATATGAGATTGACACCCCTGTCTCAAAGGAATTATTTGACATTTTGGTAAATACTAAAAACTGCTTTTTTACCGAGTGTTAGATGAAAAGATATATACCAATCTCATGTCTGTATGGTAAATATGAAGCTACAGCCAGCAGCAGATTTACTTAGCTTAGCACAAAGACTGAAAAAAGGGGGAAACAGCTTGACTGGCTCTGTTGGGGTTGTGTGCTGGACTATTTCCTGTATTTCCTGGAGCCTTGACATCACCGGGTGGGTTACCAGGGAAGACAGAAAGTGACTATACACATCCAAGAAATCTATAGCCATGCTTGACCTTGCAAGGCAGTAATGCTCACACCAGAAAATAACTGAACAAGACACTGAAGACCAATTTACTCCCAATTAGCACAGCGGCATCACAGCCATCAGTGTGTGTGTGTAAGTAAGAAGCTCTGTGAATGGCTTTGTCCTGCTCAGGTTGAAAAGTGCAATATTAAATGCACCACTGATTCCTACTATTATTTTTCTCAGATCCTTATTTTAAGTATAAGAATGAAACCCCAAAGTAGTGTTTGTTGGAGGATAATTATACATTACAGAGAAAGGAAAATGACATTTTACAACAGTAGTATTTATTTTTTCACATTCCTAATTTCCTTTTTAGATAACAAGCAAATCTCTATTTGGTGTCTTTGTGACAATGAGAGCCCTGAGTTCACTGTTGAAGACATTTGTGAAAAAACAATATATATGGCTAAAACTACATCTACATCTAGGCAAGGCCATAATTATTGTCTGCCTATTGTCTTAGTTGTCTGTGTGCTCTGAACCAACACAATGCATCTGCACATATGTGCATGTTCATCAGTAGAGGGGCTCCACAGCTGCCTGGTGGGCTTTGGGCACCGCCAGAAAAGATCTAGACCTGCTAGAGCTGAGACATGCATGGTGGGTGTAACAGTGAACGGTGGATGTAACTCGAAAACTCTGCCACTGTTGTTCCACATGGAGAATCTCAAAATGTACTCAAAACTAGGCATTATTACAGCCAAAGTTTAAAAGTGGTATTTACTTTAGTGTTTCCAGTCTCACCTCTTCTTCCCATTACTGTTAGTGCAGGAAATCTAACTGCCTAAATCACTTTAATGTGGGGGTGGACACAGTGACTTAAACAAAGAGGATTGCATTATATTGTACAAGTATCTGTGTAATTGTATCTGGCCTCGATTGTAGGAGAAAATGGGCATTTTGCTAAAACAAGTGTAATAGTTTTATGAGGTTGAGAAAGGCTAATACAGACTTGCAGGGCAGTGTGTTTCCACATTGGACCAATCAGCTATAGTACTAAAAGGGGATGACTCGATTCACTTTGAACATCGACTGGAACTTGATCATCCCTCGCCATATGAATTATGCTCACTGGTATGTTATGCAATATGTTAGTTCCATACAGATTTAACGAGCTGCAATAAAATGTAGACAAGTGGCATTAAATAATGAAGTCAGTCGATGTAGAGAATCCAAGTTAGAAAAGAAGACAGTTACTGTACTTAGAGAGATCCACATCCCATGTTTTAGTTTTTGTCTCAAGGGCCCTGACACACTAAACTGACGGTAGGTCATTGGTCAGTATCGGGCTTCGATGAGTGTCTGTAGCCCCAGTTTTTGCCATGTGTCCTGCACCATTGGCACTAGTCGGCCCTTGTCAGCTATTTTTCAGCTGTAACAGCATGTTGGATCAGAGACGGAGCTGGCAGAACCCTTTAGTGAGTGAAATCTGATTGGCAGTTCAGCTAACTACAAGAAAAGACGAAGGGAAGTGAGGGAAGCAAACAAATAAGTTAGGTCAAGAGGACATGAGAGTCAAACAAATGTGGTACATTAGGTCAGATTATTTTTTGTTAGCCGTCAAGCTCTTCATCAGAAACAGTTCGTAATTGTTGGTGTTACTGTTCACTAGCACACGGTAAATATCATTTGTTCTTTCAACATCAGGTTGTATTGTCACTGCGCTAACTAGCTAGCTAGCATCTGAAATCTGTGCTGTCACTCTTCCCGTTCCCTGTTGAATGACGAATACAGACTCCAGCTACTTGCTGGTATGGAGAGGTATTTCTTCTCACGCAAAACATGTATGGTAGTTGGTTATTTTCTGTAGTCTTTGCAGTGTGATCAAGCGCAGCTATTTGGCTGAGACAAAGTCAATGTGAGGGGACGCAACAGTTGGCCTTCGTGGCCACTAGTTCTTTGGTGTCGGTTTAGTGTGTCTGGGCCTTAAAAGGCGGTGATGACAGTTTGAGCTCAGTGTGAAGATGGTAATTGTACAGCCAGATTGCTGCTACTGCTTCTTCTTTTTTTAATGAATCCCTCATGGAGCAGGATAAAATTGTAGTTGCTGAGGGTGGACAATTAGTTCAGTGAACTTTGACCAAGGGGTTGTGGGAACTTGCAGTATGATAACACTCATTGTATTTAATACATATTATTAAGTGCCATTTACTCTTAGAAGAGGGTACTAAAGCTCAACATCTCTTGGATGGAAACAGAAATCTGGCTGTAGCACCAAGTATCGTAATACTGTTGCACCAAAATCAGATGGTGAATGTCTGGCCAGGTTTGTGTAATCGTCTTATTATTATTCTTATTCTTATTTTAATTCTTCTTGTTCTTCTTGTTATTACTATTATTATTGTTATTTCAAATTATTATCAGCCAGTTCCTGATTTAAAACAAAATGTGTCCAGTTTTGGACTATTTTATGTAGGCAACATCATTTTAAAGCTGTTAAAATGTAAGAAAATCCAACAATCTGGGAAATATATAGCAATAAGGAATGTATATGTAAAAAAAAAAACTAAGCTTTTGCAGCCAGATATGGATAAAACAGGC